>OY757929.1:57063416-57210916 GCA_963585895.1 Sepioteuthis lessoniana | reverse complement strand
AGGACCTTGTACTAAAAAAGCCTTGAAAGAAACAAAAAATTGTAATTATGAATGTACCATAAATGTGATTCCCTGGTCTCTAGGCATAAAATAACCCTAAATCAGTTGCTGTGTCATTAAAATGAATTAACCAATTATAAATCAAATTTTAAATGATTACCTATTTGATTATCATATTTTCTTCTCCCAATAACTGGGTATTGTTGAAAAGAACCATAGCATTCTCCCACAGATTATTAGTTTTGCTTATTGTATAAGTATTTGAAAGAGAAATCTAAACTGATATACAATCATCATGATAGTTTCCAGAATTTCATTCAATAAAAATCTTTAACCTGTCATTCTTGTCAGGGTTTACAATCTATATTATGATAATTCCATTTTCATGTTTGTATGATATTATAACACACCAAAGACAGCACATTATGGCCTTGTTAGTTAGGTTTGGAGTGTTACAACATACAATGAAAAAAAATTTCATTTAACACAAGACAAACAAAGAACATCTAATAATTAAACAATTTTTATAAAACAAAAAACGTCAACTTGGATTTGAATGTTCAGAAGTTCCCCTTTGCGAGTAGTAAATTTTCGAAGTGGTGGAAAGTCAGATATCAAGAAACAGGGGAAAGGAGGAGAATGTTTTTATAGAGTACTTATTCCTTTTTCTTTTCTTTTCTTTTCTTTTCTTCTCTTTCTTTTATGGTCAGGTAGTGGAACTAGCAGAGAGGTAGTTTCGGCTCTTAACTCGAGGGCGGACGTTACTTCTCTACTGGTTATCGTGTCTACGTTCTTCCTTGTGTCTCCTTTTGTTCTCACTGATTTGGTTCACAGAAAACCTGAGTATTTATCTCTCTCCACCGGCTCCAAATTCGCCACTCCAAAATCCTTCTAATTTTGGTGCGACCGCTTCCCATTGGATACTTTACTTTTTATTATTTTTCTTTTTTTCTGATTTTTAACTGGATGGATGCGTGGAGCCTTATGCGTGGCGACGCGTTTATACATTTTGTATGTGGCAGCCGACGAGTCAACATCCGGTTGGGAGTTTTATTGTTAATTCTTAAATCCCCACAACATCACAACAAGATTTGTATAACCACAATACTATTATAGAATAAGGCAATATGCTATCTTTTTGCAACCTAATAATAGTTTTGTGTCCAAGTTCATTCTTGATCATTATTACTTTTTAAGGAAGATAACAAAAGCTAATTATATATTTTCCTTATTTATTTACAATTATGTATTCTTCTTATTTGCAGTTATTATAAATATAAACAGAGTTTATGTTTTAATCAAGATGGTGCTATCTCCAACTTAAATGGTAAGCCTCTGAATTTGGTACATTTTGGTAGGAATAAAATAGGAATTCTACCAAGCTGTAGCCATGCCAGTACAATTGTATGCTGAGCATTGCTGATGAAGAAACAACAAGAAAATACTAATACCCTAGAGAAAAGTCTGAACTCTCTTATTTCCTGCCAGCTATGGCTTAAATGGTACCACTATTGTTATTCTGCAAGGATGGCTTTTGACATTAAATAACCCATAAAGGTTGATATGCAATTAAAACAAAGAACCAGAAAGCAAAACAAAAGGAAACAAGGTATATATGAATTATGATTGATAAGTTTTTGATTCAAGCCCTGATGAAGATTTCCAATTGAATCAAAAATTTACCAGTAATAATTATTTCTCATACAAAAATAATTTTGATAAAATATTTTGTATTTAAAACAAAAGATTGATGTCGAAACGCGTTGGAAAATAAACAAACCATCAAACATATACCTTTCTTCCGTTTTACCTTTTATATATATATATATATATATATTGTTAGGTGGGGTAGAAAATAGGAGAAATATATTTTTTATGTACATTACAAGGTGTGTTTCATTCGCCTGTATTATTTCGAGACGAAGAATAAAACTGGAAAAGAGAGGCGCCAAACGTACCTTTTCTAATCACGCATGATTTGCTCGGTGGCTTACGAGGTTAAAGGAGGAAGAGAGAAAAAAAGACGACGACAAGAAATGGAATTGCAAGTCAACCCCTTTCCACTATCTACCCATCTCAGCTAGCCTTGAACTCTTGGAGTGAACTTTGGGTGATCTTATCAACCACGTGTTCGGCTCTAAGAGTCAAGGAAGGACCCTTCTAGTTTTTGACTGGCAAAGTGAATATAGTAGTAGAGGTTTTGACTTCGAGGCGTTCACATTCATCCAAGAGATCTGTTTCAATACACCCGAAATGTGACTATGAAAAAGACAGCAGAAAACTAACCCCTTGTGGCAAGCTTCTTCAAGAAAAAGAAAAAAAAAGAGAACGAAAGAGAAAAAGAACGAAAGAGAAAAAGAAATAAAGAAAAAAGATTATTAACAAGTTCTAAACCCTCAGTGAGTTTCGTATTTCTTTTGCCTCTCTGTGTCTATCGTGCAAATCTGTTTCAGTTGAGATTCGTCTCAGACTTCATATATACATAGTAACGTTAGTTTTCCATCCCCTTTTGTTCTTAAAGCCTTTTTTTATTCTTATTTTTCCCTAATTAAGTTGTTAATTTTTAATAAATTTTGTTGTTAAATCTTCAAATTGTGTTGTGTTGGTTTTGTGAGTGCTTGTCGCTTATTCTGCAGTGATTTACCGTGAGTCTTCGATTGGAGAAATTCCCTTCCCATAGTTCACCCTTTTTTTTATCGAACCTTGGGACATTCTCGCAATTTTATATATTTTTTTTTATTATTCTCGTTGCGTGCCTGTCTTCACAGTCCCAGTGAAAGCCGGTTCGTAACAATATATATATATATATATAACTAATGGTTAGAGTGTTCACCAATGGACCGGGAAACCGTGGTTCAATCCCAGCTCGGCTCATACCAAAGGCTTAAAAAATGGTATTTGGTACCACCTTGCTTAACGCTCAGCATTATAAGGTAGGATCAAGGATAAAGTGGAGCAATCCAGGGAATTGAGTAGCGCCCTTCTCTACACCTTGATGTTGTAGCTATTGAAAAGAAAGCCTTCGGATCACCCGTAACTAAGGTCGCCAACTTTACTTACTTACTTATATATATATATGTGTGTGTGTGTGTGTATGTGTGTATGTCATGTATGTATATATGAAATGTGTATTTTTATCTATACGAATTATGTATGTATATATATGTATAAATGAATTATGAATGTACATATATATGTGAATTATGTACCTATATATATGTGTATGCATTATATATATATCATGATGATATAACCCACCTCCAAGACCTGACCAATATTTTGCAAATGTCGCGTGATTCGAAGCTGCTGTGTAAAAAACCCTTAACTTGATCGGCTCATGTAGCAAGAAGCGTCTGATTGGGCGAATCGAACACGTGATAAAGTGAAATCGTTCGTGCCAAGAATACAATCGCCGAATACATGGTCCATAACGACTTGTTTGATGATGAAGTGCTACTAGGTCTAACGGATGGAGTCACAACCACGTCGCCAGCGCAAATAAAAATTGAAAACACCAGAATATTAGATCAATATTAGATAGAGAAGGCAAAAATTGAGCAAGAAACAAGATTAAGGCAGGTAGGATTGATTCAACTAGCTCGGGATAGCAAAAGAGAGAAGGTTGACATAACCAAGCATGTACAGTTAGTCCCGAGGTTTGAGGAGAAGAATGTTGATGTCTACTTCTCCCACTTCGAAAAGACAGCTTTTAATTCAAATTGGCCGGAGCAACACTAATCAATGGTGTTACAAACTACTTTGAGCGGTAAGGCTCAGAAGATATTTGCGGCACTGACAGCGAAAGAATGTACAGATTATCTTATTTACCAACCCCTCCACTCGGGCAGGATATGACACAAGGTCAATTTTTTAAGCGGAGTTTAACAGGTTTGAATTCAGAGTTTTCCTTCTCCTAGGCTAGTTGCTTCTTCAAGGCTGAACAACATAGTCTGCCCTACTATTTACCCATAGCTGGAGGGAGAATAATTGGATTCATACCTTTCCCAAGGGTATTAGTGCTATGTGAAATGCAATCAGTCATCCAGGATTTGAACTCGTGTCGCCGTGTCCATTTCCTGCGAAGATAACCATTACACCACGGGCACCTCCCAGAATGTACAGATTATGCAACTGTGAAAATGGCGATCTTAAAAAATTATGAGCTAGTACCTGAAGCTTATAGATTAAAATTCAGAAATTACAAGATGAAAGAAGGTTTAGTGTTTGGGGAAATGGTTAATTTCTCTAACACAATATATTTTAGGCAACACAAATGAATAACGAAACTTCTTTTTAACAACACAACAAAGAAAGGTTTATTATCATAGCAAGCGTAAAGGAGTGAGAGTGAGAAAGTGTCTCTTTTGTGTCGCTGGTCAATATGCTGGTCCTTGGTGTGTAGGAAGCGTGTTTGAAGCTAACAGCTGCGGGTGTCGCTGGTCAGTATGTTGGTCCTTGGTTTGTATGAAGCGTGCGCGAAGCTACCAGCGAGCGAATGGTTCCAAGTGGAATCAGTGGCAGTCATGTGAGAGAGATGTGTTTCTTCTGCTGGCTCAGGGCTCTCTGACCTTGTCCGTTCTACCAAAAGGGACTAGAAAAATAGTTCCTGAGAGGGAGAAGGAATCAATGCGCTCTGCCAGTTGATTAGTCAGTGAGTGACCGACTCTCTTAGCAGGGGCATTGATTCGTGAAAGGAAATAGATCTGTCGCTGCTACAAAGGGTAAACTTGCATAAAGCTTGTAAGAGCAAAAGAAGGATGTTTTGATAGATGGTGTCTCGCTAGGAAGATAGAATGGAACTATAAAGAGTTAAGACAACTAATGTTGATTGAAGATTTCCAGAATAACGTTCCGGAAGATATTAGGATCTACACAAGTGAGAAAAAAGGGGAAAGGATGCATGAGTTGGTAGTAATGGCCGGTGGATATGCTCTAACGTATAAGAGAAGGAGACAGGGGCCTCTACCACCTCCTAAGCTTTGGAAGATCGAGAACCTAAGTAGCAGTGGAAGATTTGGTGGAAGTTGTCCAGAACCCTCAAAGCGACCAGTATTCGCGTAGAAAGATAAGTCGCCTGTTATTTGCTTTAAACGTAGTAAGCCAGGACATATTGCATCCAACTGTCCAGGCAAAGCTAGTGGTAAACTTAACCTGCAAGGGACAGAGAAACTCCAAAGTGCTGTAGAAGTAGGAAGGGTAGATACGACCTACAGATCTTTTACAGCAGTTGGACTGGTTTCGAAACCTAGAAACGATCGAAGAAAGTCAATTGTGATTTTGAGAAACACGGGTGCATCTCAATCGTTGATAACGAGGTCTCAATTGCCAGCTGAGAAATACTAATAAAAAGATAGCGATTCGAGGAATCGAAAACCGGAAAAAAATTATCTCCATTCACTGAATTTATATAAAATCGAAGTTGAGAAGCGGGGTCGTAGATGTAGGAGTAGTCGAGACATTACCAATAGGAAACAATATAGCGAGAGAAGGGGAAAATCTAGAGTCAGAAGAGCGAAGGCCTCCTCGAAGTAAGGAAAGGAAAAACTTCGCTAGGATTAGAGAATCCAATAGCAGCTGTAAACACTAAGGCTAGAAAAAAGAACTCAACAAAAGCCAATTTAGAGAAAAAGCAGAGAATTAAAACGGGAAATAAACGTCTGTCAGTGGAAAGATCGCTTTCTCTCTAGTTACCTGTTCTGTATCACGGCTCAAATTGATAAAGGAACAGCAACGAGATAATGACCTAATCGCACTAGCGAAAAACTTGAAGCAATCCCAGGAAGGACATCCAGCAAATCAGTATTTCATGAGAAATGGGATACTGATGAGGAAATGGAACCCGAAGAAAATAGAGGGAAAGGAAATTGGGCGAAATGTGAGCAAGTCGTAGTTCCTAAATCCAATAGGGAAAATATTTTAAGAGTAGTGCATGAGTTACCCCTGTCAGAACATTTAGGAGTCTTGAAAACTCCGGAAAAATCACCCAGTATTTTTACTGGCCAGGGATCACTGGGGATGTGAAAAGATTTTGTAGAACTTGTAGAGTTTACCAAATGGTGGGAAACCCATCCAAAATATCCCAGTCTCTCCTCTTCACCCGATATCTGCAGTAAAAGAACCATTCAGTAAGGTAATCGTAGATTGTGTAGGACCTCTGCCACGAACCAAAGCAGGGCGTAAATATACGTTAACCATAATGTGTGCCTCTCCTAGGTTTCCCGAAGCTATCACTGTGCGAAATATATCAGCAAAGAAGATAATAGGGGCCCTTGTAAATTTTTTCACAAAGCCTGGGCTTCCGTGAACTATCCAAACGGACCGAGTGTCTAATTTCATGTCTAAAATTTTCCGGCAGGTGATACAGCAGTTGGGAATTGCCTACATCCAATCTAGTGACTACCATCTACTGTTCCAGGGAACACTGGGGTGATTCATGCTACCCTGAAGAATATGCTAAGAACATATTGTGTAGAAAATCACAAGGAATCAGGTCAAGGAATCCACTTCGCGCTGTTCGCTGCACGTGAATTTATACATGAATCATGAGGTTTTAGTCCATTTGAACTAGTATTTGGTTATTCAGTCAGGGGACCTTTGAAGATAATCAAGAAACAATGAATGGATGATCGTCCCACAACGAATAATCTCATAGAATATGTCGAGCAAATGCGTACAAGGCTATCTGAAGCTCACAGATTTGCGAGGGAGCATTTGACAAATAGCCTAGAATGCATGAAAGCTATGTACGCCAAAAAGGCTGTAGTTAAGAATTCTGAAAAGGGAAATGAGGTTCTAATTTTACTGCCACTAAACGGGCAGCCATTTAAGACCCGGTAGCAAGGACCATATACTGAAGCTAGCAGAGTTGGACCTCTCAATTGTATAGTAAATACACTTGAGCGTAGGAGGAAGACACAAAAGTGTCACGTAAATATGATAAATGAGTATCATAATCGTGTAGATAAGCCGGTATGTATCGTGCGTGAATACACTGAGAATGAAACCGTAAATGTCCAGACTCAGAGCAATGGAGGGTAGAAACATCCCATTAAATTAAACATATCATTGGGATCTGCGAAAGTTAGTGCAGACGCTTTATTAAGGAACAATAAATGGATGATCGTCAAACGGCGAGTAATCTCATAGAATATGTCGAGCAAATGCGTACAAAGCTATCGGAAGTTCACAGATTTGCGAGGGAGCATTTGACAAATAGCCTAGAATGCATGAAAGCTATGTACGCCAAAAAGGCTGTAGTTAAGAATTTTGAAAAAAGAGATCAGGTTCTAATTTCACTGCCACTAAACAGCAGTTTGTGAAAAAATTTACAAGGGCCGCTATTATCTTCTTTGCTGATATATTTCGCAGAGTGATAGCCTTGGGAAACCTAGTAGAAGTACATATTATGGTTAACATATATTATGTTAAAAACCAAAAATTGTGAAAAAATAAATATATTTTTTGGTTATGTATTTTTCTGAACAGAATTAAATAAAATTTTGATGAGAAGGAGAAAATTTTTAATTGTATTTCTCTAAAACTTGTGAAAATAATTTTCTTGGTTATTGAGAAGAAATAAGGAGGATTGTTTTTGTTTTATATATATTCCTTTTTTATTTTAAGTGGGATAGTGTGACGATATAACACCCCCCACACACACACTCCATTCAAAGACCGACTTCCGTGTTGAGTCAATAAGAGGATCCAACCGATATTTTGCAGATGTCGCAAGAATCGGCTGATGTTACAAGGAACGTCTGATCGGACAAATCGAACACGGGATAAAGTGAAATCGTTTACGCCAAGAATACAAATTGACAACCACGTCAGTCAGGTGAAATGCTTCGATGAAGCGTCATTTTTGTTACTTCATGGATTCGTCTCATTATCTTATTTTCGATGTTTTCGGGTTGATGTCTCAAGAATTGTGAAGCTAGCTTGTGTGATATTACATGGGTTGCTTTCTTTAATATTCCCGACTCGTAAAAATATACATATATATATATATATATATATATATATATATTGTCATCCACAGACAGACTTTTTCGTTCTATCAGAACTCTTCAGTGTGTCTAGACACGTAGGACGCTCGAAGCCGGGATCGAAACCCATCCAACTTTACGTTAGACTAAGTCTCAACAAGCGTACCACGTTTGCTATATATATAAACAAGTATACAATTTGTTAAAGAAGGAAACGTTTCGAAAACTAGGGACAAACCAACATTGCTTGATCGTTGCACGGAGTGGCGCGTTATTGCTGACGTAGTCCGGCAACTCGCTTTTCCAACAGGAATAACATCAACTTGTCAGCGTCCAGATCTCATCATTTGGTCAGTTAATTCAAAGTCATCGTCTCCATCATCTAGTTGTTAGTTTCCAAGGTCTTCACCATCCCTATTATTTTTACACCTCAACCCTTACTCCAGCCCGCTTTTACTGAAAATCTTGGAATTTCACGTGTACAAAATTCATATCACCTGCCATTAACTGCCCATACCGCGTCCAACCCTGTCTTTTTTTGCCCCATTAAATTAGGAATCCGGCTTATTTTCGGATACCAGAAAACAGTCGGCCTCCACTTCGCAGACGCGGGGATGGGAGGGCAACCAAACGGGGAATTTTTTTCCTTTGTTTCATCTTTAGTATATTTCGAAGTTTTTCTCCCATCCCCATCATATAACATTTTTGTAAATAAACCATATATTGTAAATAAAACCATTCATTCCATTCGGGATTTTTAAGTAGGTCTTTTCACCGAGCAAATGTGGTATTTTGGTGTTTGCAGCGTGATTGGTGATGGATGACTGTCTATATATTGTACTGTTGAATGGGTCGGCGAATGCGGCTAGCTAGGTTCCCTTAGAATATATAGAAATACATGACGCTTCCTTCCCCTTCTCCATAAATTTTAAGGCTTCATCCCTTCCTTAATGTAAATTTAAGGGAATAAACAGTTAATTCAAAAAAGTCATCATTGCTGAATTAACGATCCCTTTCGAGGCCAACATCGACTGGGCGCATCAGCGGAAATTGGAAAAGTACGAAGACCTACATGATCAGTGTATTAAGAATGGCTGGTCAACAGACATATTTCCTCTTAAGATTGGATGTCGAGGTTTTATTTCGAACTCAACCTCTACATTTTTAACCAAACTCGGACTTTCACCAGCAAAGAAGAGGGGATATATATTAAAAAAAAAGATCCAAAACAAGACTGTAACTGCATCTGAACGGACATGGCATTCGTACAGATCGAACATCATCCAATAAAGTCTGGTAGTATTGTGAGATACTGCTGGTGCCCCCTGGGTTAGTGGCAATGATGCTTCGGCCCCGAAACCATGCCTGAACCCAAGATCATCATCTGATGAAGAATTTATTAGAAGCAAAACTGCTTTTTGTGGCAGTTCTTGTATAAATTTTTTTTATGTATAAATGAATTGTGTATATATATATATATATGGAAGTAAATAATGGAAAAGAATCCGACAATATGGAGAAAAATTGAAAAACAAAGTAATCCAAAGTGAAGAATTTAATGTGAAATTAAGTCGACGCTGTAACATTTCGGGTTTTTTAAACCATCATTAGGACTTAAAAAAGATAATATCGAGTGCCGTTAGATTACCGATGTATTATGAAATAGCCGAGGGATTTCGGTTCATGCCTTTGAGTTTAGTTAGGCTGAGAACCTTTCGGCTCAGCACATGGGTTGTTTGGGTGTAAGATTGAAGCAGGTGTTAACGCGGGTGCGCGCGAGCGGATGGAAGTGTCACTCAGATGTCATAACAGTCCGAGACGATACTGGGTGACAAGGTGCGGGTGACGTCACGCACCGGAAGCACGCGGAAGTTTGTGTGAGAATTTTGAAGAAAATAAGAGTCGGGTTTTAGACGCCAAACGAGAAGGATCAATTTTGGAGCTCGCAGGCGCGAGGCGAGTTTGCGCCCTATGGGGGGGGCTCGAGTTGGGGGCCAAATGAATAAGACAGCATAGAAGATTGTGTCTCTCCTCCTTACGTCGAAACCTTTAACTCAAAGTTAATAAAAAGGTTTCGTACCTGAACAAGAAGTAGTTACGTGTTTTTGAGATTTCTGTTCTTTATATATTCTACCGTTATGAACATTACATGTCTATTTCGCACATGGCCATATTCGTGTATATGGCTACGCAACAGATGGATGTTTAATGAAATACAAAACAAGTGAAGAGATTATATATACAGAGAAAGGGGACCTGCCGTTTAATCAATAAATCAGCGTTCATATTTCAAAAAAATGTGTGACTGTGTAAGGCAATGATTTAAACTAAATGAAACCATCAAGAGATATAACAGAAGAAGAAGAAGAAATAACGAGAAGAAAAGAAAGAAAAAAAGAAAAGAGAGAAAGGAAAAGAAGAGAGGAGACGCGGAGGAAATAAAAAGAATGGAGGGATAGAAAAAAGAAAAAAGGGAGAAAAAAAGAAAGTGGTAACATTCGGAGGTATCACACGTAAATATCTACATATGGTTAAATCATAAAAATCAACCCTATGTGAATTGATATGTCAATAAACTAAATTCTTTTCTTTTCTTTATGTATATATGTATGCATACACACACACACAGATATATATATATATATATATATATATATATATATATATATATATATATATATATATGAATTATTTATATATTTACGAGTAATAAATGAATTACATTTATATACGTATATATGAATTATATATATGAATTTTATGTGTGTGTGTGTGTGTATTATATATATATATAATATGGTACCATTAAAAGAATTATGAACCCTAAAAAACATAGCAACAAATAACCCCTAGTATACGTCTCAGTATACAACCAAAACAACACAGTGCTATTCACAGAAAGAACAAAAAAATCTAGAACAACTTGAAAAAAATGGTAAAATCAAAAACATACTAGACAAAACAAAAATCGGTCACATTAAGATGATAAATTTATTTCTATCCTGTTAAAAAGCATTGATATAAATCGATGGTCTTAAAAATTAACTGGATTTCTTCAAACAAGAAAATGGATTAAAAATAACATTTTCACATTTACAACCAGACTATAAAATTTTTTTTTAAATAAATAAACCCTTCTTTCTCTTATATAAAAGTAACCCTTCCAATTCAAGTAGCAATAAGTATCAACTCATATTGGCATGTAAAGAAACATCAGGTTTCATCATACTTCAAATTTAACAGGAAAAATTCACAGCTAAAAAAATACAAGTCTAAACATTTCTTATTTTAGTACATCAAATTTTAATTATTAAATTGAAATAAAATAATCTAAAACTAGTGTTATTCACAGTAAACCCCCTCCAAATTACAATGATAGAGCTAAAAGTTAATGATATTAATTCAAATTTTAATTCATTTATCAATTTAATAAATCATAGTTATTTATTCAATTATTTTTCAAAGCAGTCTAAATTTATTTCCATGCCTACATCTAGCAATAAAAGCACGTCTCTGATTATATATAAATACACACACACACACACACACACACACGAGACGTGTAGCTGCCACCCAAAAAGAAATAAACAACACGAGATTTCCACCTGAGACCTTCTGAGAGAATTTTAAACTTAATATTTCGTTTAAAAAAATTGAGAAAATATAAATTTAACTTTGAAAACAGATTTTACACATAACTATTTTCAACTATTAATTTTAAGTTTAATTTATCAATCATTTCACAATAAAAATGTTAACTCCTCTCCTCACCTCACCTCACAAACAAGTAAAAAGTTGAATTTTTTTAAGATTCACTTCAATTTGAACTTCCAATTTTGGCAGAAACCTAAAGAGGAAATTTTCTATTATTTTGGTGTTTTTTCACGACACGCCCCACTATCTTAGCGTCTTTTTTGTTGACATTTTTTGATGATCAGGTAGAAAGTTTCAGGGAACATATCAATAATTATCGATATCATTTGTTAAAGTAATTTAACCAAATAAAATAACGAAGACTTTATTTTATTTACTTCGACCAAATCTAAAGGAAGTAATTAAAAAAAGCCCCTTTTTCTTAAAGATTGTGTGACTCAATCGTAACGTTAGCCCCCATTAAAGTTTCGTCAGCTAATTCACATTCGTCAGCTCATTCACATTCGTCAGCTCATTCACATTCGGTTATATAAGTTTTAAAATTACCATATCCTCCCCCCAAATAACAAATATTCAGTTAATCGAATTATTTTTTACTCTATTTACAATTATGTAAAGTTTTAAAATCAAATTTTGTTTTTGTTTTTTGTTTTGCTTTTGTTTTTAGGGCGAGGTTGTCTCGTTTGTTTTTTAATGTACACGAAACATTTAATTAAAATTTTCTGACAATCTTCACTGTTTGTATTTGACGAATGATCTGAAAAATATAAACTGGAGATAGAAAAAAATACGAACATTAAAAAAAGTAGTCAAAATCTTTTTCCAGAATTATATTTTTATTTTTTATCATAGGGACCAGCCCCTACTGAGATTTATCAGTTTCGAAAAAATATCGATTTTAGAAGTGGGTATCCTGTTAATTACTACGTTGGAACGATCTCTGACTTTCTGACATGCATCGATACGATTGGCTTTATTTACAAGTATCTACTTTGAAATAAGGAAATTTGGATCCTAATAGTTTTCTTACTCCCCAACTCCAATTAGGAGTTTTCATCCTCCTCTTACGGAATAATAAAAATTAAGCCAAAAGTTTTAAAATTTTAATATTTACAAAACATTTTCAAATCTTTACGCCGGGAGCATCATGTAAGTGAAAATAGATTTTTTTCTAACTTAGATCACGAAAATAAACAGTTGTTGATTTTTTTTAGTCAAAAACTTGTGTTTTTGGTAATAAATTAGTAATAAATACAAATTTACTTACAAATAAAGGCTGAGTATTATAGCCAATATAATCAGTAGGAAGTTGGGAATGTATAAAACTCCAAATAAATACATAACTGCGTTAACAAGTTGTTTTCGTTTTTGTGATTTTACTTTTCGTCCTGTATTGTAATGTTACTGAGGTGAATCGTAGCTTACAGATGAAAGGTTTTATTTTACAAGACGCACAAGTATCTATTAACAGTGGAATATTGCTTTCTAGTCTCGCTAGAAAAGTAGACTCATCCGACCAACATCCGTCAATGCTCATATTCAAAACGAGTAGTCCATTCTATACAAAGGGGTATCATCTCTATCCCACTACACTTCCCCCTCTAGATTATTTTCCTCGGAAATTAATATTTATTTTCTTATCTGAACTCAAAGGTTATGGGGCATATGGGAGTTTTTTGTTGTTTTTTTTGTGATCATAGTATATTGTTGGTAAATTTTAAGGTTAGCCGTGTAATAGCTTCTCACGTTGTGTGTCTTGGGTAGGAATAGTTTGGCAGAACCCATTTCGCTCAATGTCAATAACTAATTTGTTAGTTTTCCTTCTCTTAGACAGGTTTCCATACCAAAGTTAAAGTGCCCAATCTGTCCTACTATTTACCCATTGCTGAAAGGAGAATAAATGGATACCTAACAATTTTCAAACAGTCCTACATGACCCATACACTGAACTCTAATTGGTACTAGCAGATGTGAGAAAAAATCAAAATAAAACAAAATAAATTCAAAGTTTTGCAGTTCCCAGAAACCTCTGACAGGAAATGGGAACTGCGCATGCCTTAAAAGCAAGACTAATTGGTGCTAAAAAAAAAAAGAAACTCTTTTTCATTCAGCAGTGACCACTTGAACAGGAAAGACCAATTTCTCTCCTTCTCGTGGGGAAAACCACGGGTTCGCTCAGCAGCACGCTAGCTCATTCTTCCAACTGTCGCAGCTGTTCTTGCTAACAGCAGCCTATATTAAAGACACCCACTGGATATGACCGCACAGAATTTGGATGTATCAGCCATCGAAAACGACAAACGCATTTTAACACCTTTGTGGAAATTTTATCAGCAAATAGGTTTGTTGCGGAAGCCGATAAATATACCGGTCCCCGTAAACTTTTGAAATATAAGTGATTGACAATGAACTAGGCAAGAATAACAAAACAAGGGGGTCGCTTCGAAAAGCCAAACTTTATTACGGCGAATCGTAAATTGGAAAAGCGTACGGTGAACAGTAACCGCGGCTGGATGGTAATCGTTGGAGCAGGACCTAGTCGCTGGTGGTATCTGCTAGTGCAGGAAGGTGATCGCTGGTTCAGGACTGGTAACTGCTGGTGCAGAAAGGTGATCACTGTTGCAAGGGGATCGCTGCTGCATGAAGGTTGTCGCTGGCGCAGGACTGGTAGTTGCTGGTGCAGGAAGGTGGTAGCTGCTGGTGTAGAACTGATAGCTGTTCGTGCAGGAAGGTGGTTGCTACCGCAGAAAGGTGGACGCTTGAAAAGGGCTGGTAGCTGCTTCTGCATGGACATGGTCGCCGGTGTAGGAGTGGTAGTTGCTGCTGCAGAGAAGTGGTCGCCGATGCAAGAAGGTAGCTGCTGGTGCCGTCTCAAAGGATATTAGGTTAGACTTTCTGAATTAGCCCTGAAAAGGGCAGTTAGGTTGAGAGGCTTGTAGTCGTGCCTGCTGCATTTTGCCGTCGCAGAAGGTGTTTGGATAGACTTTCTGAGTAGTCCTAAAAAGGGCTTTTAACCTGGGAGGCTGGCAATGCTCTGACGTCGTCTGCGGCTGGAATAAGGACGTTGGCTTTAGGAGAAGTCTTGAGCAGTCCTCGTGAGCAGCTGCTGCTGATTAGGCTTCGGTCGTAAAATGATCAGGGGTGAATCGGATTTCTCCCGCATCCTTGGCTGACGTCCAGCCCAACTGATTTGACTCGGTTTGATACTGTTGCTTTAATATCTACTGTGCTCTACTACGCTATGTGGTCTAAGTAGAATGACTTTGCTTATTATTACTAAATAATAGAGAGAAACTTCATTCTACTTCGACCATGTGTTTTTGATTACTGCCTATCTGGTCCATTAGTTTAGGACTGTCCCTAGAAAGACAGGCTGAATTTAATATTTCAAAAAGACATCCTGTGCGGAACGATTTGGTTCCTTAATGACTCGTTCCTACATACTATTGGCTGACAACATCAGTGACTCATCCCTTCTTGGAAGTGGGGTTTGTTTATTTTGTTTTGTTTATGAGTTGTTGGTTGACTACGATAGGTCTTTTGAATGGAACGCCAACATGTCTGGGTCAATTCGGGGTCTTTCTTTTACTGCTGGTTAGCTTTTGTGTTTGATGGAAATCTATGTGTGGTAGAGGAGCTTTGATCTGATTGGCTGAAGTCTCTGGAGTCAGGGTGCTGTTGCTCCTGGCGTTATTCGCCGAAATCAACCTTAGTTAGTTGAAAACGGGAGGCCTTAGAATGAGGCCGCGTTTTTTACTCCTCAACTTAATTGAAGTTAAGTAAAAAGAATTAAGTCCACTTGAATGATTTAGTATTTCTTTCGGAATTCCAGAAGGGAATTCAAAAATGGCTTGAAAATCGAAAAGAATAGAAAAGAAATTAGAAGAATTTAAATCCACCTGAAGGATTTTGTATAACATTCAGAATTCCAGAAGGGAATTTAAAGTTAGCACCAGCAGAAAAAAGATAAAAGAAAGAGACCGAAGAAAATTGGTTTCTACAGCTCAAGCCAAAAAAAAGAGAAAAGAAAGAAGCCGAAACAAATATGTTTCTACTACATGAATTTATATCTTAGAGGAGTTGTTTCTATAAAAAAAAAAAAAAAAAAAAAAAAAGAATTAACGTTTTCAACTACACAAGTCTCAGAAGCCTTTACTTGCTCTATTGAGAGGGAAGACGACCGACAAAGAAAGAGAAAAAGAAAAAAGAACATTAGAGACATTGTCTCGCAGAAGAGAAAAAGACAGAGTGGGTTTTTATCAAAAGAAAAAAAGAACATTTTTAGGGACGTTGTCTCTAAGGAAAAAAGGACATTTTTAGCGACTTGGTCTCTAAGAAAAAAAAAAGATACACGTGTGAACCCTTGTTTAGCTGGAGTTTTGTGAGTGTAGCAGTAGGTGTGTTGTGTTGTCGGTGAGAATTTTCCGTAGTTGTGTTGTTGGGCATGAATGTTTTTTTAAATGCTGAGCTATTGAACTTGTGTCTGAAAGGTGCATTGTAAGTCTCCTTGACAGGGCAGTTGACAACACAACAATATTAGAACATCAAAATAACAAGCAAAAACTTCAGATTCTCGAAGCACTACATATTAGAAACCTGCAACCAAGACTTAATAGAATTAATTTTCAAACCAGTGCTAACGTACTTAAATGTCTTTAGCTACTGGCACTGATTATAGAATCACATTCAAAAGCAAACGCCATAATCTTCAATGGCAAAGACGCCCTTACACAGTAGTAATAAGCTAAAACAAAAGTTGCATCACTTTTGTAATAGATCCTCCCCTGATGATGGCCCAAAGTCGGGTAGAAAGTACTAGGGATACATACAACTATGGACAATACATAAATCAATTCCCCCCGAATACGATAAAAGTAATACGGGAATTCGAACGGATCCAGAAGAAAATATGTAGACATAAAATGTCTATTATGTTTAATGAAATTTGCATTAACGAAGAAATTATATATATATATATATATATATATATATATATATATATATATATATATATATATATATATATATATATATATATATATATATATATATATATATATATATATATATATATATATATATATATATATATATATGCCATTGGCCTTATGAGTAGAGTGTTCACCAATTGCCCGGGAGACCGGGGTTCAATCCCAGGTCGAGTCATACTAAAGACTCAAAAAATGGTACTTGATGCCACCTTGCTTAACACTCAGCATAATAAGGTAAGGGTAAAGTGGAGCAAACAGGGAATGGAGTAACGCTCTCCCCTACACCTCGGTAGTAGCTATTGAAAAGAGAGCTTTCAGGTCACCCTCGACTAAGGCACCAACTTTACTTACTTATTGGCCACTGCCAGTTGTAAAAGGATTGCCAACATCATGGATTTTTTGGAAAGACCTGTGAGTAAGGACAATGAAGGAGTACTCCACATTCCCTAAAGCTCCACGACTGGAGCCTCACACTCAGATGCTGTTTAATATCATACCCTGGGCACTTGTTGTAGGGGAGGTCTAACTCCTCTACAGTGGTGCTGTGGGATTATTCTTCAGCCCCAGCTGACAGGGCGAAAAAAATTTAGGATTTTGGTTTTCATGATAATTTTTTAAAGATCAAGTATTTCACTTTATTTTGTAAATTAGGAAATTTGTCTTTTTTTTTTTAAATTATAGAATGTACAAATATAGGGTCGTAGGTGTAGATATTTATACAGGTTAGTAGAAATAGATATTTATGTAGGTTACACTCGTTCACAGAAAAAAATGGTTTTGTATTCAGTGAATAAAGCTCAAATGATATATATGACATTTAAAATATAATTTTAAAAAGTCTTCACAAATTATTTAATGTTTATCTATTTAATGTTTTGGCTTACTCCTGGTGGTATCCCCCTTTCCACATACATATACACTCACAGGTGTGTGTATATGTATTGTTCCTTTCTCGTTTAAAGCAATTAATAATACTTTAACAATTTTTAAGATAAATTATTCTTTAATAACCCTATATTTAATATTCCACTTTTTGTAGTAGTTGTTCAAAAATTCATAAAATTAATTTAGTTTTAAACTAGACTTGTTTGTTTATTAGTTGTATCAACAAGGACTCTAATAATGGTGTCAATAGTGTGGACGAATATAATTGTTTTTGGAGTGGCCATATTAATGTACATTCGGCTTTCTCGAGTCAATGTTGATCTTTTAGTTCGGGTAGTATCAGCTCGTGAAATTTTTTCCCAATGCAATACCATTCGTGACACCAGGGTAAATTGGCATTAACCAACATTAACCGACAGGGTAAAAATTCTTTTTGTTGTTGGTAACCAGTTCTGTGATATCCCATTTGAGGATCGAATTCATCCTTATTCTTGTACTTTATGGTCACCAAACATAACCAACACTAATGATAACTATCGAGAAGCATTGGTCAATATAGATGACCCAGAAAAGTTGACCCCTGAACACACAGTTGAATTGCATCACACAGTTGAATCTTATTGTGTTGGAATTGTAAATGCGGCCGTTAATAACTGCTCGAATCCCATTGGCTTATTTCGAAGTTAGACCGTTACTGGGCTCTTACGGCTATAAAAAAATGTCACCCGGGGCAGTCAGGCTCTTTTGGATTTTTGCTTTTAGCTGTTAGCCTCGAGCCTCCTTTTGGTTCATTAGACTCTTAGACTTTGCCTTTCGACTTTTTTCAAGTGGGCAGTTTGGGTTAAACTGGGGGCAGTATAGTACACGCCTATTTGGTCTGTTTGCCCGGCAGCGTATTCGACCATTCAGGTGACGCAAAGAAGCTTTTGAGCCAGGTCCTATTTACCCAACCCCTCCGCTCGGGCAGGATATGACACATGGTCAATTTTTTAAGCGGAGTTTAACAGGTTTGAATTCAGAGTTTCCCTTCTCCTAGACTAGTTGCCTCACCAAGGCTGAAGAACCCAGTCTGTCCTACTATTTACCCATAGCTGGAGGGAGAATAATTGGATTCATACCTTTCCCAAGGGTATTAGTGCTATGTGAAATGCAATAAGTCTCATCCAGGATTTGAACTCGAGTCGCCGTGTCCAATTCCTACGACGATAACAATTACACCATGGGCTTTTGAGCCAGGTCGAGAATTAGAATTTGCTAACCGTAGACACAAAGAAACGAATTTAAAAATCGTAGGGAAACTGAATGAGGGTTTTCTCTCAGCAGAAAAGAAACAAACGCTTTCGACACATTAAAGCAGAAGAAATCAAAGAAGATATTCGATGCGAAGATATTCGATGAAAATTTATTTCTCTGGGAATAGATTAATTTTTGTGGGAAAACTGTTGTTTTATTTTTTAAGTATAGTCATCACTTTAATTATGGGTGAATAGTAGAACCAGCATTTCCCTTCCCTTTTTGCTTCACCTTTGTTTTCCACCCTTTCTTTCTATCTCCTATTCCACCAGACTTGGTTGACGATTGAATCTGTTCTGCTACTATAACCTAAATGTACTTGACCTTTAAAAATTATTTTTTGAATACGTGTTAATTTGGTAAAAGGTTGTATACAAAATTAACGTCTAGTATATGTAAACCCTTTCGTTAACCTTGCGTTTGTTAGCTATATCAATTTTTTCCGACACATGACATCCAGGTTGTGGCGAAAATTGTGAAAACGGAGAGGGGGCTTACCTATTAAGCGACCTCGTGTGTGCATCGTTCAGAGTCAGGCCGGGAAACAAGGAAAATTCAAGATGGCACCCGCGACTTTTTATAACCATCTGATCTCGCAAAGTCGCGCAAATTATCACTGCTCGTATGCAAATGAGGTGGTCTCCGACTTGATAAAAGCAGGTTGCTTTGAGGAAGCAGAAAAGTGCAATACGAGAATCGGTGGAGATCATTGCTGCTCGTTGGATTCGCTTTTTTTGACTCAAGCTATTTCGCCATCATGGACAGATTTGACCTAAAGTTGATCCCGGAATTCGACAGTTCTCCCACTAGCCCGTCTTTGGTTGAGGAATACGACAGGGACCCAAATGTGTGGACGGCGTCGTGGAAGTGGTCGGGCGATCAGCCACCAATATCCTTGCGGAACCGGCTATTGGAGTATCCCCCTCCTACGTGGCTCAGGGAGCAGTACGAGGAAGAACTGCAGGCTTTGATTGACAACGGCTGGCTGCGTCCATACCTAGAGGATGAGCTCGGGCCCCCAAGAGGGCTGATCCCCCTAATGGCTATCCTGCAAGAGAACAAGCAAAAGGTTTGACCCGTCATGGACTACCGTGAACTTAACGAACATGACGACCCATACACAGCAGGGGCTGATGTTTGTGTGCTTTGAATGGTCTCAAAAGAATCAGAAAAAAGATTGGCAGGAATTGTCACGCGATGGCTCACGGAGACGAAGAGGTAGGACTGATACTATCCTCCCGTATTGAATTAGAGTATCAAGCAGTCAAAAAGTGACCGTTAGGAAGGAATGTGGGTCACACAGGAGACCAGATGTTCGCACTTAAGTGACCTCAGGCCGCCGGACATCGGAAGGGGAAAGAGAGAGAAGCCAAATGATTGGCTGGGACCCCAAAACGGAAGTGGAGTTCCCTTCCCCTCAGCGGAAGTAAAATAGGAAAAAAGGTAGTTTTTTGAGCAAGGCTCGTGGCAGACGGACCATAGCCATTTTACTCCGGGTTAAAGACAGAAGACTAACTGAGACACGAAGGACTCCAAAAATCCTTCAAGCCAGTACTAAAAACAGAACAAAGTCTATTAGCCCGTGAAAGAAGAAAAATTCTCCAGTGGAACCCCGTCGAATAAGATAAGTAACTTTGAGGACATTTTTCCTTTACACCCAAATTTTGCTTACCACTCTCTCTCTCAATTTGAAGAAGGATAAAAGCCAAGAAAAGGCATTCATATTCATGGACTATCCAATTATATGTTTTGACACTTTGAACGTATATATATAACCGTAGTAAAGAACCTATGTATTTTCATTTTACCATGTGGTCTATGTTGTTATTCCATGCTTTCTTTCCAGCTTCTATTCGTCTTATGTTATCTTGCTTAGAATTGTCCTATTAATTCCTAAAGTATCATACGGGAAACCGGAGTTGCCGACTACAACAATATTAATATTATTACGACTAAAACCTATAGGCTCAACTCTTCCATTATCTCAGGGAAGGAAGAAAGCTGCCTGGTGGGTGTGTGATTGTGTGAAATTTGGAACCCCTTGCCAGCGGCGGTCAGTCTGGTCCTAAATTATTCCCTCACGTAACATGCCAGTTCTTATCTGCCTGAGAGAAGAACTCTGAACAGGACTTATTCTGTAGGGGATCAAGTGCCAACCTGCCCCGTCTTCACACGTGCGAAAATAAAGTCCCGTTTTGGGATTTTAGTCAATTTACCGTCACAGAATGAAAACCAGAGGAAGAATCGAGACCATTCAAACAACAGTATTGTTAAGATTAACCAGAATACTTAGAAGAGTCCTAGAGATTTGAGGAAACCTGCTGTCACTCAGACTCCAGTGAAAGAACACCAGCTAACACCGGTGTGAAAGGATGATCTGGGTGAGAAAAGTGATCTACTGGGAATTTTGCAAGAGATTGAATTTTGAACATATTACTAAATGGTATATGCACAAACCAGAATCTGTCCTGAAACATGAGACTCAAAATTATCTAGGATTTTGAGATACGAACAAACCACCTAATTCTGGCCAGAAGACCAGATCTACTGCTAATCAACAAAAAAAAAAAAGAGAACTAACTGTATTACACCATTCCAACTGACCACAGAGTGAAAATAAAAGAAAGCAGAAAGTTAAACAAATACTTGGACCTTGCCAGAGAACTAAAAACTTTGTGGAACATGAGGGATGGTGATACCAACTGTAATTGATACACTTGAAACAATCTCCTGAAGGCTTGGAAAGAGAATGGGTAGAATTGAAAATCAGAGGAAGAATCAAGACCATCCAGACTGCAGCATTGTTGAGAACTGCTAGAATACTAAGAAGAATCTTGGAGACCAGAAAAGACTTGCTGTCACTCAGTCTCCGGTGAAGGCCCACCAGTTAATGCTGGCAGAAAAAACACACAAGGAGTAAAATAATCATTATAATAATAATGATGAAAAACCTACTGATAGATACTGAGTAAAAAAACAAGGTGACCAATTAAAAATTGAGAATTTTAAAAATTCCTAATAGTCCCATAAATGCAAGAACAAGTTTTTTGTTTTGTTTTTACTCTTTGTTTTGTCCATTGATCACTTAATGCACATTTCCAAGTCACATTAATAAATATGCATAGATGTTCACAAAGATTTATTTGAAGCAATGTTATAAATTCTTATTAAGACAAACACTGCACAAAGAGTCAAAAAATAATAACCATATTTGATGACATATAAGACGCATGGGTGTATAAGACATAACCCCATTTCAACCAGGCAAATCAAGAAAAAAAATCAAAGTACTAATATTAAACAGGATGAAGTTAATATAAAGAATATTATCAATGCTAACACTTTTAATCTTCATAATAGCCTTTTAAATAATGACAGTAGGTATATGAAAGTTACTCTGAAGTCTACGTTAATAAGAGTTGCCAGATAGCTAATTTCGGCTGACTATTGTGAATTTTAAACCTACATATGGCTTATAAGATTCAGGGTAATTTTAAAAGATTTTTTTTTTTAAAGTGTGCCTTATATGCTGTCAAATACAGTATTTTAATGTGGATAAGGTAAAACAACTTATATGATCAATCAGAGGAGTGAGCCATGTTGTTTAATTAAATTTTTAACAGACTCGCATTTGTGAAATTAGGCAAATGAAATCTGAATGATCCTCAAAAACTCCAAGTAACAAATCAAACAAAGTTTAGATGTACTATTATCCAAGCAGAGTGATTACTAATATAAAAGGAGATTTCTCAGAAAAGGAAGTGGTCATCAGTCAGTACAGAGCATGGTATTGGGTTATACAGAGGCTGATCATTATACTGTATAGAGAATGTTATCAATACATTGAGAGAAGGAGGGAGAGAACAGTAGGCTGTATGAAGAGTGGCATCAGGCTGTACGGAGAGTGCTTTTGAATGTACTGAGTGTCATCAGGATGCACAAAGAGTGATTATCAGGATGTAAAAAGAGTGTCATCAGCCTGTGCAGAGAGTGGCATTAGGCAGTACAGAGATTGAGCATCAAGAATAAAGAGAGTGATCATTAGATTGTTCAAAGATTGATCATCCGCTTGTACAGAGTGACCATTAGGCTGAACAAAGCAGGGATTATCAGGCTGTACAAAGAAAGTTCACCAATTTAAGTTGTTCAGCATTTTATATAATTCAATTTTTATAAAATAAAATTCCTCAGATAATACATTTTTTAATTATTTATTAAGATTCTCTCTATAACAGATACAGACATGAATAATTTTTGACTCAGTATGACAGGTATCTTTGGTTGTGTTTTATGGCATATCAACTCTTGTGCTCCATCTTGTTTATATATAATTGGGAAGTAAATAGTTACTAGGTAACATTATTTTTCAATGAGCCAGAGCTCATAACTTTGCACACAGTTAAATGGTTTCAAGCATTGTTATTAAATATAAATAATTATATCTAATATCAATCATTTACCTGTAGACAGTTAAATGGTTTTATGTTGAGTAAATGATAGAATAGTTCTATTTAGCACATAGATAGTACCCTAACAGGTACAACCACTCTGAATCAGAGTTGACCTGGGAGTAATTGCAATGAAGGAGTACTCCACATTTCCCTAAATTACTGAACTAAAGCATCACCATCAGATGGTTTAGTATCATATCCAGGACACTTGCTGAGAGGGATTCTTACTCCTCTGCAAAGAGGCAATTGGTGTATTCTACAGCCCCAATCAACAAGGCTATGATTTATATAAATTCATAAGTTTTATATTTTCATAGATTACCATTTATATTTTACTCAATATCAGATGAGAGCCGAATTGCAATATTTTCAGTTTTAATCAACTTCAAGTTACATGATGTATTTACCCACCACAGGCAGGATGTGACACAAGATCAATTTTTATGTGATAATGCTGCTTTTGAATTCCTTTTCCTACAATGGCTTCCTAATCAAGGCTACAGAACCCAGTCTTCCCTATTATTTTTCGATAGCTGGAGGGAGAACAGATAGATTCATGCTTTTCAAGTTGCAATAACACTACAGTGGAAATTTTCGTAAACACTCTAAATTACTCCTCTTCTGGGTAGCTTTGCTGGAACTATGAGGTCGCTATTAAAAATAAGGTCATTTTTAAAAGTTGATTTTTATTTAATACACTTCTATGGTTCTCTGTATTCGAATAATTACTGTAGACATTCTTTTTATTCTCATTTTTCTTTGTGTGTATTTAACGGTGTTCAATTTTGATCCAGATTCCATTTTTCGCCTTTAGTAGCCCTGCTTTGGAAAATTCAACTGTCTTCTGAAATGACCAAGAAAAAAATTCTTTTTAAAAATTAAAACATAACAATTAAAGTCATATCTTTCAATTTCTTTTACAATATAGCATTCTTACAATGATTAACTTTTATTTTACAATGAACATGTAGAAGCTAAAAAAGACGACAAAGATGAAAGGACAGAGAAATATACACAAAGGAGAATCAAAGTTAAGGTCAAGTCATGGAGAGAGATTTTCATCGCTTAAATAGAAAGTGACTAAATAAAAAAAGTAAAACAATTACAGGTTGGAAAGGAAGAGGAAAGAAAAAGAAATATATCCACATTTTTATTTGAAACAAATAAATAGAAACATTCAAAATGTCATGAAATAAGAGTTTTAATACGTTTTATCATGGTTTTATCCCAACTTCATCATTAAACTTTTTATTATTGAAACTTAAATATTTTAATACAAAGACTGAAATATTATTTTTTGCATTGCAGGGATAAAAATGAATAACTTGAATCATTTATTTTATATTGCCTCTTTGAAAAAAAATGACTTACAGCTTCTGCTGTTTAAGCAAGTCATTCTACAATATTGGCTAAATCAAAAAAGTATCAATAAACAAAAACATTTTAAATTGAACCATACAAAGAAATCTTAATAGTCTGTCATTAAAAAAGAACTGAAATAAATTTTGAAAATTCTAGAATTCGCCTAGTTACATCTGCACAAGTTAAAATTGAAAATGTTTTACAAAGATCAGGAATACTTACTTCAGTCTTATCACAAGCAACTAAGCGAAAATTTCTCAACATTTGTACAACAGCCATCTTGAATTCAAGTTTAGCCAATCGCATCCCAGCACAAATTCGTGGGCCATCACCAAATGGAAGATAAGTGAAGGGTTTTCTTTTGGCTTTATTTTCTTCACTAAAGCTGTAATAGCAAATATATAATATTACATATGTAAATATATGCAGAAAGCAGGCATTGTAACTAGAGTAACTGCTTTGTTTTTCAAAAAGTGTTTGATTATTCAATTTAAACCTTTTAAATACCATCAGATATGCTGGGACAAAAAAGTTGTTTTAATTATCTAGAGGAATGAGATATTCTTGATCAGTTCTAGATGTCTCCAGGAGATAGGTGGCTGCCCAAAGTACCAAAAGCACTTGAAATCAAGGGAGTTCAAGTGCCAAATCAAACCTAGAATTTTATAAGAAATAAACAAGCAAGAAAACAAAGAATCATATATCATAGATTTGTTGAAGTTTCACTTTAATAAATTAACTGTTTTGAGTCTTTTCTTCCTTAATAAAAAATATTCTTTTTAGAATAATTCAATATTAAAGTTAAAATGCAATGCATGAAGTACAATGAAGTATAAAGAACAAAGAATTTAATAATGATTTGAATGTAGAATTTTGTTGTTTTTTTTTCAATGTATTTCCCATCATTACTCAACTATTTTTATACTCACTGTTCAGGATCAAACTTTTCAGGTTCAGTCCAATATCTAGGATCAAAATGTAAACACATGACTGGAATCATAATTGCTGTATTCTTGGGAATTTTTGTTCCCTTTATGATGCAGTCTTCTTTACTTTCTCTTGTCAGTCTAACAAAAAAGAGAAAAACAAGATAATATTTCTTATCATAAATTCTAATTTCTTCAATATCACAAATGGAAGTTTATATATTTTAAAAACTATGTTATATTCTGAGTTGTGGGCGAGAAATGCGTATGGTTGCAAAACAAAGAACGTATATATACTCACAATAACACAGTAATGAGGTTATAGAAATTTTTTATAGATAGAGTAAGTACAGAGAGTAGAACGGAGAAATACGTTCACAGTCAAAGAATGAATTCAGTGGTAGTAGTTATAAAGTTCATGTACTGTACTTGTCTCGTGGTGAAGGGATGGTTTTCTCGGAATTAGGATAATGTTGGTAGCTGCGGAAAGCGTTTGATGTATCGGATGACAGGCGCCAGACGGGGTGAAGAATCCTTAACACGGGTCGTGTGAGGGAACAAATCTGTGGTGTAGGAACGCAACTGCCTGATGATTATTTGGTCCGTCTATTTATACGTTTTCTGTAGGCTCAGAACGGCAATTTTTGTGCCCCGCGGGAAGCGTTCCGATTGGATATTTATTAATGTATTTTTTTTTTGTTAATTTATCGCAAACGGAAGTTCTGCGCGGAGCCCATGCGTGAGCGACTAACTTTTCATTTTGGGTTGGGAACTCGAAGTGTTAACTTCCATTTTTTTTTTCTTTTCTTCTTTTCTTTCTTTTTGTTTTTTCAAATCAAGGCAAGATCTCGTCTTGTAACAACTAGAAGTATTAACTTTTTATAGTAGGTATATCTAAATCAAGAAAAATTAATTCAAAGTGATTTGAAATATTTTCCACTGATATAAAAATTTTCAATCCAGTTATTTATTGTATTTGTAACAAGGCAACTAATTTTCATTTGTAAAAGATATGAAATTTAGACATTTCAAATATGAAATCATTTGTGATAAGGTCACTATCATTTTCTATAACATCCTTATTGCAAGACGTTGAATGATCTCATTTTCTTCAGCTCAAATTTGGAGTAAATTTGATAGAACTTACATTAGGCCAATTGGATACTTCCTTAATGTCTCATCCATACACATGTCAAGATAAGTCAGCTTCTGTACATTATCATAATTTGGAGATTCCTAGAAAAGGAAAAAAATAAATATCAGAAGTAGGTTATTTTCTTCCTGGCAATAGTGGGTCACCTTGCTACCACCTGCAACAATATATGATATTTTAGGGAATTTCAATCATTCTTTTTGTTTAGAAATTTCCAATTCAATTCATAAATATTGATAAGGTTAAAGAAGTTTGGGAAATCAAATGAACTTGTTGAAATTTGTAAAGTCAATATAAAAATCAGTAAAATCAATCTATGAAATCAATATTAATACCTGCTTTCATTATAATATAGACAAAGGCATAAAGACCAACAGAATATATGAACTATACAAATTTGAATAAAAAATAATTCTGACCTGTCCAAGTTGTTCTTCTATTTCTTGGAAAAGTTTCTCTTGGACATCAGGGTTCATTGCTATAGAGTGAGCAAAAAAGGAAAGTGTAGATGCTGTGGTCTCAAAACCAGCCAGAAAGAAAATCATGCACTGAGCAATAATCTCTATATCTTTAAGACCTACAAAAGAAAAAGAAAAATCAAATAAAACCCCACCAACAACATTACACAAAAAAGAAAAAGGTGTTGAAAGTAAAATAGTTCAGCTGGTAAAGGTATCTGTTTAACCAGATTCCTGGGTTACAAAACTAGAAACAGGCATCTGACCAGGGCTAGAGAGAGAGAGACCGGAATGGACAGCATTACTGTTGGGGTGTTCCCTATAGATGAACTCGTCCTCATGTGACATATACCAACTGCACAGTCTCAATCTGGCTCTTTCGACAATTCTTTCAGGAAGTTATTTTTTGAAAACCACCATTATTGTTATTGTTAAATTTAATTTGTTATTACTTTGTGACCCCCCTCAAACAATTGTTATTGTTTTTGCTCTCGGGGTGGGTCAAACAACAGTTGTTATTTGTTACCTTGTCACCCGGAATTTACACGCCACTTGTTTTTATTCGTTTCATCGGATTTAATTCATACATGTTTTTTAATAACAAACATTTGCCCCTCCTCCTAGTTGCTTCACGCAACTATGGGGGAGAATAACAATAACAATTTTAATTCGTCTCAGCAGGACATTTTTAATGACCAGAGACCCTCCCCCCCTGAGAAGCCAGAAGAAGAATTATTATCATCTGCTTCCATCCAACCAGAGCAAAAAGAACCGGCACCACCAGTCTCCTGGTCAGCCCAATGGTTTGGTTTGGTTTCTTTGTTTAATGGCATATCAACTCTTTTTAGGTTATTTAATGCAAAAGCCATTCTCCTAGAAGAACAGTAGTGGAACTATTTAACCCATAGCTGGGAGGATAAGGGGGTTCATACCTTTCCCAAGGGTATTTGCCTGAAAGTGAACGTAATAGCGCGACTGGAGTACAAACTCGCGTACTACGATTCCGCAGTCCATGGCTTTAACCATTACGCCACGAGGACACCCCCCCCTGGTCAGCCCAAATACAAAAGAAAACTGCTAGTGACTACAGAAAGGACAGAGCAGAAAAGTACGCTCAGTACTTCAAAGAAAATGAGATCCTGCCCATACAGGAGCTCAGAGGCAGTAGAACCAAAAACTCTGTCCTTCGTAGTCACTGACCTACAAACAAGGAGACTGGCCGTTCTCAAAAAAGAAAGCTTTGAAGACCTTCTAAAAACAGCAGACATCCCAGGCAGGTATTTTGTCGCCGGGGCTTTGCTACCTGGGATGTTCTGCTACCAACTGAAGATATTGCCAAAAAACTGACCAGTGCTAACATCAACACAAAATACTTCCGGCTTCAACCCGAGTATATGGGAAAAAGTCACTGTATGCAACATCTCCAACCTACCTAAGTGATTATGGTGGCGTAGAGAGTGTTACGCAATTTAAATCTGTGCGTGGCAATGCATACAGTGACTATGCTTTAATTATGTGTTTGACTAGGGGAGGGTTTCAGGTAATACCCCACACAAATACAAGGACTAGACAATGATGGTGGTAGTGGGGGGCAGAAAACCGTTATGTTGGACATGTAACAGCTCAGGCATTTTGCCCGTTCCTGCCTGCAGAAAAACATCTTCTACCCCATCCATTGCAATTACTGCTGCTGCTACTACTACTACAACCAAAGTAACAGATACAGTAGCAACAGCAGCCAAAACAACAGGCAAAGCAGAAACTGGGGACCACCCCAGCAAGGAAGAGGGGTGGACCCAGGTAACACACAAAGGAGGCAAAAAAAATAATACATCCCCCATCAAATTGTCAACCAGTACAACAACAGTATCAGAAGAAACAACAAAACCAACTACTAAAATAGTACCAACAGCAAAAACAAATAAAATAATACCAATCAAAATCACAGCAGAAAATACAACAGAACTAATCAAAGTTTCACCCTCATTAACAAAAAAAGGGGGGGGACAGCATACAACCGAGGATCAACCTGAGGAGATGGAAACATCAACCAATTTGAAAAGAAGAAGGGACAGTGATGATTCAGATCAAGAGTGGGAGAAAAAACAATACAAAGAAAATCCATCCACTCCTAAAAAACAACCAGTCACAAGCAGAAAAGCAAAACCCCAGCAACCAGTACAAAATAGGCCCCTTAAACCCCAGTGACCAGCACAAAACATTCAACCCCAGCCACCATCACAAATCATACTTCCTCCACTCCCATACTTCCTTAGTAACTCATTTTGGAAGTCGGCAATGGGAGTGCTGGCGATAATAAGTTCTATAATCCGTTGCTATTGCTCATGTTCTGTTAACGAACATCTGAGTCATTCGCTTGCATCTGTTGACAAAGTCGTCTAACGATTCCTCAGCTTCCTGTTTATAAGTCATTAATTTCAAACGGTTTATTCTGAAATTTTCTTTAGGCTCGAGTTGTTCAATGAACTTATTAAAAATAATTTCAGGAGTACGTTTTTCTTCCTCCGTTAATAACCATGAGTTGTATTTTTTAAACCTTCATTCCGAACTCTCAATAGTATGTAGTTTACTTGTTCTATTTTTATTTTATTGACATCAAAGTACAAGTCCAACCGCTGTTCAAACAATTTAAATGTTTCAGCTAGATTTGAGTATTGCCAGTCCATATAAGGGATATCATTATTAGCCATTATAAATGTTCTACGTTGAACGTGTTTACAAAAAATATGCAAATTCAAGATGGCAGTATCATGTAAAAAAACGACCCACGTGGCAATAATCAAAAAAGAGTTTGAATTATTTACCTGACAGGTTTTTTCTTGAAATTCTGTAAAAAGACTTTTGTTGCAATTTTTTTTCGAGTTGGTTTATTGAGTTTTTTGTCTAGAAGTGTCTTCAGTTTGTTTCTTTATACATGGATTTTTTTGACCTTTTAAATGTTTTCGTTTTTTAAACCTTTAAATGTTGTTTTCGTTTTTTAAGCCGTTAAATGTCTATTTTTTATCATCCCAGCTGCCACCATGTAATATATTGTTGTTGTGGGTGTTAGTATTCATTATTAGGCTTAGTAGGACAACATAAGGCATGTGTGCTTTAGTTAAGGCATATTTATTCTAAATCAGCAGAGTGTGTGTATGTATTCCTATGCTAAGGGGTTGTAATCTTGTGCGTAGAGAAATAGTCTGTGTTATTACTACAGTTACCACTAAAAAAGGAGAAGTTTTCATCCACAAACAGTCCAAAAATCTATTTGGAACAGATTGGATGGAACGTTTCAAACTATGGGACCAACCAATTAACCATTTCTGCAACAAGATAGAAAACTCAGCTGCACAGGCGCAAGAATTAAATGACGAACTAAAAGCAAGATTTTCTGAAGTTTTTTCGGCATGAGTCGGGAAATGTACCAAGGCAATAGCCAGATTTGAACCGAAAGAAAATGCTCTGCCCATCTACAAAAAGAAAAGAAAATACCACCCAAGATCGACTGGTCAGATGGAGAGGTTTGTCGACACACTAAAAAGAGCACGCAAGAAAGCACAAGGAACACTGAACCCGAATACACTTTCAACCGGCTCACCGGCAGAAATCATGTTCACCAGGAGAATAAGATCTGCATTCAACAAATTAATCCTGAAACAATCTAAGATAAATATGACTGAACATGTTACAAGAAAGCAATTTCTCCCAGGTCAGAAGATTTTTTTTTAAATTTTCAAAAGAATATGCCGTACTGGGAAGAGGGAACGATCCTTAGCAGGATCAGCAAAATGTTATATTTAATTCAAGGGCAAAGCCTACTCATAAGAGACATTTAAACCAACTGAAAAAAACGGCATGAAATGGATTCTAACAACACTCAAGATGAAGCGGAGAACCAATCAAGGTTATCTATGACACATTTAACCTTGAACCCCCCAACACACTTCCGAACAACGAAGAGGAAGAGGAAATGCACAGAAACCCTATCCATCAATCCAAAATGGAAGAAGTACTAATGGAGAATAAACCCTTTTGAAAGCAAAAGGCTTGGGAGGAGGGTGTTGGGGTGTCCCCCATAAATGGACTCGTCCTCATGTGATATATGCCAACTGAAATCTCTTCTGCGCAGTCTCAGTCGGGCATGGATCTGGCCGAGTGCTGCCTGTTGACTCACCATTTCCTCCAGCCTCAGGGGGCCATCCTCCCAGGCTTTTACCTCCTTGGAGGGGTTATTGCTTGGTGCCTGAGGCACCCCTAATAAGGGGAATGTCGACGGGGCTGTAGGTATTTTTAGAAAATGCCAGGTGCATGTGGGCTCCGGCCATGCGTCTGGACCCACCTAAAAAAAAACCTTGTGCTGCACTTGCCCATTTGGTGGGGCATGCAACAAATACCCTCAGTCTCAGTGCAGTCGCAGTCTCAGAGGAGTCTCAGTGAGCCATTACCAAGAGCAGTAATATTCCTGGTTGTTAAGCTGAGGAGGGGTTTCTCCCAGCTATCATTTGTGTATGTACTATTTTCCTTCAATATATTTCTTATCACTTATTTCTGTGTCGTGTCATCATTTGAACCACCCCTTGACCATAACAATTACAATATTGCACAAGATTATGATTTTGAGTCAGCCAACTTGAGATAAATTGTTCATATTTTTTGTATGGAACAGTCAAAACATAAAAGTAATATTAATTGAAGAAAATAAATAACTTTTACTCATATTTAGTGCTCTATGCTAGTTGGCAGCTGATTTTACTGATGCTGTTTCTCTTTTTTTTATTTTTTTTTATTTTTCCGTGTGTGTGTGTTTTTTTTATCCTTTCTATTCTTTGATGCTCCTGTGACAATATTCCTATCTGCTTGCCCAGTCTTGCCTGCCAAACAAGTCAACCCAATGTTGGATAGATTTTTTTAAAACAATGTTAGTTCACTGCAAGTTGTAGCTGAAACTACACAAGCTATGGGTTTGCTCAACAATGAACAGAAAGAGAAACAAGACCAAATTATAAGAATACATTTGCCATTTCTTTATTTACTCTTTGAAATTATCCTGTTGGGAAGAGGTGTGTGACATATCACTGGATGGAATTGGGCAATGTTCCCTCATAGCAGACGAAGATGTGGTCAATTTCTTACCCGATTTTGTGTAACAGTCAACTCCTAACTCTGGGTTCTATTTTCTTCTTGTAAACAAGTACATTCCTTATAGTTGAATATTAATTTGGCTTCTTTGTAGTGATTCTGAACTGCTCAGACCCATCAACTTCATTCTGACAACTCCGGAATACTTAAAATTTTTAGCTCAGAGGTCTCTACAAAACAAACATGATATGGGTGGAGATATAGTCAATTCTGATATTCACATCAAGAATTGAAACCAGCTAGAATGCCACCCACCCTTCATTATTATTATTATTATTACCATCATTTACTCCTTTCAGAGTTTTTTCACACCAGTGATAGCTGATGGTTTTCCACTGGAATCTGAGTGACAGCAAGTCTCCAGGACTCTTCTTAGTATTCTCACCGAACTCAACAATGCAGTACTTTGGATGGTCTCCACTCGTCCTCTCATTTCCAAGTCCTCCATTCCTTGTACTAGTCCTTTGGTGACTGAATCTAGCACACCAGTTACAATTGGTATCACTGTCAGTTTCATGTGCCATAGATTTTTCAGTTCTCTAGCAAGGTCTAGGTACTGATCTCGCTTTTTTGCTCTCTTTCAGATTTACCCTGTGGTCAGCCGGAATGGCCAAGTCCACCATTTGGCAGGTTTTATACTTCCATGGGCATCTCCCCTTCTTAATATCTTTTCTCATTAACTTAAAAAAAATCTTTGCACAGAACAACACAGTTTATATATATATATATATATATATATATATATATATGCATGCACTCACATGTCTAATTCTCTTTAATGATTCATCTAATAGCTCTCAATAATGCCTTCTTAAATTCTTTTTAACATTATTTCTAAAATCATCCAATTTCATCTTGAAATATTTTACACTTCTGCTCTTTTAAATGTTATTTGGCAATATGTTCCAAAAGTATATTATACTATGAGCAAAAAAAATCTAATGAATTTATTTAGTGTTTGAAATCTGCCATGACAGTAAATTTCTAGTTCAAGAAGAAATATTAAAAAACTTTCTCTCATAATTGTTCTGTTTTACAACTGGTTGACTCCATTGCCATAGACATAATCTGACAATTGATATTTGGAGAGTATCAGGTGAGTTTGGCATTTCACAGTCCAATGTGGTTCATCATTTTCATGACCTCGGTAAAAGCATCTGGAGTCACCAAATTCTGCCTTGCATTTCAAAAATATTGCAAAACTTTTGACTCACCACTAGTAAATACTCTTTACTCTCATGGTGCCTCATTAAATGTGAAAAGAGACAATGCTGATCATAAAGGCAGATATCCTGAAATTGAGAGCCAGTGTGATATTCTTGAAGAAGCATATATCAATCACAATTGGTGTGCCAGATAATTTTGTTTCTTGTAACCACGTATTTTTATGAAATGAAAGCCAAAGATTTATTGAAATATTTTTGACTATGAGAAAAAAGAGTAGTAAAGGGCAAAATTGAGTTTTTTAATCAGACAAGTCTCACCTGAATTTTTTAATTTTTTTCCCTATCAAGTTGAATACAAATCAGATGACTCACAATATAGATACATAAAACTGATGTATATTGATAGATTGATTTTAACTGCATGTCAAACTGTCTACAGTTATCTTATACTGAAAGGTTAGGGAATTGCATTTATTATACTTGGTTATAGTTTTTGTAGTATCAATGAGTAGCAGTTTAATTTGTTAAAAAGTGTGTTCTTTACCCTTTGCATACCAAAAATACTTGATACATTCATATTTTTCCTTTTTTCTAAGCCTAATGGGTGTACAATTTTTTTCCCCAATATTTTGTGTGGTCTTCAATTTATTTTAATTTGGTTAGTGTAAGATCACCTAGCTTGTCATGTTTAGAGATAACCAATGTGCTTTTACCTCTTTTTGTTCTCCAGTCTGTTATATTCTCCAAATTGAGCTTTTGTTCCATTTTCTCATCCAACTTTTCATGACCTTCAAGTTGAGCATCCAACATCAGTTGCAGCAGATCTTTACGTGCCTGCAAATGACACAAAACCAACTAAAAAAGATACACATTTTATTAATTTCTGTGGCATCGTCTCCTTACTATTACCATTCAAGACATCTCAACAGAGAAATTTTTCTTTTATTAAAAGATAATGTAACTTGCTTTTTTGTGGAAAGAAATAGTACATCAATTAAACTTTCAACAAGTATTTCTTACAAAATTAACAATGTATATGTAATAGTCAGAAAAATAATACTTGATAGATTTTCCCAATATGAAATTAGAAAAAAATGTCCAACAATTTTTTTTTACTTAATGTAATTAATCACCACAAAATAAGAAACTGGTTAAACTACTTACACTAGTGTTTTTCTCTTTCTTTCTTTCTTCAACCAATTCCTTACAGAAATTAATAAAATAATACATGCTCCCAAATAACAGGCCAGGTTTTATCTTGTTGATTATTTTTCCAATAAAAGGAAATAAAACTATAAATAGAGAAATATATAAAAGATCAAAGTTGACCATTACAATAAATGACATGAAGATTATTATGAAAACATACCTAAAATAATTTTTTAAGTTCTTGATTTCTACAGAATTTTGAGTTTAAAATCAGTAACTCTCTATCCTGTTTTTGATGTCAGCTGTAAACACCAAACTTTCATGGGTCAATAGCTACATTGACTCACTGGGAAAAGACAAGGAAAAGAATAAAATGTTATTAGGCAATAGAGTAGATAAATTTTCCATTTAAAATTTTAATGTCTCCTTGTATGATTGTAATAAGATTGGGTCAAATTCTGAGATTCTACAACAAATCTGTAAAAGAGAATTTCAAGTTGTGTTTGTCTGAGCAAGAAATTATTTTGATGATAATATATGAAGAACAAATATAAGAAAATCAATTGTTTTACTGCTTTATTCAGTATAAGGATCACTTATATATATGAGATAATCCTTACTCTTGTGGACCACATCACATGGACAAGCAGGTGTTGTGACCAGCCAGGACCTATCTACAACAGCTCTGTGTGGACACAGGATGTAGTCTAGAGGTCCTGACGAATACGATGGACAATAAAGACAACTGACGAGAAAAAGTTAGGGAAATCTGTGCAAGCGGCATGACATCATGATGATAAACATATATATATATATAGATAGATAGATCTATGTATAAGCAGTATATTTTACAACACGTGATAATTTTTTAAATTACTTAAAGTTAACAAAATTGATTAAGCCATTTTATTTTTTAAGCTCAAGGATCTGAAATTTAAGTTGATTAACATGATATATATGATTGGTGATTCTACTCTTATTAAACTCAAATGTCTTCATCAACGTAAAACCATCATCAAGGTAAAAATTTCATCAATATTGTTCTGCTTGCACCTTTTCTCATATACAATAGTGTTCTCATATATATATATATATATATATATATATATATATATATACACTGGGCCATTGACCAATTGAGTAGAGTGTTCACCAATGGTCTAGGAGACTGGGGTTCAATCCCTGGTCGAGTCATACCAAAGACTCAAAAAATGGTACTTGATGCCATCTTGCTTAATACTCAACATTATAAGGTAAGGATCAAGAGTAAAGTGGAGCAACGCTGTGAATGGAGTAATGCCCTCCCCTGCACTTAGGTGTAGTAGCTATTGAAAAGGGAGCCTTCAGGTCACTCTCGACTAAGATCACTAACTTTTTTTTACTTATATCTATGTATATATATATAAAATGTAAACAAAAGAAAGCTAATACAAAATGCGTTATAATTCCCCAGCTGATGTTGGCCATCAAAATGGCTGAGCAGTAAAATACTAAGTCTAGTGTAAAGTTAGGTGGGTTTCAATCCCAGCTTGAAGTGTCCTGTGAGTCTAACCACACTGAAGAGTTGTTATACAATGAAACAGTATGTGGATGACAATATATGCACTCCACTCCTGGGGGTTCAGCACTCTGGAGAAGGAATTAACGGTTATCACCTGCATAATGCAAAGCTCTTAAAACAAATTGAGCACTGCAGTATCCAGTAGCACAAAATATAAACAAAAGAAAGCTAATACAAAATGCATGATAATTCCCAAGCTGACTTAGGTTACCTCAATGGCTGAACAGTAAGATACTAAATCTAGTGTAAAGTTAGGTGGGTTTCAATCCCAGCTTGAAGTGTCCTGTGAGTCTAACCACACTGAAGAGTTGTGATACAACAAAACAGTCTGTCTGTGGTTTCAATATATATATATAAAAACTTTATATTTTTGACATTATTTAAATTTAACAAAATTGTTTAGGACATTTTGTTTTTTAAGTTCAATTGTCTGGAATTGAAGTTAATTAATGTGATATACAAATTTTGATGTGAGATTCTACACTTATTAGAATCAGATGGCTAAATCAAACTAAAAATTTCATCAATATTATTCTTTGTACTTTTTTTAAAGAATAGTATTATCTATATATATATATATATAAACTATCATCAATAAACCTTCATCAAAGTGCTCCTTTCCAAATTTCATCAGTCATATTATATTACTTGTTACTTGGAGAGGAGATGGGCACTGCCATGTTAAACATCATGTCTTGAAATGTCGTGAAGGACCCACCATAACATCTGGATAAGCTTATATATATATATAAATTGTATATTTGCCAGCAAGTGATCAGTCTTCAAATAACTTACTAGCCACCATCTGTAATGATTTAAAAATATCAACATCAAAGACTTTCCGAGCATTTTTGACAAGAGGACTGTCAGGATTTTCCTGTGAATCTACTTGAATTCCAAAACCAGTTGATGCAATAACATCCATTGTATAACCTGAAAACAAACTGGGAAGAACAAAACCAAAAATCAGTTTCCATACAAGGTATAAAATAGTATTAATAATAATATATAATGTATAAAATAATATACATTCTTGTTCATATCTTGGAACAATTGACGTTTTTATAATCAATTTACAAAGTAAAATTAACTTAATTTGAACTGCTACATATGTTTTCAGTGAATAATGTTTTCTAATGATTCTTTTAAATTATCAAACTTTTAAAATTATTAAACTTTGAGAATTATTGTTCATCATTTTAAATGTGTTTTTACACAGTGTCTAATATTGTTAATCATTACTTTTTATTGATAACCCTTTCATCAAAGCATATAATGCATTAATTTGGGACTTACATGAGAATTTATACCAATTCAAGCTAATATCAAACCAACATCTGCCATTTTCTTCCTTAGTCAAATCTTATTTTGCATATATTTGAAGGAAAATCATTTAATAATACACACTCATACACACATGCATAAAGACTCACATGGTGACATCACTTGCTTCCTTACTATCTGCAATCTTATCCAAGTTCTTTTTAAATGTCTTCAACACACCTTCAATCAAAGGAACCATCTGAAATTTAAACAAAACACATCAAAATTAAAAAAGAAATAAAAATAAAAAAACAGCCTACAGTTATCAAGCATTTTAATCCAGTCCTTTGAATATCATTTATAAATGTGAGCTAAACATTTTTTTATACAAACCACTGCTACTCAAAATGACCCAGTAGAAACAAACCTTGTATTTTTGGTATTTGATAATTTGAGTAAAACTGATATAAACCATAGAAGATCTATAGAAGCCATCAAGACAATACAAATTTATCTATAGTGTTCATTTTTTGTTAAAGACAACATGTTTGTACTTTACTCATCAATAATGGATGTATTTTAATTGAGTTCTTTGAATGTCATTTAAAAATACGAGTTGAACATTTTTTATATAAATCACTGCTACTCAAAATGTAGAAAAAAACTTTGTATTTTTGTTTTTTAAGTAAAACTGATATAAACCATAGGCTTTTAGAGCCATAGAAGCCATCAAAACAATATATAGTTATTTCAAGTGTTCATCTTTTGTTTAACATAACATACTTCTACTTCACTCATCAAAACAGAATTATTTTAATCAAGTCCTTTGAATGTCATTTAAAAATTGGATCAGATACAAAGATTTAATTTATCATTTTACTTTCATTTTATTTCATATCACTACTACTCCTTTGATATAATGTCATTGTTTATATTAAAAGTATCATCTGGGATACTAATTCAGTAAGTTATCATCTGGGATACTATTCAGTTAATTAATAGTCATATAATACTAACCCACTTCCCCATGTAAGAGAATATAATTCAAACATTTAATTACATACTGACCTCACGCATTCTTTTAGAACTGTAAGATGGAGCCAAGACAGTACGAAGGTATTTCCAGTGTTCATCTTTTACAGCAGTCAACATATTTGCAGAGTACTCATCTGGTGAGAAGAATAACTATCAAAGAAAAAAATTATATTAAAACTAAGCTTAGTAAATATCAATGTCTTCTAACTACTAATTTTGATTAAATTAGAAGAAAAAAATGGCTACTCACAGGTCTGTTTGTAAAATTAGAGAAACTTTTTATCATGAGCTCTCCAATTATTTCAGGATCACTGATAACCAAATTTGGGTATGTTCCAAAAAACAAGCTGCAATAAAACAAACATGGTGGATTAGAACTCCATCTACTTGAAAAGAAAAATATCAATGAGGAGTTAACTTTTATTAATTTTTCAAAAAAATATTGTTTATATTGACACAAAAAATATTTACTTAACTATTCCAAGTGGTCTCATACCTATTACCTATTCTGTTTATATTGACACAAAAAATATTTACTTACCTATTCCAAGTGGTCTCATAGTAAGGAGAAAAATGTTCAAGTCTTGCCTCTAAAAAGTCTAGCATTACTTTTATCAGGCTATTCTCTTCATCCTCATTGTTATATTCACGTTTTGGCCAATAGAACTTTGAACTGAACTCATTATTTAATCCATGGGAGCAGATTGTTCTAATTCCATTTACCATGACCAGATACAAGTGTTAAGCTTTATCAAGTATTCTTTGTTCTTTACCTGTAGTTGGGATTGAACCTGCAACTTCCAGATGATTTGCTGGACAATTCAAAGTGAATTTTTGGCACTTATAAACCTAATGTCTCCATCAACCAATGAGTTACTACTCACAACTATTAAGTACGATTTTTTACCTTTGCTCATATTGCAATTTTTTTCCCTAGCCTTTTTGATAATTGGTTCCCATACTGTATTCATTTGTTTACTTGGTTTGCTCAACAGGTTACAGTAACCCAACATATGCACTGCTTCTTTACAATGTCTTATTTTCTAATGTTCTTTTCTGTCTATTATTTTAACTTCATCCCATAAGACCTGTTGGTTTCCCTTTTTTTTCCATATATAGTCAGCCATACCTGATTTTTCAATTTCACCAAATACTACTGCTTTTCGATGTCCCTCTCGACTTACTTTTAGTGAATAGCATGTCTCACCTTTGTATACTTTACCACAACTGCATGAGATGGAGTATATGCAGTTCATTATCATGACATATTCTGTTAAGGGCTCGACTCAGAAGAGATATTTTCAAAGAGTTGTGCCTCTCCTGAATATTGTCCTGATATCATATGGACAACATATCTTTTGAACCTTTTTGGCTAGGACTTTGACATAGGCAAGACAGACAGATGGTGAATTTTCATGTATTCTTTGATCCAAATTTCTTGAAGCCAATGTTATGCCTACTGGGTAGTTGTTGTGATCGGGGTTGTTTCTTAAATTCATCATTTCTTCTTGATATGTGTTGATGTCACAACTAATGGTTTTTGCTCAATGTTGTAGGCAATGAATGATCCCTTTCTTTACATTTATTTTACAACATTTTTTACATTATTATTACTTTAGCTTTGGGACTCTATTCACAGAGGAAAAATGGAGCAAATTCTACTTGCTTATGGCCTACCAAAAGAAACTACAGCCATAATAATAATGCTGTATAGAAACACCAAAGTAAAAGTCTGTTCTCCGGATGAAGACACAGACTACTTCAACATTTTAGCAGGTGTACTGCAAGGAGACGCATTAGCTCCATAACTCTTTATCATCTGTCTAGACTATATACTTAGAACATCTATTGATAAAATGAAAGAAAAAGGTTTCAAGTTAACAAAGGAAAGAAGCAGAAGGTACCCCACAAAAACAATTACGAACGCAGACTATGCCGATAATATAGCGCTTCTGGCAAATGCACCCGCCCAAGCCAAAACCCTGCTACATAGTCTGGAATGAGCTACTGCAGGCATTGGCCTCCATGTCAATGCACACAAGACAGAATATATGTCCTTTAATCAAACAGGCGACATCTCCACTCTAAACAGTAGCTCTCTGAAACTAGTTGACAAGTTCACATACCTAGGAAGCAGTGTCTCATCAACTGAGACAGACATCAACACGTGACTAGCAAGAGCATGGACAGCTATCGATAGGCTATCAGACATATGGAAGTCAGACCTAACCAATAAAATAAAAAGCAGTTTCTTCCAAGCAGTGGTCATGTCGATACTGCAATATGGATGCACAAAATGGACGCTAAATAAACATATGGAGAAAAAGCTTGATGGCAATTACACAAGAATGCTGTGAGCAATATTGAATAAGTCCTGGAGGCAGCACCCTACAAAGCAGCAGCTCTATGGCCACCTACCACCCATCATGAAAACCATCAAAATTAGACGAACCAGACACTGTTGGAGAAGTAGGGATGAGCTCATAAGTGATATACTCCTGTGGACCCCTTCACATGGACAAGCAAAGGCAGGACGACCAGCTCAAACCTACATACAGCAGCTTTGTCCCGATACAGGATGTAGCCCTGAAGACCTGCTGGAAGCAATGGACAATAGGGAGAGGTGGCGAGAGAGGGTGAGGGATATCCGCGCTGATGGCGCAACATGATGATAATGACTTTACCTTAACTCTTCTACCTGTTCATGGTTAACAGAATTAGAAAAATCTATCTTTAAGGATTAAAAATAGGTTCTGTGTGGGCTTCCAAGTTAGTCATGAAACATAAGAACACCAAAGCATTCATTGGTTAAAATATGAATATAACAATGAAGTTGAAGACAATTGTCCAAATACTCTAAGTAATGAAAATTCATCTAAGAAATTTAGACAAATATGTCAAGCATTGCTTTTTATCATATCTCTTCTTCAGGATAGTAAGAAAAATAAACCAATTAGTGCAAAATTTCCACCAGATTAATATCAGATTAAGATGATTTTTCTTTTTGGAAATACAAGCAATAAAAGATAAAACAGTTCAAGGAAAAGATATTGTAAACATACATTTATTTTAGATTTATTGAAATTAGATAAAAATTTGTAACACAAGTGAAATTAATAAGAAAGTCATCATCATTGATAAAAAAAAAAGTAATTTGCCTTGTCATAATGCCACAAGTCACTTAATGCTCAGATAAAAATAGCACATTGGCTGAATTGTCCTTTGTACCTGTAATCAAAGAAAGAATGTACAATCTCTTTCAGCAGAGGTCATTGCTAAAGAAGAAGACAGAGATATTGAAATATTTTGAATTTATATTTGCTATCAACAGGAGCCAACAAAAGATGGATACCGTCTACCATTTGTGATGCAATGGGCATGTAATTACTGTTTTTGTCAAGAGTGAAATAATCTCTCATGATTATAATCAAGGAATACTGACAGCCTAGATTCATTTGATTTTCTCTCACCATCTATCTCTATTGGTCATCACTCTTGGTAAGTCCTCTAAACGGCATACAGTATCCATACAGAACTGATGAATGTAAGTTTTTGTTAGTCAGTCAACACACATGTGTTTATGTATGGGAGTCCATAAGAGAATGTTATTTATGTGTTCATCCTTACATCATCAGTATTGCCCAACATGTCTTGTTTATCTTGCTTTGATAGTTTGTAGAATGAGAGGTAAGTGGCCATGAAGCTGTTATTTTGTACAATGATGCTTCCAGGATTTGTTCAAAATAGCATGCAGGCTTCTTTCTCGTTGTTTTATTAAAGTCCAAGTAGTGCAACCCTACAGTAGTACTGACACAGTTACAGTTTGGAAGAATTACCATTTTCTTTAAAACAGAGAGATCAGATTTCCATATAGTCATTGACCGGTCAATAGTACTCCAATGCTTATTTTGGCGGAAGTCACTGTGGTGCTCTAGCTAACTTGCTGGGCTGCAACATTGTAGTAAATGAGTTGGGACTCTAGGCATGCTATTATGTTCATTTTCAGACTAATACACTTAGGAAAGGCATGAACCTTTCTTATTACCCTACTCATGGATTAAATGATACCATTACTCTTCTTCTACAACGATAGCTTTGGCATTAAATAACCCACAAAGTTTGATATTCAATTAAACATACAAACCAAATTAATACTTATGTTGACATCGATTCCCTACTCTGTTTCAAAAATTCTTTTTTTATGTTTATCTGTATCAAATATGGAAGAAACAGATATGTTTATAAAATTGACCATCAAAACCAGCCTGACTTTAAACTATATCAAATCTTCCATGACTCCATTTTACCACCCGCCATTTAAAAAGACAATATCAAACTCAAATATTGCTTTACTTGCTGTCTTCCTATCCTTTTTAAAATCTTATTTGTATGTTTTTTACTCAAGACTTCTTTTCACAAAATATTCATGCTACAAATTAATTCTTTTAAAATATTTGGATGTAGAAAATGTCTTACCTGTAAATGTCACCATATTCTTTCTGCCAATCCAAAAATATTTTTCCAAATCCCTAGAAAGAAAAAAATTGATTTGCTGAAAGACAAAATCATCCCAGAAATAGATTTAAAAGTAGCCTGTTCATAAACATCTTGCATAATAGGACATTAATTATTCAAATAAGAATATAAAAAAATTTCAAATGAATTAAAATTACTAAACTGAAAATATAATTTCATTACAGTATGTCAATAATAAAATGTCATGTGTTAAATTATTTTTTCTTCTTTACTTTCATCAACATGACTTGATTATTAAATATATTTTTGTTTCAATGATATTCCAACTGCTTCACCTTATTCATTTATTTATTATTTTAACAAAATGTGCATTTGTGCTTGTTTTCACTGAAAAGGCATCAATAAAGAATGAAAATAAATGTAAAAAAACACTCTATATGAAATGAACAGCAGAATCTAGCAAACAGATTTAATCAGTGAAAATTCAAATCTAATTAAAATAGAAGAAAAGATATAATTTTTATACACCACATTTTATTTGATTGTCAGGTTTCTACAAGATTTACACATTTAGCAGTAAAGATTTTAAAAATACAATCAAAAACTTTTTTTGAATTTCAGGTACTTACTGCCTGGCTCATTTCTTTCAGGTTTCCAAGAAAAGCTATTGGTTTTGGACCTTTAATTCCATATTCAATAAAATTGCCAAAAGTTTTTCTTCCATAGCTAGAAAAGAAAATATTCTTTCACTTGAATATGAGTGAATGATTTGAAAGGTATATCAACTCATCTAGGGGTATTTTCTGCCTAGAGATTAGGGCATCATGTTCATATTTACATTTTTTCTTTCACAAGAGTTTTTTTTTTGCACACAGTTATGCAATATCAAATATTCCTATCTAATACAAATAACTTGCACCTACTTATATGTTTTCAAGTAACTAATGATAATAACCCTTAGTAAATGATTGAACAGTTCTATTTGACTCATAGATGGAACCCTACAAGGTACTAGGACTCTGTGTCAGAATGGAGCAGAGTGTAAGGACAATGAAAGACTACTATCAGATGTTGTTTAGTGACATACTCAGGATATCCCTTTTTGGAGAAGGAAGGGCTTAGCCCTCAGAAGGGGTATTTAGTCAACATATTCTAAACCCTGTTGACAGAGTGGACGAAAATCGTAGGTGTGAATATGATCAGGACTCAAATATGATTATATTGAAAGAAATTATGTTTTTCCTGTCAGTTTTGAATATATTCTTAGTCATTCCATTGAACAAAATGAAATAATGATAAATTTCCACAGGTCACTGTTGTATATTGTTTTGGGAAACGGAAGTACCATTTTAGACATGTTTGACTGGTTGTAATAAAAAAGTGGAAATGGTTATTCCACCAGATCAGAGCAACTGGATTACGTTGTTGTTGTTACTCGAGAGTATTTGCTAAAACAAACTGGAAAATTTTGGCAACGAGGATATTTTTTCCCACAGAAATATGCCAACACTCCGACGTGTGAATGAATTCTGAAATGAATCGGCAAACATTTCGATTTACCTGGATTGCGTGGAACAGTTTTTCGCGGCAAATGATATCGCACATGGCACTCAAACAGAGACAAAATGCAGAGGAATTTTGCTCAGCACTATCGGAAAAAAAGACGTACAATGTCTTGGAAGATTTATGTGCACCTCAAAAATCGAGTGAGAAGTCTTTTGAAGAAATAAAGCATTTGTTGCTGGAGCATTTCAAGCCAAAAAACCTCGTAATTGCAGAAAATTACCGGTTTTATAATGCCAAACAAAAGGAGGGTGATTCCGTTTTTAATTTCTTTGTTTTCCTTAAACATCATCTACATGCGAATTTGGGACAGTTTCAAAAAGAGCATTATGGGACAAATTTGTGTGTGGGTTAGATGATAAGAAAGTACAAGATTGTAGTCTGAGGACATGTCGCTGGAAGAAGTTTTAAAAATGGCTCATGCCATGGAATTGGCGACTGCCGATGTGGCTCACATAAAGAACAAAGATACGGAGGACATATATAAAATGTGTACGACAAAACAGAGTTCAGCTGAGGGGAAAAGGAAAAAAAGTTGTGTTTTGGGGTGCGGTGGAAAATGGCTCAAGAGACGTATACAGTGTCCAGCATGAGGGAAAATTTGTTTTAAATTTTAAAAGAAAAATTATTTTTCAAGACAGAGCAAAAACGAACAAGAAAGCCTGTCACAATACATACAAGAAAAAGACATACGATATACCCTTATATATGACAAGTCCCGGTACACTTAAACCATACGCGTGTAAGCTCGAGTTGAATGGAATCAGTTGTACAATGGAAATCAACACCGAGTGTTCATCGTCGCTAATAAACGAGAAACAATTCAACGAACTACCGAACGCGAGGCTTACTAAAAAAAAAAAAAAAAAGTGGAGCTAAAACAGAGGTCATTATTCCTAAGGGAGTGGCTAACATGAATGTCAAATACAAAAAAATGTACGAATTATTACAAAAAGGAATTCCATGGAAATGGGGACCAAGTGAAGACTTTGCCTTGGAGCAATCAAAGAGATTGTTAATGTCAACTAATGTTTTGGTTCATTACAATGCCAAACTTAAATTTATCATGACTGTGGATGCATCTTCACTTGGTGTGAGTGCAGTCTTATCACATATAATGACAGACAGAAGTGAAAAACCGATTTATTTTGCCTCCAAAACATTAAGAGCAGAACAGAATTATGCACAGATAGAACGAGAAGAGCTAGCAGTCATTTTTGGAGTTTTCAAATTCTATAAATATATTTATGGTCGGAAATTTACAATCATCACAGATCACAAGCCACTGCTTGGGATTTTTTTTAAGAGAATCGTGCAATATTACTAACAGAATGCGCTAAAGTGCATCGTTGGACATTGATTCTAGTGAGTTACTATTATCAGCTAGTGTACAAAGCGGGCTCAAAAATTTCCAACGCAGATAGACTGAGTCAGCTACCTGTAGAGGACTATTTTACGCCATTACCCAGTCCGGAAGAAGTAATACTTTCCATGTCAGTTTTAAACTTAACCATAGTTACGTCAAAAACTCTTGCTTGTTACATAGCAAGAGATTCCATGTTATCGCAAGTGCGTAAGTGGATCTTACAGTGATGGCCTGGCAAGGGATCTCCTGACTTTCAACTCTACACATCCAAGAAGGATGAGTAATCGGAACAACTGGATTGTGTTTTATGGAGATCATTTATGTTTTTATCAACAATATTATTTGTCGACTTCTCCAAGGCTTTTGACTCCATACACAGAGGGAAGATGGAGCAAATACTACTCGCCTACGGCCTACCAAAAGAACCCGTCGCAGCCATAATGATGCTATATAAAACACGAAAGTAAAGTCCGCTCCCTGGATGGAGACACAGACTACTTCGACATTGTAGCAGGTGTGTATATATAAAGAAGATACTTGGATACAAGAAAATAATTTAACCCCCTCCTACTCTCACCTATGGGTTAAATAGTATCATTGTGGTTCTGCTTGAATGTCTTTGGCATTTAATGTAGGTTGATAAGCCGTTAAACAAAGCCATTAAATTCAATGTAAGTTGATAAGCCATTAAACAAAGAAACCAAACCAGAAAATAATTTTCATTCAATGAATGAATATACAATGTCATCAGTGAATTTTCACCGCTTCTCTTATTGTATGTATTAACAATATGACCACAATGGACCTTTTGTTATCAAACAAATATTTGTTCGGCTTAGAAAAATCTTAGGTTTACATCCCATTTATACTTGCATTCCTACAATCACAGACTAAATCTTATTAGGTTATTAAATGAAGAATATTTTTACAAAGAAAAAATTATTAATTTTAAAGCAAGAAACTGGGAACTGTTTTCTGGGTTTTCTAGTAATTTTGTTTGTTTCTTTTTTTTTTTTTTTTTTTTATTGATTTTTAAAGATATAAAATGTTAGACAAAAAATATGAAAACCTACAATAACAATCATTCCTTAAGCAATTTCAAGTTGTTTTTCCCTTGTATTCGTGTTAGATATTCAAGTAAAACTGTAAGGAAAAAATTTCCTATAAGAATAGGAAATTTTTTTAAAATAAGTAAAAACTAGAGATTTTAGAGCAATCAATAATAATTACGCGGTAAAACATTAAATATCAAAAAGGCACTTTAAAAGTATTATCATTTCATTATTTTAATGATAAATCAATAAACTTAAAATCATTTCATTGAATTTTCTTAATTGTACATTCAACAACCATATTATGAATATGACTTCCCATCAAGCTAGAATGCGGCACAAGGCCATTTTATGATGGGGGCTATGTACGAATCGAGATTCATGTTAACGTGCTTCTTTTCCTTTTTCAAGATTAAATACAAAAATCAAACTATTTCTAATAGGATTTTCTATACTAAAAAGTTGAAGTTTTTTTTTGGGGGGGGGCAGTTCTATTTTTCAGTAATTCACAATTTTTAGCGTCAAACAAAAACGCACGTAAATTGAGTGCAATGAAAATCTATCATTAATTTATACCTTCCGTTGGATTTAACAACGATATTAAGTGATATAGTTATCAACGTGTTAGTAATATTTTTACATTAAAAGTTCTTTCAATGTTTATAGTTAATTATTTCATTCAAATAATTTCCTTAAGATTATTTTTTTTAAATTTATAACTCTTAAATTACGTAAACCTGGGTTGAGTAAGATTGTCACCTTTTGGTGAATTTAAATCTTTAAAATTAATTTGATATTTAATGCGATTTTGATTTTAATTATGTTACTATTTTTCAAATAAAACTAAAATTTAACCTTGAGTAATAATATTTTTACTCGTTTTAAGAACAAAAAAAAAAGACAGTAAAAACAATTATTTTTTCGTTAAAACGAGTTATATATAAGTAAAAGTAAAGTTGGCAACCGTAGACGAGGGGGACCTGAAGGCTCCCTTTTCAATAGCTACTACACTAAGCGCAGAGGAGGGCGCTACTCCTTTCCTTGGATTGCTCCACTTTACCTTTGCTACGTGCCTTATAATGCTGAGTGTTAAGCAAGGAGGTACCAAGTACCATTTTTGAAGTCTTTGGTATGACTCATCCTGTGACTGAACCCCGGTCTCCCGGGCCATTGGCGAACATTCATTAAGATCCACTTTACGTGAGGTTTGTACAGATGGCTCTATGTCTGCCCAAAATAAGTCATATCAAAAATAGCAGCAGTAGCTGCTTCGCAAAAAGAAATCAACAATAGATTTCCACCTGTTGACAAAATTTTAATATTTCGTTTAAAAAAAAAAAAAATAAGGGAAATATAAATTTAACTTTAAAAACAGGTTTTACACGTAACTGACAATTTTCTTCAATTAATTTAAAACTCAATTCATCAATCATTTCACAATAAAAATGTTAACACCCCCACCTCATCTTACAAAAAAGTAAAAGGTTTATTAATTTTTTGAAGATTCACTTCAATTTTTCCGATTTTGGAAGAAATCTAAAGAAAAAAACATTTGTTGTTTTTTTTTTTGTTTTGTTTTGTTTTTGCATTATTTTGGTGTTTGATAGTTTTACGTTACATGTCCCACTATCTTAATGTCATCTTTGAAATTTTTTTGAATGATTTGGGTGAAAAACTGTAGAAAGTTTCAGAGAACATATAAATTATTATCATTTGTTTAAGTAGTTTAATAATATTAAATAACTATTTTATTTACTTCAGCCAGATCTAAGTGAAGTAGTTAAAAATGCTCCCTTTTTCTTAAAGATAGTGTGACTCAATCGTAACGTTAGCCCCCATTAAAGTTTCGTCAGCTAAGTGATACTCATTCACATTTAGTTATTTCAAATTTTAAAATTTCCATATCCACCCGCCAAAATAGCAAATATTCAGTTAATCGAATTATTTTTCACTCTATTTACAATTAGGTAAATTTTTAAAGTTAAACTTTGTTTTGGGTTCTTGACTTTTTTGTTTGTTTTGTCATTTTTTAATGTAAACAAAACATTTGATTCAGATTTTTCTGACGATCTTCAAACTATTTGAAAAATATTAACTGGAGAGAAAAATACGAGTATTTAAAAAAAGGAGTCAAAGTCTATTTTTCAAAATAATATTATATTTTTTATTTTTTAGCATAGGGACCAGCCTCTACTGCGATTTTAGAAGTGGGTGTCCTGTTAATTACTAGGTTGGAACGATCTCTGACTTTCTGACATGCATCGATACGATTGGCTTTATTTACAAGTATCTACTTTATAAGGAGATTTGGATCCCAATAGTGTTTTGTTTTTGGGGTTTGTTTTTGTTTTTTTTTTTTGTTGTTTTTTTTTTGTTTTGTTTTTTGGTAATAAATTAGAAATAAATACAAATTTACTTACAAATAAAGGCTGAGTATTATAGCCAATATAATCAGCAGAAAGTTGGGAATGTATAAAACTCCAAATAAATACATAACTGCGTTAACAAGTTGTTTTCGTTTTTGTGATTTTACTTTTCGTCCTGTATTGTAATGTTACTGAGGTGAATTGTTGAGATAATAACTCGAATCGTAACTTACAGTGGAGAGGGTTTATTTTATAAGACGCACAAGACTGTATTAACAGTAGTATATTGCTAGCTCGTCTCGCTAGAAAAGTAGGCTCGTCCGACCAACATCCGCCAATGCTCATATTCAAACAGAGTAGTCCATTCTATAGAAAGGGGTATCATCTCTATCCCACTACACTTCCCCCTTTAGATTATTTTCCTCGGAATTTAATATTTCTTTTCATTTAGGATCTGAACTCAAAGGTTATGGGGCATATGAGAGGTTTTTTGTAGTCATAGTATATTGTTGGTATTGTTGGGAAATTCTGAAGTTTGTAAACTGACTCCTTTTCTTCTTTTTACCCCCATTCACACGTCTTCTTTTTGTCTGTGGGAACTGTAATTTTTAAGACTATTTTGTGTTGATGAATATTTTCCGGAACCAATAGAAAAAGTCGGCTCCCCCAGTCAAAGTGTTGTTCAGCGGATATGCTTAGCAGAGACTACTACTTATAGGAGAGACATAACGCGCTAAGTTTGGGACTCAGAAGGCATGTGCACTCCTTACTAGTAGCAGAAAGAAAAAAGTCTGTTCGGTCTTGGCGTCTCGAGGTAACTAAGGGAGAGTTTTTCTTTGGTGCCAAGAAGTCCCTCTTTCTTATGCATGCGTCGATTTCGCTTCCTGTCTAAGGCCTCCTGGGAAACTGTTACTTTTTTTATTTATTTATTAATTTATTTTACTTTAATCCCCACTCGGAGTAGCGGAGCTCCAGCAAGAATGCATTAGAGAGGAAGACAGTCTCTGATAAGTTGAGTGTGTAAGTTGTTGCTTGACGTTTGTCTGCAACACAAACTTTCTTCCATGAAGAAAAACGACGCGGACAAAAGAACATTCAAAACAAAGCAGCGCAAACAAAATTAGATTTACATATGAACAAATACCTAAAAAGGAAACATTATAAAACATTACGAATATCCTAATATAGTCTGTTAAAATATTCCTCCGTGTGTGTATGTAACTAACACAAATATTATGGAAAAATATTAAATATTAAAAGTGTGTTGCGGAGCCGATAAGCATGTCAACCCTGCAAATGTTTTATACGGTTAAGCGTGCGAGTAATGACAGCCAAAGACAATGAAGGAAACAAAAGCGAGGTAATAAATATAACAAAGATGACAATTTATTGTCGTGTTTACAAGCGCATGTGTAAAGTTCGTGGGAGTAGTATTTATGTTTTCAGCTAGATGGGTGATGTCGATAGCTGGTATGGTCGAGTCGTAGATGTATGCAACTGGACGATCGTCGCGGGTAGCTGATGTTGGTTGAGTCGTAGAAGTGCAGCGAGACAATTGTTGCGGGTAGCTGATGTCGGTCGAGTAGTTGAGGTGCAGCTGGACGATCGTTGCGGGTAGCTGGTGTCGGTCGTGGTTGGTTAATCGAAGTCCCGGTTTTGACAGTAAGTTGGATTAACCGGGGTCGCGTCGATGTGGATGCTAACCCATACGGCGAGTCGTACGTGGGCTAGGTGCTTGCAATGCTAGGGCAGTCCGCACAGCGAGTCGTACGTGGACATGGATGCTGCATGCTGGAGCGTCGTGGTTGAAGTTGGTGTTGGCAGCTTGGTCGTGTAGAGTCGAGCTAGCGTGGTGACTAAGACCTAGCCATGTCTAAGTACTACGGACCAAGTGAACGGACGGGGGAACCGTGGCTAAGGTTTGCCAGGCCTTGGCCCATACGAAGTCGAGCGAGCAAATCGGTGAGGCTCGGGCTTTGTCGTGCCCCTATCTGTGCGGACGTATCGGGACGGTAGCTAAGGCTGTACCGCGCCAAAGCTGTACGGACGTATCGAGACGGTAGCTAAGCCTTTGCGGTGCCAAAGTTCAGCACTGTCGAGCGAACAGGCAAGAAGGCCACGGCTAAGATTGGCGTTATCTTAACGCTGAGCAGATAGTGAAGCGGTAGCTAAAGGCTAACTCATTCCTTTAGCGACGCACTACCAAACGGACGAGGGGGAATCGACCGAATGGTTAAGACCGGGTGGTCTTAGATTCCTCTTCATGTTTGCCTCCGGGCCGTCTACTTCGACTGGTCAATAAAGACCGTCAGAGATGCTCCAACCCGCAGAAAGTGACCTCTAATGGTCCTTAAAAGGACGTTTTGTGCATAACTATGTGATGGGAAAGGCGAATGCAACCACTAGATGTAGGATTCAGCCTTTCGGAGCTTCGCTCTGAGAGCGGCTCCTGAGATCGTCCGGGGACCTCCAATTTTTTTCGCCGCAGAAGCCTTTTTAATATAAAGGGAACGCAGCGCCACTCTGCTGGGTACGTAAATAGAAAGCTCTTCTATAAAAAATGGCCAACCGAAGATAATTAATTCCATTTTTATAGAGTTATTTCTGGCAGAAGTGTTCTGTAATTGTTGTTAATTTTAATTTATCCCCCTTTTTTTAGCTGTAACGGGAGGTCAATGTCGTAAAAAGGGCTTCGTCATTTTCGATCGTAACCGGATGTTGTTTTTCTAGGGCGAGCGAGTAAACCGATGTGTTTACGATAGTGAACAGGTCACGACAAGTGTCCTGTAGACTATAAAATGTATGTTGACTAAGTATCAATATACGGAAATAAAGCAATGTATTCTAGGAGGAACATGTCTTCTCCCATGTTGATTGTTTTTCTGTTTTTGATGAAATTTCTGAGGCTGCGTTCGAGGCTGGAACAAGTCTTACCGAAAAGGCAGAACAGGAAAGAAAAAGGTTGCAGAATGTATACATACCCATGTTACGCGTACTGAATTGTATTACTAAGTGGCAAGGTCAAGCTGTTTCTGGAAGTCGAAAATAAAGAGAGTGATGTCTCTGGAAGTTAAAATGGGAGATAGAGCATGAATATGTGTGCTGTCTCTGAAGTCAAAATGGAGAGAATGAGAGAGTGTTGTCTCTGGAAGTCAAAATGTAAGAGAATGAGTTCTTGGAAGTTTCCTGAGACTGATTAGTTTACCGACGTCCGCCATCTTTGTTTCGGGAACAAGTGGTACCACAGCCATTTTAAAATATAGGAGTGTGAATCTTATAACTGCTTTCAAATCCGGTTTCATAGTCTTTTTCCCACTTTCTTCCAATTCGAATGGAAGGGAAAACAAAAGCAAGATGTCATGTATGTTATGCTTCCTTAGGCATCTCCTCTTTTTACCATGTTCTCACATCAACCTTTTAAAAAAGAAGAATTTTTGCATAGAATATATACACTATTAATACGACATCTATATTCAGATCCAATTCTGTTAAGTAATTCATCCGATAGTTTCCAAAAATGTCCTCTTCATTATCTTTTTTTTTTCTTTTTTTTTTCTTTTTTTTTTTTTTTTCTTTACCATGATTTCTGAAATCATCCAATTCAATCTTAAAATTTCTTACACTATTGTTGTTTTTCATCAGATTAGGCAATTTATTCCAGAAATATACGATTCTGTAAAGAAAAGAACTGCAATTGGTTGATAGATTTAGTTTTTGAAATCTGCTTTGAAAGTAAATTTCTAGTTCGAGAAAGAATATTAAAAAATATCTACTATTAGAAATTCCATTTAAAAATTTTCTATCAGATCACTTCATTTTTCCTTCTTGTAAAGTACTTGGACGTTTGTTGTAAGTTTGAGGGATAAATGGAGAGACATATACTCAGAGAGGGGACTTCTTCTTGTCCCATATCTTCTTCCGGGTGCCAGGGGTTGCCAACGCTTGCACCCCCTTGCAAGCCGTATCATCAGAGACGACACTGACGCCTCTGATCGGCTGCGTATCCCTGACTCGACACTTGATTCTGACTGGACTGTCTCAGTCTGACTGTGTGGTTCTCATATTACGTGGTCTCCTTTCGGTTACACACCTGCTCGACCGGCCTACCCCGACGCACTGCCATCCCCCCTGTTTACTAATCACAACGTGACAGCTTGTCGGGGTCACCAGGAACGAACCCAAAATCCATGTCAACAGTCATTATATAACGTTTTCTCTAGGAGAATTGTTGTTAGTGAGTTTAAATCTCACGGGATACACCATATTTCTGGCTTTGTGCTAAAGTAAGTAAAGCTTGGTAAAAAGATGACAATATATTAAACTAGTTTTGATAAAATATCCTCGTGAAAATACCAGATGTATACAACGAACCAGTCCAATCCCACCTCTCATTCACTCCTGCGACAAGTGATTAAAAAAGTTGACCAGAACCAATGTCTAATTCACAATGATTTCACATTGTCAGATGTCGACCTCAACTAATTGACTTTGACTTTCCATGGAAAAGGTAGATTTCCTCATTTGTTGAATGAGGGAAATAAAGTGATGATATTTAGTTTTATATATCTTTATACCTTCTTCTTGGCCCCTAACTGTTATAAAAAGATCGCCAACACCATACATTTGTTGGAAAGATCTTTTCCTGATTGCAAAGCATGGTCAATCAGTAAAAGAAATGATATTTGATGGAAATAAAAGGATTTATCAATTTCTTTTGGCGAAATATAATAACCACAGAAGGGAATATTTACAAGTACGAAATAATATTTATAAAAAGGCGTTACTAATTACCAAAACGATTAATACTGTACGAAAGGTAGAAAAAGAATCAAATGTCCTTACTGTTACAAGTAGAAGATTTCACATTTAGCATGGCCAAAATAGGTCAAGTTGAGCTTGTCTCTGAAAATCCATTTTAAGCATTTTCCAGCCCATTGTTTAGTCAAAAACATTTGCTTATCTTTGGAGACAAAAAGCATTTTGGAACCTTTTTTTTTTTTCTATATTCTGTGACGCCAAGCTGCCAGGTACAGGCAGCCTGTTGACGTTATATTGAACTTTTCTTACTTTAGCGAGGAAAATTGTTTCGAAGGAAAATAAAAATAAACGAAAATGCTGTAAGGTTTTCAAGAAGGTTTAATAGCAGCCAGAATAAAGGGTACCTTTATGCTGCAAGTCTCGTAGGAAGGAAGGGAGGAAGGAAGTAGTTATTGAATTGAGAAGGAATTATAGCAGCTAAATGCCAGAGCGGAATGTGCGTCGCTACAGTCAACGCAATGCTGAATATCTGAGCGAAATATGCGTCGCTATAGACATAGCCAAAGTCGTGTTTGCTGTTTAAGGACAGGAATGATGTAGTCACCCATAAATGTGTGGTCCTGGTTGTTGTAGGAGAAAAGCATGAAGGTCTCCAGAAAAGGTTGCCCAGGAATGTGGTAGCGAGATGTCTGAGCGAAAAATTATGCATCGCTGTAGACATAACAAAAGTTAGAGGCGACATAAAAGAGTTCCTGTAAGTGGCGGGTTACATGCATCTAATTCATGTCCAACTGGGAACCCTTGGTCTAAGAGGGTAGACTCAAAAGGTCCATAAATTACACGGCTCTCCTCATGGTGTTGTGATTCTGCTGCTATGAAGGAAGCGGACAGAAAGTACGTCCGTCCGGCTCGAAAGGTTTTGAGGAAGAGATAGTTTGGCGGGCTTTCACCATGTTTATGTTGTCCGGGAATATGGTCCAGGCTAAATAGGATAAGTCATCCTCATTGGGTGAAAATATGCGACGACCATAACAGTAAAAATTAATTGACGCGCCAAACAAAAATACGAAGTTCTTTCTGCTACACTTACCAAAACTTTCTCTCACAGGGTTAACTGAGAAAAGAGAGGTTTTGTTGATTTTTTTTTCTATCTCATTCTCCTAAATTTTTATAACAAAAAGAAGTCCTTCTTGAACTGATCTTCGGGTGTGAAGTGACTTCTTTCATATTCATCTCCTACTTCATAATCAAACATTTTTTTTGTTCTTCCAATTTGAGTGGGAGGAGAAAAAGGAGCAGAGTTTATTTCATTTACCTTGATTTCGTTTTCCATGGCATTAAATGACATACCATAGGACTGGGTTGTTTCACTAGCTTTCTTAATTTGAAAAAGAATCTCATACAAAATGATGACCGACAAAATGAAACTCCACGATGTAATTTACGTTATCAATGAACGAATTTCCGTACCTTTTTGTTATATCCTTCGTCTCTATTGAGAACTCTTCCAATTGTTGTAAGGCCTTCGGAATATCTACCAAATTCTATCGAAGTGGTTTGATACAACTGATTCGAATTTTCCAATCAGATTGAGATTTTATGACAACAGCACATTTGCTTTTAAAATTCTCCAACGTTTTGTGAATGAAGAAAATATAGTGTACAACCTTGTGAGAACCCTCACAATCTCAAAGCTTTGACTGACGACTTGGTGCTGTCAACAAGATTTGGTGAATGGTTAGCAAATGACCCGTAAAGAACGTAGGATTTATTCTGAGAATTCATGATTGTATACCAACCTGTTTTTCATTCATGTTGGCTCCATTATCGTTTGACTGGCTCCGATAATTTGAAAGATTTAGTTGTAGGTCTTTCGCTCGTTCAAAAAATATATCTCACAAGCCTTTACTCAAAATACCATTGACTCTGAGGAAATAAAAAATGGCCTCAGTCACTTTTTCTACACCATACTAGACATAGCGAAATATGACAATTAATTGTTACAGATAGATGTCAGGTGTACCGTCAAAAATGTATTTACCTAACCCCTCCATAAGGTCAATTTGTAAGTAAAGTTTAACAGGTCTGGTGAGGCAACTAGTCAAGGAGAAGGAAAACTCTGAATTAAAACTGGTTAAACTCCGCTTAAAAATTGACCTTGTGTCATATCCTGCCCAAGCGGAGGGGTTGGTAAATATGGTTTAACAGGTCTGAACTCAGTTTTCCTTCTCCTAGATTGGTTGCAATATCAAGGTTACACAGTCAGTCTACCCTACTATTTATTCATAGCTGGAGGTGGAATAGTTGGATTCATATCTTTCTCCAAGGTATTAGTGCTATGTGAAATGCAAACAGCATCGTCCTGGATTTAAACTCGAGTCGCCGTTTCTATTTTCTATGATAACAATTATACCTCAAGTGCCTCCAGTAATCATGGACTTTGGAAAACATTTGGATCAACTCGTTTTCTATCGTGTTACTCAAGTAATCGTCTAGGGTTTCATTTCGAATGATTCTATTGTGGAGTCTTGGATCTCATTTACCAAATGACAACATTGGGAACTTTCTGGGATTGTCAAACATTCCTAGAAAGTTCCCATGGATAAATGTGCTCAATATTTCTTCTGAACACCTAAAGGCAAAATTTCTTTCCGAAAGAAACATAACAATGTCAATAAGTCACTATAAAACTGTCTTTATTTAAAGAAAAAGCTACATTTCTTTATAACAGATTTATTGAATATTCCTTCTTGAAGCTGAAAGTTTTATTAGTTTTGGGTAAACAATTTGACCTTTGTTAGCTTTGGAGGAACAATTTGACCCTTATTAGTTTTGGGTGAACAATTTGACCCTTGTAAATTTTGACTCAACAATTTCCCCCTTGTTAGTTTTGGGTGAACAGTTTGGTCCTTATTAGTATTGGGTGAACAATCTAACTCTTGTTAGTTTTGGGAGAACAATTTGGTCCTGATTACTTTTGGGTTAACTATTTGGCTCTCATCAGCTGTGGGTGAGTAATTTGACCCTTATTATTTTGGAGAGAACAATTTGACTCTCGTTAGTTTGGGTGAACAATTTTACCCTTGTTAGTGTTGGGTGAACAATTTCCTGTTTGTTAGTTTTGGCAGAACAGTTTGGTCCTAATTAGTTTTGGGTGAACAATTTGGTCCTTATTAGTTCTGGGTGAACTATTTGGCCCTTTTTATTTTAAAGTGAACAATTTGACTTTCGTTAGTTTTGGTCAAACAATTTGACCCTTATTAATCTTGGTTAGACAATTTTACCTTTGTTAGTGTTGGAGAACAATTTCCCCCTTGTTAGTTTTGGCTGAACAATTTGACTCTAGTTAGTTTTGGGTGAACTATTTGATTAGCTTTATGTGAACCATATGAGCTTTGTTAGTTTTGGTGAACAATTTGGTCTTTATTAGTTTTGGCTGAACAATTTGACGCTTCTTAGTTTTGAGTGAATAATTTGACCCTTGTCAGTTTTGCGTGTCACTAAAATCCTCCAGTAGTTCCCAGTCAAAACCAGTTTTACTTTATAGCACTATCAACCTGGAAAAAGTGACCCATGTCCAGTTTAGTAGCATGAACTAAGGACATTTTTAAAAAAATGTTACCAACCTATCAGGAGATTCCTTTTGCAAAAAGAATTTGAAGGCATCCTGTCCTGTAAGAGTTCTGTTAACATTGATGATATTTTAGATGTTAACGCCAATGAAAGCCCAAAGTTTTGATTGCTGCAAATTGGGAGCCAAGTGTATATATTTCTGCCAGAAAAGTTAAAAGATTCACTGCTGGTTACTTCCAGCAGTGAACTTTATTTACAGGATAGCATCTCATCTGCAAGAACAGAATGCATGGCATCGAAGTTGGTCCCAACAGAAAATAGAAGAAGCAGATTCACTAGCAGAGAAACACTAAGAGTTTGCTGATATCTTTTTTTGTCCCAGGTGTGGACACTTATCGTTCTATACCCTAAAAGCTTCTTGAAGCATAAATGGAAGTGGCTGGGAGTTATTCCTTTAAGTACCTTTTAAAGGAAAATGACAATTACTGTATTAACATTGAATAGATCCTTGCTCATGCGCAGATTGATTTCTCTTCTTTGCAAGATTTTCTGAATTGTAATTTTAATGATATAGTTGTATTTTATTTAAAGAGCATGAAATTAATTCATCCAAAATATAAATAAAAATAGTCTCTATAAAGTATCTGTGGTCAGAAAATAGATTTTTAAAAAATACACGAAACTCTATTGAACAATGTGTCTTCAAGAACAATGTACAACAAGTCTTCTGGACACACCCCGAATCCAAGAGTGCAACTCTTTTTAAATGCCCCAACTCTCGTCACTTCTCACATGCACCTCATTAGCATGCAAGAAGCTTAAGATATAAAATACTTTAAAAGGGAGAACACCAGTTTTTGTATTCATCTTTCTTCGTATCACTGTATCTATTAAAAGAAATTATATTGTAGCGTTGTTAAACCAACCAAAAGACAAAAAAGAGTAATAGAAATATAATTAGTAGTGAAAGAAAAAACTGAAGTTTTGTGAGGTTTTTTCTTTGTTTTCTTTTATCAACTTATATTAAAAGAAACTTTGATTAAATAAGAAGCTTAAATGTTTCATTGTTCTGTGATTAGAGGTTAAGGTTTGGTTTCTTTATTTAATGTCATATAAACCTTTGTAGAATTAGAGGTGAATTGTTCACATTTCATAGAAATAAACATGAAAACATTCAAATTTTTAAAGCCTAAATTGTAACACATGACTTCAATGATGACACAATGAAAAAAAAATTGGATAGATTTGTTGCATATTGACTCCAGACAAGCTGTCAAAATAGGAAATGCACCTGTGTAAATAACAGGTGCATCCAGTTGAAGGTATCAAGGGGATAACATTGACTGTAGATAGGTTGAAGTGAGTGGGCATAAAACAATAATATAACTCGATGCACAGGAAGTTCGAGTTCAGTTGGAGATAAGATGCTGTAGAGAGAACCAGCACCCAGCAGAGGGGGCCCTCAGGAGCCCCGATTGAGCAGTTGGAGTTTAGAGCCTCAGATTAGTTGGAAAGAAGAAGCTGGAATGAGGACCATGTCCCAGAGAGGCTGGGCCCCAAGGCCCCCGGTTGAGCAGCCCAGGAGAACGGGAAAGAAATGCTGTTATGGCCATAAGAGTGGGGGTCAATATGTTGCAGTTCTGTTCAGTCTCCAACTCACCTTTCACACAGTAGAACCTTTAGTAACCCTTTTGAACCCTTTCAAATAAAGTAAGATGTATATTTTTCTAAAGAACAGTGTTGCTCGTCTTTATTGTGTCGTCGTTATGATTCTGCATGCATATCTGTATGTATAGTGGTCATGGCTATACAACAGATTGTTAAATTGAATGAAATTAAAAAAGCAATAAAAACTATAAAATTTTGTTTATTTTGATATCAGTTTATTTGGTTAAACACTGACACATTTGAGTTCAAAAGAGATCAAATGTTTCAACCCTGTTCTCAATATATAACAAGTTCAAATTTTCTATCAAAAGACATTTCCATTTTCGAACTCAAATATCTCACAAAAACCCTTATATCCTCTGATCTACGGACTAAAAATTAATAAAATTTGATACCCTTATAGACTTTTTGTCAGGAAATCCACATATTCCTTTAGAATTTTACTGGGTATAGTGAAAAAGTAGATATCATCTGTTTTCTGGTGAAAAAAAATGAACACTTTTAGGTGGCTGACCACACAGAAAAACTGAGAAATATCACTTTCAGCCCCTAAAAGTAGCAAAAGGCGGTACAACATTTGAAAACTAGACTACTTGGAAAATAAATCCCAATAAGTTTCTTTAACTGTCTCGCAAATCTACCAATCCTAGCCCTCTTGATATTTTTTTTCTCAAAAATTCTGAATCATGGCAATTTCACAATTATGATCTTCTAATATTAACTCATTCTGTTAAATGTGATGAAGTCCATAGGTTTAAAAAAACATTGGGAAAACATAAATCGGTATCTGAGGAATTAATTTCCGAAGTTTTAAAAACTTTTTCTTTTTATTTCAATTTTGATATGTGTTTAAATTTGCATTGCAAAAAGGAAAAAAAATTTCAATGCAAATTTAGCCCAACTTTACCTTAATAGTAAAAATTTTCCAGATTGCATCAAAATTTTGAAACCTTAGAGAGAAAGAAAGAGAAACAAAGATCTACATTTATGATTTTTTTAAATAGAGTCCAAAATAAATCATTTGAAATTAAAAAAGAAATTGACAAAAAAACCTTAAAATAGCTATATATTTATCAAATCAATAAAATTAGAAACTCTGTAGAAGATAAACAATTTCAAATTGCTTGGCAGACAGTAAATGAAGTGAGTAAAAAGAAGAGCACTGCAAGAGCAAAATTAAAAGCTACCAGCAAATGAAGAACAAATGCAGATTTGGAAAGAACATTTCAAGAATTTGCTAGGAAACTCTCCTAATGTCATAAATAAACCTATCATGAAAATTATTAATTACAAACTTGATATCAAACAAGGACAATTTATTCATCCCGGAAGCAACATCCCATGAAACAACAGTTGTACAGCCACCTACCTCCCACCTCTAAAACCATTCAAGTAAGATGAACAAGGCATGTGGGACACTGCTGGAGAAGCAAAAATTAAATCATCAATGATATTCTCCAATGAATCCTTTCATATGGACGTGCCAATGTTGGATAACCCAGAAGAACATACCTACAACATGTCTGTATGGACTCGGATGAAGACTAGAAGACCTGCCAAGAGCAATGGATGATAGGGACGGGTCAGGAAAATCCATGCCAGCTGCTTGAATTGATGATGATGATCAATCAGTAGTCTTTAATTAGAACAGAAGAGACTTTATACCTTCAATGTAACATCAAATTATAAAATTGGTAAAATGAATTTTGAATTTAGTAAGTTGATAACAATATGAAACATTCATTCTCCCAGACCCATTCTTTTCTAAGATATCATATTTATCATTTTGAAGGATATATATGCATCCTGAAGTAGTAATATTGCACCATATGTTATCATTAGGAACCCAGCTTATGTCTTCATCTTGGTTGGGAAAATGAATTTACTTGTCTATTACAGGAGTAGAAATTGTATTTTTAAATCAATTTGGACAGTTTGAATTTCAATAACTTAACCAACTCACCAAAAACTATCATAAATGCATGCTACATACTCCATTGCTTTAATAGAAGTTTCTGGGTATGAAGATGCTTTCTGATATGAAATATTAAATTTCTTTGTGGTTTGATCACAACTAAACCTAGATTCTCTAAATTATTGTAGTGCCATTTCTAGGAATAAAATGGTGAAAAAAACTTTGTTCTGCAAACCTAAAGAACAAATTTTCTTGTTGTGGCTTTAAATCTTTAACAGATAGCAAAAAATAGGTGATATTTTTATGTTTTCTTGAAAGAAATGAAACAAGTCCTCAATGGTCAGGATTTGATTTCTTGTGGTTCACTTGAAGTTTCTGTTTGCAGCAAATTATTAAGTAATGCTGCCAATGCCATAACACAAACTCTCTACTCAGCATCCAGGCCAAAATCATTTTTATGGAAACATAAATTCAGTACATTTTCATAGTTTTTGTACTGGCCTAAACACCCATCAGAAAAATATATCACAACTTTTGGAAGATATACTTTAATATGGGATATTATACATTTTTGAACACAATAAAACAAATACTGTCATGATTCCAATCTTCTAATAAAATATAAAAAGTCTTAAAATTTGACTCACCAGTTCTGCAGTAGATACATATTGTATGAAGGGAACATTGCCCTTTGTTTTAATGGTAACTTTGAATTTCATCTTGTACTGAACATGTGTGATTTTCTATAATCTCAACAAGAATAATTCACTGTGTCTCTGTAAGGATTTCCTCTAAGTGTTTAAGGTATTCCCTCTGTGCTTTAGAAAGGAAAAAAATATCTAAATTTATGATTAGATAATCTGAATACCTTAAACAGTTAAAGGAAATCCCTACAGACACAGTGCATTATTCTTGTTGACATTGTAGAAAATCACACATCTTCAGTACAAGATGAAATGAATATTCAGACTATTATCTTCATCTTCATTGTTATATTCAGCTCACAAAGAAGTGATAAAGAAGCAGAGCATTTGTTGGGCTACAGTGACTTGTTGAGCAGACCAAGTATAGTGAGGAATATGATATGGGAACCAATAATCAAAAAAGCCCAATAAAAAAAAATAAAATAGAATAAATAATTGCAATATGAGCTAGGGTAAAACAATCATATATAGTAGTATCTCATAGTTTGATGTAGACATTAGATCTATAAGTCCCCAAAATTCACTTTAAATTGCCTAGCAGGACACATCGTGCAGTGTTTGGTAGAGAAATGCTTCTAGGTGAAATCATTTGGAGGCTTCATGTTCAATTCCAACTGCAGGTAAATAACAAAGAATTCTTACTATAACTTAACACTTGTACCTGGTTATGGTTAATAGAATTAGAACAATCTATACCCATGGATTCAATAAAGGGTTTGGTTTAAAATTCTGTGTAGGCTGTAGAGAGGATGTTGTCAGCCTGAACAGAGGAAAATCATCAGTGAGTGCCGAAAGTAACAATTAGGCTGTACAGAGATTGTTTTCAAGCTGTTCAAAGAGTATCATCAGGATGACAATGACTGTTAGGCTGGACAGGAAGTGACATTCAGGGTTTACATAGAGTGATCATCAGGTTGTACATTGACTGACCATCATGCTGTACAAAGAATGATATCAGGCTTTACAGAGTCATGATTAGGTGTACTGTGAGCAATAATTAGGTTGTGCAAAGAGTGTCAACAGGCTGTACAGAGAGTAACCATTAGAGTGTATAGAGAGACCATCAGAATGTATGGGAAGTGATTATCAGGCTGTACAAAGAGTGACCATTTGTCAGTTCACCAAATATTATCAGGCTGTACTGAGAGTGATTATCAGACTGTACTGGAAGCGACCCTTAGGGTGTACAGAGAATGTCGTCAGGCTGTACATAGTGACCATCATGGTGTACAAAGATTAATCATTAGGCTGTACATTTCTCGGCACACAGATGGTTTCAAGTAACTAATAATGATATTTCTTAGTAAACAATTATATTTTCAAGTAACTATTCTTAATACTAATAATTTACAATAATATGGCATCTAGTATTTCTATTGAATATGAACAATTTTTAAACAGATCTATTTGACACATAGCTGGGACCTTAAAGGGTACTATCACATCAAGTTAGAGTGGATCTGGGAGCAATGGCAGCAAAGGGACACTCCACTTTCCTTAGATCTTCAGAACTGGAGCCTCACTATCAGATGCAGTTTAGAGTCATACCCAGGACACCCCATTTGGAGTCTTACCCTTCTGCAGAGAATACAGACTTCATATTCTCTCCAATATTTTTAAAGTTTTATGTAAAAGGTTTGTCATATTTGATTAAATTAATGCAGAAAACTCCAATAAAACTAAAAGAAATGTTTATTCAATCATTAAAAAAATCAGTTCAAAATATTGTTTATGAAAAATATGTTTAATGGACATGTTTTTTTTATACCAAATAATGATGTAAGATAAAAATCAGAGAAAAAGATGTTAAAGGTTCATTACTACAAGAAATTAATGCTGTCAATTTCCTTTATGGAAGTGAATTTAATAACAAGTTATAAATATATGATTGATAAGAGCATTTAATTTTGAGTATTCCAAACAAACATTAGAAAAAAAAGGAACTTCCTATCAGAAAGCCTTTCTTATTGCAATCATAATACATAAAGAATAATGTAATATTTTTCTTCTTTCAAAATTAATTATAAAATATAAATTGCAATTAAAAAAGACTATAGATAATAAGAAAAATAAAATTATGGTTGTGGTTTTAGAATTTCATACATCATTTTTCCTGGAATAGTTTTGTGGTATATGTCGCAGTTTTATCACTTTACCATTACAAACAAATCACCTATGTAGTTCAATTTGCTAAGATTAATGGTCATCATTGATTTTAATGAATGAACATTATTACATATTATGGATCATATATTTTACCTTAGCTGGTAGCTTAAAGTGAAATCAATTCAAAGAATCAATGTAGATAAGATTTTGCAAGTAAATCAAAATAAACATTCATGTATAACAATGCAAGAAATAAAAGTGAATTTAAAACAAAACGTTATTCAATTAAAAAAGATTATCATTGACTTTTTTGTGTTTTGCAAGCTTTTATTAGCTCTAACTTCACTGAGTGCTCTGTTCTTGTGGCCTTGTGTTATATACTAAGTTTAGTAAATAATTTTATTATGATTATTAACAATTTCTAAGTTACCTGTGTTATATAAACTTTACATAAACTTTAAGTACATTTATAAAGGCAGAGATTTTATAGAATTGCGTGTGTTTAATACATTTTGATTATCACATCATCATCACATGACAGAGTTCAATCATCATCATGACAACTTCATTTATACTTTTATTATTTTCTTACACTCACCAAAATGTTACATTTATGAATAAAACTCTTCCAAATGTGCACAAAATAATCAAAATCTGTTGTTAATTTCATAAATACATTAGAAAAAATTGCTTGTATATTTACCAACCTAATCAAAAAGTTAACTAAATATTCAAGCAATAAATTATGAAAATGTAAGTTCCACATAATTAAAGATCACATTCTCATATATAGATCTGTTGTAGAAAGGCTCATTTTTCTCTAGATGTATTTAACGGTGTTCAATTTTGATCCAGATCCCATTTTTCGGTTTAAGTATCCCTCCTTTGGAAAATTCAACTGTCTTCTGAAATTACAAAGTAGAAAATATTTTTAAAAATTAAAACATATGAATTACAGTCATATCTTCCAATTTCTTTTACAATATATAATTCTGGCAATAATTAATTTAAATTTTACAATGAACCTGTAGAAGCCAAAAAAAGACGGTAAAGATAAGAAGACAGAGAAAATAGTGATAAACAAAAAGTACACTTTCAAAACCATTCTAAATTGAACAATACAAAGAAATCTTACTTGACTGTCATTAAAAAAAATAAATGAAGTAAATTTTTAAAATTTTGAAATTGTCTCGTTACATCTGCACAACTTAAGATTGGGAATATCAAACATGAGAGCAAGAATACTTACTTCAGTCTTATCACAAGCAACTAAGCGAAATTTTCTCAACATTTGTACAACGGCCATCTTAAATTCAAGTTCAGCCAATCGCATCCCAGCACAAATTCGTGGGCCACCACCAAAAGGAAGATAAGCAAATGACTGTCTTTTGGCTTTATTTTCTTCACTGAAGCTGTAATAGCAAATATATATTCATATAAAAGTATTTTGTAATAATTATTATTTCGCATTGCAATAGCCCTCTCAATTAATACAATACAATCAAATAATATATATATATATATATATATATATATATAAAAATGGTATGTTTTGGTAAATCTGGCAAGAAGATAAAAATAAGTGGAAAAGTGGATAAACCAAACACTTAGAACAGGCTTAGTAGGGATACTTCATTCTTTATTCAAGGAAGAGCATCTTCAGATTAAAAATTTTTGAGTTTTTCAACATTTTAGCAAGGGTCTAAAGACAAGTGACAGACAGGGAAAGAATTGGAGAGAAACAGATATAGGTTTGAGTAATGGTGATAGGGGTTATTGGTTTTAACTATGACCATGTGGGTTGATGGTCAAGGCAATTATTGGGAGTATTGAGGGAGAAAAATGTCTTATTGTTAGAATCTGCAGTCATTTCCAAAACAAAACACATTAAACAATGTTTCAGGTTCTTTCAAATTTCGCCCTACTTGGCAGACATTATTTTACATGAAAACAATATAAAAATAGAGAATGGATTAAAAAAATTCTAACAAAAATTTTTTTAGCAAAAAATAAGACATTCTTCTCCCTCATTACTCCCATAATTATAGATGATTTTTTTCTTTTTCCTTTCCATTGATATATACCATTTTAGTCAATATGTCTTTGGTGAAACACCTGAACCCTTGCTTCCCTCCATCCATCCCCTTTACTTCGCTTGCATTTTTTCTTTCTCAAAACCTCTCCCCATCTCATATTTCTCTCTTTCTCATTGAAATTAATCCACCTCAGTCTGGTCAAATCTCTGATTAAACTTGATACACTTGACAGTGCATAGCCTGGACCCATTACCTAGATGATCACAGTCAAAAATCAAAAACCCCCTACTACCATCTCTCAAACCTATATCTATTTCCCTCTTTTTTCTTTCCCTGTCGGTCTCTTGTCTTTAGACCCTTTCTCTCCTTTTATATTTTTAAATTTTCACCATTATTTTATTGATTTCCTTAATTGTTAAAATGCAGAAAAATTCAACAATTTTTACTCTAAAGAAGTTCTTCCTTGAATAAAGAACAAAATATCACTACTAAATCCATTGTAAGTGTTTGGTTTATTCACTTTTCCATTTATTTTTATTATATAATATATTACTTATGTAAGTATATGCAGAAAGCAGACATTGTTACTAGTATAACTGTTTTGGTTTTCAAAAAGTGTTTGATGCTTTAATTTAAACTTTTTAAAGATCATCAGATATTTTAGAATAAAAAGCTGTTTTAATTATCTATAGGAATTAGGTGATTCTGATCAATTTTAAACCAAAATCTTCCAGATGTTCCAAAAAGATAGGTGACTGTCCAAAATAATGAAGATTGAGGGAGTTCAGATGCCAAATTGAATCAAACTTTTAAAAAAGTTCAAATCCAAAGCATGTTCTATAGAAGTATAAAGAAGAAGGGATTTGATAATAATTTGAATGTAGAATTTTGTTTTTTCCAGTGTATTTCCCATCATTACTCAACTATTTTTATACTCACTGTTCAGGATCAAACTTTTCAGGTTCAGTCCAATATCTAGGATCAAAATGTAAACACCTGACTGGAATTATGATTCCAGTATTCTTGGGAATTTTTATTCCTTTTATGATGCAGTCTTCTTTACTTTCTCTCATCAGGCTAACAAAAAAAGAGAAAGACAAATAAAATATAATTTCTTATCAAAAATTCTACTTTCTCTTATATTACAAATAAAAATTATACATTTGATAAACTATAAGTATTAACCTTTTATTGTAGATACATCTAAATCAAGAAAAATAAATTCAAAATGATTTGAAATGCTTTAATTTGATGATTCAAAAATCTTCAATCCAATCATTTAGCTGAGACTGCAAAATACACTGACTGCATTTCAGTATAGGAGTAAGACTCTCCCAACAAGTGTCTTGGATAGGACACTAAACAATCTGATGGTAAGGCTCCAGGAATGCTGGAGCTTTGGAAAATATGGGGTACCCCTTCATTGCCATCACTCCCAGGTCCACTCTGGCCTGGAGTGGTAGCACCTGACAGGTCTTTTCTATGAGTTAAACAGAACTGTTTGACATTTAAACCATGTACTTTGACATTTAAACTGAGTAAACAAATGACCTATGCTAAATTGAATTGCTTGAAATAGAACTATTTGACATTTAACTGTGTGCAAACAAATGACTGATGTTTAAATGAATTGTTAGTGATATATAGCAATACTTAGAACCATTTAACTTCCTTGACATGCTAAACAGAATTGTTTGAAATAGAACTGTTTGATCATTTTACTGTGTAAACAAATGACTGATGTTTAATTGAATTGTTAGTGTTAAATAGCGTTACTTGGAAACATTGTATGCAAACAAAGGATTAATAGTGAATAGAGTTAGTGAATAAGTGAAACTATTTAGCTATGTAAAAAAAAATGAGCTCAGACTCGTTTAAAAATGTAATCTAAAAAATATGTTTAGAAATCATATATTTAATATATGTAAAAAGGATTTACCATTAAATAACCTACAATGATTTATATACCATGAAAACAAACCAAACCATTACTTGTATTTATACCCAATATCGTTTTGTATTTAAGGCTTTAATAAGGCTACTAATGTTCACTTGTATATCATTAGAATTTTAGACATAACAAATCTGAAATTATTCATAACAAGGCTTCTCCATCATTTTTTTGTAATAACATCCTTTTTGCATGACTTTAAATGATCTCATTTTCTACAGGTAAAATATGAAGTAAATCTGATAGAACTTACATTAGGCCTATTGGATACATTCTTAATGTCTCATCCATACACATGTCAAGATAAGTCAGCTTCTGTACATTATCATAATTTGGAGATTCCTATAAGATAAAAAGAAAAAAATAAATATCAGAAGTAGCAATAGTAGATCACCTTGCTACTACCTGGATATTTTAAAGGATTTAGACCATTCTTTTTATTTAGAAATTTACAATTCAATTCATAAGTATTGATAAGGTCAGAGAAGCTTAGGAAATTATTGTGAATCAAATGAATTTGTTGAAATTTGTAAAGTCAATATAAAAATCAGTAAAATCTATGAAATCAATATTAATACCTGCCTTCATTATGATACAGACAAAAGCATAAAGACCCACGGAAAATCTGAACTAAACAAATTTGAATAAAAAATAATTCTGACCTGTCCAAGTTGTTCTTCTATTTCTTGGCAAAGTTTCTCTTGGACATCAGGATTTGTTGCTATAGAGTGAGCAAAAAACGAAAGTGTAGTTGCTGTGGTCTCAAAACCAGCCAGAAAGAAAATCATACACTGAGCAATAATCTCTATATCTTTAAGACCTGCAAAAAAACAAAAACAATTTAAACCTCGCCAATGACATAATACAAAAAAGAAAAAGGTGTTGAAAGTAAAATAGTTCAACTGGTAAAGGCATCAATTTCACCAGATTCTTGGTTTTAAAAAGAAGAAGCAGGTATCTGATCAGAGCAAGAAAGAAAGAGACATGGATAGACAGCATTACAATATGGCACAAGATTATGATTTTGAGTGAGCCAACTTCAGATGAATTGTTCATATTTTTTGTATGGAATAGTCAAAACATAAAAGTAATATTAACTGAAGAAAATAAATGACTTTTACTAATATTTAGTGCTCTATGCTAGTTGGCTGCTGATTTTACAGATACTGTTTCTCTTTTTTTTTTCTTTTTCTGTGTGTCTTTTATTTTATCCTTTCTATTCTTTGATGCTCCTGTAACAATATCCCAATCTGCTTGCCCAGTCTAGCCTGCCAAACAAGTCAACCCCATGTTGGATAGATTCTTTTAAAACAATGTTAGTTGGCTGCAAGTTTTAGCTGAAACTACACAAGCCATGGGTTAGCTCAACAATGAAAAGGAAGAGAAACAAAACTAAATTCTAAGAATACACTTGCCATTTCTTTATTTACTCTTTGAAATTATCCTGTTGGGAAGAGGTGTGTGACGTATCACTAGATGGAATTGGCCAATGTTCCCTCACTATTGTAATATGGATTGCAGACAAAGATGTAGTCAATTTCTTACCCCATTTTGTCTAACAGTCAGCTTCTAACTCTGGGTTTTATTTTCTTCTTGTGACCAACCACAGTCCTTATTGTTGAATATTAATTTGTAGTGATTCTGAACTGCTTCGGCTCTTAAAGTTGATTAACTGTGACTTATCATTGACAACAACTTCTGAACCCTTAAACCTTTAACTCAGAGGTCTCTTCAAAACTTAAACATGATATGGGTGGAGAAATACTCAGTTCCATCATTCATAACAAGAATTAAGACCACCTAAAATGCCACCAACCAGTCATTTACTTCTGTCACCAGTATAAGCTTTTACTCATGTCCCAAGTATCCATTTGATTTATTGAAATGTGCATTCTTTATCCTTTGCATACCAAAAATGTGTTGCATTCATATTTTTTTTATTTATTTCTAAGTCTCATGGGTATACAATCTTTTTTCCCCAATACTTTGAGTGAACTTGAAATATAGTTTAATCTGGGTAATGTCAGGTCACCTTGCCAGTCATGTATGTTTAGAAATAACTAATGTGCTATTACCTCTTTTTGTTCTCCAGTCTGTTATATTTTCCAATTTGAGTTTTTGTTCTGTTTTCTCATCCAACTTTTCGTGGCCTTCAAGTTGAGCATCCAACATCAGTTGCAGCAGATCTTTACGTGCCTGCAAATGACACAAAAATCAACTAAAAAAGATACACCTTTTATTAAGTTCTGTGGCATCATCTCCTTACTATCACCATGTAAGACGTCTCAACAGAGAAATTGTTCTTTTATTAAAAGATAATGCCACTTGCTTTTTGGGGAAAGAAATAGAGCATCAGTTAAACTTTCAACAAGTATTTCTTACAAAATTAACAATGTCTATGTAATAATCAGTAAAATAAACACTTGATAGATTGTCACAATATGAAATTAGAAAAAATGTCCAACTATTTTTTTTTTCAAATGTATGTAACTAATTACCACAAAGTAAGAAACTGGTTAAACTACTTACACTAGTGTTTTTCTCTTTTTTTCTTTCTTCCACCAATTCCTTACAGAAATCAATAAAATAATTCATGCTCCCAAGTAATAGTCCAGGTTTTATCTTGTTGATTATGTTTCCAATAGAAGGAAATAAAACTATAAATAGAGTCATATATAAAAGATTAAAGGTGACATTTCAGACGCTGACATGCCACATAAAAGTTGTTATGAAAACATTAAAAAATTTTTTTTAAAGTTCTTTATTTGTAAAGAATTTTTGGTTTAAAATAAATTATATGCTTTTTTATGTTATCTGTAAACACCAAACTATCATAAGTGAATAGCTTCATTGATAAACTGAGACAAGACGGAAAAAATGTTATTAAGCAATATAGTTATTAAATTTTCTATACAAAACTTTTGTTTTCTTGTATGCTTGTAATACAATTAGATAAAATGGTGAGATTCTACTACTAACCTGTAATGACGAATTTAGGGATTTGTTTGTCTAAACAAAAAATTATTTTGATGATAATATATCAAGAATAAATAAAAGAAAGTTAATTGTTTTGCTGCTTTATTCAGTATAAGTTTGACAATATATATATATATATATATATATATATATATATATATATATATATATATATATATATACATATATATATACAGTAATGGTGATAAGTTAAGGAAGGGAACTACAACAAATCTTTAACTGATTTTTACTAGAAAAAATTTGCATGTAGGTCAAATAAGCAAAAATTACTGGCTCGGATTCCATGTTGCAAACCTTTGATTTCAAAGACAAATCAAAAGGTTCGTTTTGACTTCGCCATGGAAAATATTTTGTGGATCACTTTAGTGATGAATCTAAATTCAACTTGTTTGGATCTGATGTTAAGAGGTTTGTAAGAGGTAAAAATGGGGAATGCTTATCTCTTCAATGTGTTAAGAAAACAGTGAAATTTGGAGGGGGAGCGTAATAGTATAGGGGATGAATTCTTCAGCAGGAGTAGGACCCATTGTTCATTTTCACAGTAATATTAATACCATGGTTTAGAAAGAACTTCATCGCCAGCATGATCTTCCTCATATATACAAAGGGACATTTGAAACCAATATTTATGCAAGACAATGTGCCTTGGCACAAAGCAAAAACTGTGTTAAGTTTTCTTGAAGAGGAAGGAATAACTGTTATGAAGTGGTGACCACAAAGCCCTGATAGAAATCCTATAGAGAATGTATGGAAAATCATTAGAGAGAAAGCTCAGAACAGAAATCTTGATGAGTTATGGGGTTTTCTGAAAGAAGAATAGGAAAGTATCAATACTACCTTTTCTAAGTGCCCATGTGGTTGAAGAGGCAATGAGGAAAATTCACTAAATATTGAATTTTTCTTTAGTTTGTATATTGATCTAACAAGAATTTATGATGCGTTGCTTCACTTTTGACCATGACAAAATGTATATTTTCGTTTTTCAGTTGACTATTAATTTAATGTAAAAGAAGATTTCTTAACTTTATATGTAATAAATATTTCAAGTATATTTTGTGTAAATTTCATAAAGATACATGAAAATTTTCTCAAGTAAAAATTATTTAAATATATATTGTTGTTTTGGACCTTAAATTATGCCTCTAGTGTATATACACACACACACACACATATATATATATATATATACACACACACATACATACACGTATATATATATATACATGCAGAGTTAAGTAAGTAAAGTTGGTGACTGTTGTCGAGGGCGACCAGAAGGCTCCTTTTTCAATGCTACTACACCGAGGTGTAGCCGAGGATGCTACTTCTTTCCCTAGATTGCTCCACTTTACACTTGATACGTACCTTATATTGCTGAGTGTTAAGCAAGGAGGTATCAATAACCATTTTTAAAGTCTTTGGTATGACGCAACATGGGATTGAACCCAGGTCTCCTAAACCATTGGCGAACACTCTACCCATTGTACATATATATATATATATACACACACACATATATACATACATATATGTATATATGTGCATATATACATACATTAACATACAAACGTATATATATATATATATATATATATATATATATATGGAAAAGATTGAAGATAAGGCTCTAACGGCATCAGTGTGGATATGGTAATCCCATAGAGTGATGACAATCTGACAAAGTCAGGTGGTGTCGTGAGATACTGCTGGGGTGCTCTGGGCTAGTGGTAATGATGCTTCAGCCTCTGAAACCATGCCTGAACCCAGAGTCATCATCTGATGAAGGCTTTTTTGGAAGCAATGCTGTTGTAAAAACATAAGTTATTGTATAATACCTATTATGAAAGACATCCGTGAAAGATCAGGTGACACTAGGAAAGACTAGTGACAGTTGGGAAAGACCACCGGGTGGAGTGACGAGGATTAGTAGCCCAAATCACATTGTGTAGACTAGGTAGGATTCTATTACAGTACATGTCTGCGACACCACAATCTTATTACTACCTCACAAAATGAAGAAACATGCCCCATGATGATCCGAAAAGAGGAGGGAAGAATGAGATCATCAAACTAATCACTTCCGTTAATGAACCTGGACTGTCCACAGATATACAATGCTGTTGCGGACGCAGCTTTGCAAGCATTAAGGGAATGCGAATCCACCATTTAAAATGGGATGCCTAAGTCAACGATGCAAATCTCAATCCGAGATTAATAAATCGATTGAAGGGAACCAGAGTCAGGAGAACTACCACAGTACTCTGGATCACTTTGTTTGTCAACCCAGTGCACCAGCGAATGACGATAGCTGGAAGGTCCTCGATAGCTGGAAGGTCCTTCATACTCCAAAACAGCTTGAAAGGATCTATTGGAGTGAAACATCATTCTTTCACTAAAACTATTCCTTGAGCATTTTGGAGCTGAAGATGTCCAAAAAGGAAAAACATATGAACAGTCAATAGAAGACAGTTTAGCGTTTAGGGGAGTTAGTTAATTTCCCTAACACTATATATTTTAGGCAACACAAATGAATAACAAAACTTCTTTTAACAACACAACAAAGTAAGGTTTATTTCAGTAGCAGGCATGAAGGAGTGAGAGTGAGAAAGTGTCTCTTTGCTTCGCTGGTCTGTATGCTGGTCCTTGGTTTGTAGGAAGCGTGTTTAAAGCTAGCAGCGAGCGAAGTGTTCCAAGTGGAATCAGTGCAGTCATGTGAGGGAGATATGTTCCTTCTGCTACCTCCAGACTCTCTCTCTGACGTTGTCCGTTCTACAGAAAAGGGACCAGAAAAAATAGTTCCTGAGAGGGAGAAGGAATTAATGCGCCCTGCCAGTTGATTGGTCAGTGAGTGACCGATTCTCTTAACATGGGCATTGATTCACGAAAGGAAATAGATCTGTGGCTGCTACATCACCCCCTGCTTAGGCGGAAAGCCGACAGAGAAAAAGATAGCAGCCATAAAACAGAGAAGGGTACATTTTATACATAAACAGTTTTACAGAGCTTTTTGGGCCAATGTACTCGTCGACCACTACGTGTGGTGGTGACGTAATTGTCTTTTGGCATTGTATTTTTTTCTACAGGTGTAGGGATATGTTCATGTGTGTAAGTAGGGGGAATATGTGGCTCTTGTGTGTTTGTGTTAAGAAAGGCTCTTTTCACCCTGTCAATAGATACAGTTTCTTTTTGCCATTAATGTCAAGGGTGAAAAGTTTGTCAGTGCGTGAAAGCACGCGGTAAGGGTCAGTGTAAGGTGGAGTGAGAGGGGCTTTGACAGCGTCCTTTCTTAGAAAAACGTGAGTCCATGAGGAAATATCTTTGGGGACTGATGGTTTGATGGTCTGTTCCCTAGGTTGCGTTGGTGGGAGATTACCAAAATAACATTGCAGTCTGTTTACATATAAAGCTGGATCTGTTCCCGTTAGATCTATAGGGTTCAGCATCTGACCTGGTAATGATAGCGGTACTCTATAGACAAGTTCTGCTGGAGAGTATCCGATGTCCTCTTTGATAGCTGCACGACAGCCAAGAAGGACAACAGGTACATATTCGCTCCATCGCTGTTGGTCAGGATAGGAGTGCAATGCGGCCTTCAATTGGCGATGGAAGCGTTCTATCATCCCGTTAGAAGCAGGGTGGTAGCTCGTAGTTCGTATGCGATTGATCCCTAAAATTCTGAAAAGTTCCTGGAATAGGTGGGATTCAAACTGTCTGCCACGGTCAGTGGTAATTGTTGTTGGAACTCCGTAACGCGTTATCCAGCCTGATATAAGGGCTTGCGCTACGGATTCAGCTGAAACGTCCTTTAAGGGAATAGCTTCAGGCCATCGTGTAAAACGGTCTATACAGGTCAGGAGGTAAGTAAATCCTTGACTGACTGGCCATGGTCCAACCAGATCTATATGGATATGGCTGAACCGAGCGTCTGGGGTGCTGAATGTCCCGAGGGGTGCACGGATATGTGTGTGCACATTTGATTTTTGGCAGGATACGCAAGAACGTATCCAGGCAGTGATATCTCGCCTCATGTTTGGCCAGAAAAATCTAGCTGAAATCAGCTTCACTGTGGCTTTGGGTCCGGGGTGTGCCAATTGGTGTAGGGTGTCAAAAACAACCCTACGATGAGTCATCGGAACAAGAGGTCGAGGTGCGTCTGTTAAGGTGTCACAGATAATCTGCGTGTCCGCAGTGGGCACTGGCAAGTATGCGAACTTGCAAGTTGCAAATTCAGGTGGCGATAGATCCAAGGTGTCCAGACGTGGCTGGTCTAAGGCCATCTGCCGTAAGTCGATATCCGAAGGTGAGAAAAGAAAACTAATTGGAAGGCGAGACAAGGCGTCTGCCGCAGCATTCTGTTCACCAGAGATATGTCGGATATCGTTTGTAAACTGCGAAACAAAATCCAAGTGGCGAGTTTCGCGAGGAGAATACTTGTCCGGCTTTGAGCGCAGTGCAAAATAAGTGAGAGGTTGTAGCTGTTGTTGGTATTGCTGTTGCAAAACTGCACCTACAGCTGTGCCTGATGCATCAACGACCAATGAGAACTGGGCGTCGGGTACAGGATGTGCAAGTAGCGATGTTGTTGCTAATTTCTGCTTCACTTCGTTAAAGGCTTTTAACTGTATGTCATTCAACGAAATCTGCTCATTTTTCTTTTTCCTATTACGTAACAGGTCAGACAGAGGAGACAGGAGATCCGCACAGTGTGGGATGAAACGTCTGTAATAGTTAAGCAGACTGAGGAAGTGCCTTAGTTGGCGGAGTGAAGTGGGTGGTTGGAAGTCTTGTAGAGCCTTCACTTTTTCAGGTAAGGGAGATATCCCTTCAGGGCTGATAATGTGTCCCAAGAAAGTTAGCAACGAAGCACCGAAAATACATTTACCCGGGTTAATCCTCACCTGGTACTTTTGAAACCGTTCGAACAGTAGGCGGAGGTGAGTAACATGTTCCTCAGGTGAGGCACTTGCTACGAGTATATCGTCTATATAATTATAGACGAAGTCCAAATCACGCACTACTTCGTCCATGAAGCGTTGGAAGGTACTAGCCGCGTTTCGCAAACCGAAAGGCATAGTTAAAAATTCAAACACTCCAAATGGAGTTGTTACAGCAGTTTTTGGTATGTCGGCTGGGTTCACTGGGATCTGATGGTAAGCCTTAACGAGATCTAGTTTAGAGAAGATCTTATAACCATGCAGAGATGAAGCGAAGTCTTGTATATGTGGGATTGGGTAACGATCAGGTACCGTAATGGCATTTAGTCGTCGATAGTCCCCAGTCGGACGCCAATCTCCAGAACGCTTTGGAACCATATGCAAAGGGGAAGCCCAAGGACTGGACGAGGGGCGTATAATTCCCAGCTGCAGCATATGGTTAAATTCTGCCTTCGCCGCCTTTAGTTTATCAGAAGGGAGGCAGCGAGGGCGTGAGAACACCGGGGCACCTGTGGTCTCAATGTGGTGTGTCGTTTCATGAGTTGATTTGCTCACAACAAAATTTAAGTTAGTTAACTCTGGGTAAGAGCATAATAATATTTGGTATGGGTCGTCTGTGGCGGCAATGAAAAATACCGGGCTGATGGGTGAGGTATTTGCCTTATAACCTCTGACGGAAAGTTCCGTATTGCCGTCAATAAGTCGTCGTTTGCGCATGTCCACCAAGAGGTTGAAGTGGTGCAAAATGTCCGAGCCTAGAATGGGGTATGGTAAATCAGCTACAGTAAAAATCCATGTAAAGTCTCTCCGTAATTCCAAGTCCAGAGAACGAGAAATTTGACCGTACATGGGAATAGGGGAGTGATTTACCGCTTGCAGTGTGATGGGCGACACTGGCGGCTTCTCAGTGAGGAGTTTCAGTGGCCAGATACTGCAAGCTCCTCCTGTGTCAACCAAACAACGTGCTTGGGACCTGAAGTCAGTGATAAAATAGGCACGGTTGTTATATAAATCTTGTGGAGAGTGTGCCGTGCTCAGCTCTCCAGATTTAAGTTTCCCTGGTTTGAAAACGAGCAGAGCATTTTGCACCTCTGAGCCTCAGCACCAAAGCCACTGTGATAAAAACATAGTCCAGGCTTGCTTGAGAGGCGGCAGTGGCGAGGGGATGGCGAACGACTTTTGTATTGACGTCTAGGCGGTTGTGGCTTGGCTACAGCCAATTTACTTACTTCATTGGTAAGCCGCATCAAAGCTTCAAGTATGGCCACTGTAGTGTCCATTTTCTTTTTAATTCATACGGTGACAACAGACCACAAAAAAAAATCAAAGAAACACGTTTCAATGAGAAAGGAATGAAAGGGATAAAAAGCCACAAGAAAATAGTGATATTCGTGTTAAAATAAAAATAAAAATTTGTTTTGTTTTAGAGAAGGTGCTGCTTTAAGGTTCCTTAGTAAGGAAAACAAAAGTTGAAATTCAAGATGGCGTCGCCCAATGACTATTTAGGCGGGAAAATGAAATGTAAAATAGGAAGAAGGCGCTCTCTTAGCTTTGACTTTCTAAAAAAAATATGTAAAAATGTATTACTCACTTGTTTTTTCCATTTTTTTTTTTTTTTTTTGTTATTGTAATAATTTTTTTTGTACCACATGGTCAGTTGAAAAGAGCAGAGTAGTAAGTTTCTTCCTTTTTTCTTTTTATGCCAAGTCGGCCAAGCTGAGGGTAATAATTTTTTTTTTTTTTTTTTAAACTTTGTTTCGTATGAACAAAATGTAATGTTCGTTATGCTTGCCTGAGTTGGTGTTTTTTTTGTGGATGGGCTGAAAAAGAAGATAATTCCTGGTTGGAAAGTTTTAGGGGTTTTTTTTTTGTTTTTTGTTTTTTTGTTGTTGTCAACAACAACAAAAAAACAAAAAACCCTTCAAAAAATGCTACTTGGGTAAAGGGAGAATCTTGTAAATGTTCAAAAAATGCTACTTGGGTAAAGGGAGAATCTTGTATCTTTCTATTTGACCACTTGTAAATGGGCGCCAATATGTCTGGCAATACGAAAGATGATATCTCTTTTTAGAAAGATTATTTTACTTGCCACAAATTTTTTCCTTCGTTTATGGCTTCGTAAACGAAGTATTTTAAAGTCTTTCTCTGACACGAAAAAGGGTTTTTTTATGAATATTTTTCTGAAAGAAAAATTTGCGCCTATGTCTTCTCAGCCGACGAATGAATTGAACGAACACGTGTGTCACTGGGAAGAAAATTCTTGGGTGGTAGTATTCTTTCGGTTCTTTGAGTCAGGAAGCTTTTTCTCTCTCTTTTTCTCTTCTTTTTGCTTGTTCAGCTGTCCGAAAATGGAGACCGTGTTTCGTGTTATTTTTTTATTTGTTTCGTAATTCAGAAGGTGCCATTCGGGGTCACCAATTTTTAGCGTTTCGGGGAGTTAGTTAATTTCCCTAACACTATATATTTTAGGCAACACAAATGAATAACAAAACTTCTTTTAACAACACAACAAAGTAAGGTTTATTTCAGTAGCAGGCATGAAGGAGTGAGAGTGAGAAAGTGTCTCTTTGTGTCGCTGGTCTGTATGCTGGTCCTTGGTTCGTAGGAAGCGTGTTTAAAGCTAGCAGCGAGCGAAGTGTTCCAAGTGGAATCAGTGCAGTCATGTGAGGGAGATATGTTCCTTCTGCTACCTCCAAGTATTTGTCGCTGCCTCCCACCAGACACGACTTGACACAAGGTCAAAAGCCCGAAGGCCAATTAAAGTGGGGATAAAGGGGAGGTCGGGAACGAGCCGAGACTCGAACCCTGCTTGTCAGTGCTGCTCATCGGCTCACTTAGTGCAATGTGAGCCTGATGAGGCAAGCAGTTTCACGAACCCAAATGTGGGTCCGGGCACGTATGCCAGTTTGCGGCTTAAACTAGACGCGTGGTCTAGTGCCGTACAAGGGGGACAAAGGAGACAAAAATGCAGCTCGCCCACCCGAAGGTAGCCTAGTCGAAACTAGGTGCCTAATTAAAGGCCCCAAGTCTGCCATTGTTCCTTTTCCGGGGCCACGCTCCGGACCGAAGTCCAGAACAGGCCCCGGGGTGCTCGCCAGGAGCTAGCCCAGAAAAAATAGTTCCTGAGAGGGAGAAGTAATTAATGCTCTCTGCCAGTTGATTGGTCAGTGAGTGACCGATTCTCTTAACAGGGGCATTGATTCGCGAAAGGAAATAGATCTGTGGCTGCTACAACAGCAAGAAAAGGCTGGCTTAGAGTAGAGGAAAGGCTTCTTAAGAAGCAGCTTAAAGAAATTCCAAATGAGCATGAGTTTGTGAAGAGGCAATTGTCCGAAGTTAAGGAAAAGATCTTTGTCATTGCAAGAACAGAAAACACAAGGAGACATTGGCAAAAGAAACGAAAAGCTAGGCGCAATTTCGAAAAAAAACCGTTTAAATTCACCAAGAAATTGTTCGAAGGAGAGAAAAACTGGGTCCTTAATATACCGAAAGAGAACTTGGAAGCACACCTTCAGGAAAAATATACCAACCCACTCACCGACACTCTGCTGGGGCATCTTAATGAACCCAATTACCCACATCCCCAGGAAGAAAAATTTGTCGATTCACCTTTGAGATTAGGTGAAATTAAAGACTTCGTCAGAAAAGCTCAAGCTAAGAGTTCACTGGGGATTAACGGCATTTCATATAAGCTTATAGGATTAACACTCCAATATTTTAAAATGGCCGTAATGCCACTTGTTCTCGAAACAAAGATAGCGGACCTCGGTAAACTAATCAGTCTTGAGAACCTATTGGCCAGAAAAACCACAGGGTTAGTGCTCACAACTACATCCGCAACTTCAATTTTGTCCCATGTTTTTGGAGCTTACTACATGACAAAGATTGTCTATAAATACTCTCATCTTCCAACACTCAACCTCTTTCCATTATGACTTCCAGAGAGAACACTCTCACTCTCTCCATTTCGACTAACAGAGTAAACACACTCTTCCTCTTTTTTACATTTGACTTCCAGCAGTCAATCGCCACGAAAATGTATACTCTCTGCAACCATTCTCTTCCTTGTTATACTTTTTCCAGCCTCAAACACAACCACAGAAATTTTGTTAAACCCTGAAAGAGACAAACAACCAACATGGGAGAAGATACATGCCTTCTAGCACACGTTGCTATATTTCTATATATCATTACCTTACATGGAATACTTAGTCCACATACATTTTGTAGTCAACAGGACACTTTCAATATTTAGTTTTTCCCATGATATTCGTGTTAGTACACACGCACAGAGGAATATTCAACAGACTCATGTTAGTTACACATACACACGCACACACAGAGGAATATTCAACAGACTATATTAGAATATTTGTAATGTTTCTTTTTCATGTATTTCTTGATATATAAATTTAATTTTGTTTGTACTGCTGTTTTAAATGTTATTTTGTACGCGTTGTTTCACATTTTTACTCTGTTTGCCTTTTCAAATAACAACTAACAAAATAAATGATGGGGGGAATAATCACTAAACACCAAACACTATAAGCTCGACAAAAGATGCCCAAAAATATTAGCACTCCTTTAGAAGCTTCTCGTAGAAGCTTATACAAAGAAATTTGTTGCAGAGAATTGGGGATTAGCTGATGGAATCAACATACCAAAAGGAAAAGACTCCAGAAAAATAGACAAGTTTCGATCAATTTCATTACTCAATGTAGAAGGTAAGATCTTTTTCGGTGACATTGCAAAGAGGATGACGAAGTTCATGATAAACAATTGGTATGTCAATACATCAATTCAAAAGGCTGGAGTTCCCGGCTTTCCAGGTTGTATTGAACATACCGCTATGTTGTAGGACCAAATAAAAACGGTGAAAAATAATAAAAGAAAGAACTCCACGTCATTTGGTTAGATTTAGAAAACGCATATGGCTCAGTAAGACACCAACTACCTGAGAAAGCAATGGAGCTCTTTTGGATTCCAGAGGAGATTAAAAACCTTATATCAACGTACTTTAAACGTACTTATGTGAGGTTTTCTAATAATAACTAACAAAAGTTGAATATTGGCATCATGATGGGTTGTGTTATCTCTCCACTACTTTTCATATTGGTAATGGAGATGATATTACGTAGTGCCGAGGTCAACACCAATCAAATAACTGGTCCATCTATGAAGGCTTTTATGGATGATGTAACTCTGATTGCAGAATCTGGATCACACATGAAACAACTGGTGACCCGCCTCCAAGAGCTCTTCAAATGGGCTATGAAAATAAAGCCTTCAAAGTGCCGAAAGGAAACTGCAAAGAAATAAAGTTTTCTGTCGATGGAAATGAAATCCCCACGATCCACGGAAAAAGCGTTAAGAATCTCGGTTGCTGCCACTCCCTACTACTTACTAATCAACATCGTTGGCAGGACCTAAGAAAACAACTACATGATGGATTACACTTGATTGATAAATGTGACCTCATGAACAAAGATAAAATATGATGCATTTATTTCAGATTAATTCCTAAATTAGCATTGCCAATGCAAATATATGAGGTATCACTTACAAAAGTTGAAACAAAGGAGCAGTAAATTCATAAAAAATAGTTGGGAGTACCGAACTCCTTAACAAACGTGGTACTATATAGTTCATCAACAAAACTAAAACTTCCAATGTTGTCACTTGTTGAGGAATATAAATTAGGAAAAGCGCGACTTTTCCAGATTCTGCATGACTCTCATGACCCACTGGTGAAGAACACGCAGCTTTCTGTGATAACCAGTCGGAAATAGAAGGCAAAAATAGCTGTTAAAAAATGCAAAATTGGCCCTTAGGATGAAAGAAATAAATGGCACTGTGGCAAATGGAAAAGCAGGTCTAGGCCTACATCCACAGCGTTGGTGGTCCAAAGAATCCACGTTAAACAGAAGAAAAATGGTGTCAGAAGAAATTCAATATCTTGAGGAAGTTAGGCGTTTTGCTACAGCTGTAGGACAAAGGAAACAGGGTGCATGGACCAAGTGGGAGAATGCAAAAGACAGCTGTCACATGGAGTCACCTCAAGCACATACAGCCAAAAAATTAAGTTTCCTCATAAAAGCAGTCTAAGACGTCTTACCAACACCAGTCAACCTTCATGCTTGGGGGTTAACTACATCTGACTGATGCAGAGCATGTGGGAAAAGTGCGAGCCTCAAACATATTCTCACTGGATGTGAGTACGCTCTAAGAAGCTATATTTTGAGACAAGGTCCTGGAGATTTTTGCTGAGGCTTCAAAAATATGTTGTGAGACTGCCAATAAAGCTCTAAATATTATCAACAACAGAGAAATTCAGTTCATTAAAGGAGGAAATATTTCAAAACTTGCACGTAAAATATGCGTAAACCATCATTGCTTGAGGGCTGCACGGACTGGCACGTCGCAACCGATTTAAAACATAACTTCATATTTCCAACTGAAATAGCATTAACAACAAAGCGTCCAGATATTGTCATTTGGTCTATTAAAGCAATATATATATATATATATAAACTGTATATTTTGCAGTGGGTGATCATTTTTCAAATTACTTACCTGCTATCATTTGTAATGATGTAAAAATATTAGCAGCAAAAACTTTCCGAGCATTTTTAACAAGAGGACTGTCAGGATTTTCCTGTGAATCAACATGAATTCCAAAACCAGTTGACGCAATAACATCCATTGTATAACCTGAAAACAAACTAGGAAAAACAAAACCAAAAATCAGTTTCCATAAAAGGCATAAAGTAATATTTTATTTTATATTTTTAGCCTATACATTCTTGTTCATATCTTAGAACAATTGACGTTTTTATAATCAATTTACAAAGTAAAATTAACTTAACTTGAACTGCTTCATGTTTTCAGTGAATAATGTTTTCTAATGATTCTTTTAAATTATATCATCAAAACTTTGAGAATTATTATTCATCATTTTAAATATGTTTTTACACAGTGTCCAATATTTTTAATCTTTACTTTTTACTGATAACCCTTTCATCAAAGCATATAATGCGTTGATTTGGGACTTGCATAAGAATTTACACCAATTCAAGCTAATATCAAACCAACATCTGCCATTTTCTTCCTTAATCAAATGTTATTTAACATATATTTGAATGAAAGCCATTTAATAATACACACTCATACACACATGCATAAAGACTCACATGGTGACATCACTTGCTTCCTTACTATCTGCAATCTTATCCAAGTTCTTTTCAAATGTCTTCAGGACTTCTTCAATCAGAGGAACCATCTGAAATTAAAACAAAACACATCAAAATGAAAAAAGAAATTAAAAAAACAGCATACAGTTATCAAACATTTTAATCTAGTCCTTTGAATATCATTTGCAAATGTAAACTGAACATTTTTTATACAAACCATTGTTACTCAAAATAACCCAGTAGAAACAAACCTTGTATTTTTGGTATTTGATCATTTGAGTAAAGCCATCAAAACAATACAAAGTTATTTCTAGTGTTCATTTTTTACTAAAGATACCATGTGTTATATTCTGAGTTGTGGGCGAGAAATGCGTATGGTTGCAAAACAAAGAACGTATAGATACTCACAATAACACAGTAATGATGTTATAGAAAATTTTTTATAAATAGATTAAGTACAGAGAGTAGAATGGAGAAATATGTTCACAGTTAAAGAATGAATTCAGTGGTAGTAGTTACAAAGTTCATGTACTGTACTTGTCTCGTGGTGAAGGGATGGTTTTCTCGGAATTAGGACAGCGTTGGTAGCGGCGGCGATCGTTTGATGTATCGGATGACAGGCGCCGGACGGTGGCGAAGAATCTTTAACACGGGTCGTGTGAAAGAACAAGTTTGACTGATAATTATTTGGTCCGTCTATTTATATATTTTCTGTAGGCTCAGAAACGGCAATTTTTGTGCCCCGCGGGAAGCGTTCCGATTGGATATTTATTAATGTATTTTTTTTTTGTTAATTTATCGCAAACGGAAGTTCTGCGCGGAGCCCATGCGTGAGCGACTAACTTTTCATTTTGAGTTGAGAACTCGAAGTGTTAACTTCCGTTTTTTTTCTTTTCTTCTTTTCTTTCTTTTTTCAAATCAAGGCAAGATCTCGTCTTGTAACACATGCTTATTCTTCACTCTTCAATAGAGGACATATTATGATCCAGTTCTTTGAATATCATTGTTATGTAGCATGATGTAGAGAAAACTCAAAAGCAGTGTAGGTAGGTTTAAGCGTCCGAGCTTTATTTACCGGAGACGTTGCAAGCCTATGAAGCTGGTCCTGTTTTTCACACACACCGTTTCGCAGTGGGTTGTAGCTGTAGCTACGTACTTTATAAAATCCCCCTCATTTCCCATTATTTATTGGTTTGGAGTGCTTCAGACATGAACGAGATTGTGTAAGATGTGCATTGTAGTCTCTGTGTGTGTGTGTGTATGTCTTTGCTTAGGCGTGTCTTTGTACGTTCGTGTTTTGTGTTTTTTGTTGTGTGTGTCAGAGTTGGATTGAGGATCTTACTTGCAGGCTGGTAGTCTCTGATTACAATTACAGTGTGTAGTCCCTTAGCTGTGTGAGGAGTTTGACAACACGGCTAGACCTGCAAAGTTGTTTCTCACGTATCAGGGGTCGTTGTGACCCGGGTTTCGCCTGAAGGTTTTTTGTTTCAGCTGGCTGTGGCATGGATGCATGTTGTGGCACTGCGGGTACACTAGTTGGGAGGGTGGTTGGTTGATGGATGTGAATTCTATTCCTTCTATAGAATCTTCCATTGACTTGGACCCCATAACTGCATGGTGCTTCTTTGCCAATGACTGTCCCAGATTCCCAGTTGCTGTTAGGGATTTGTGGGTGTCATTTCACCCTAACAGGCTGTCCTATAGTGAGATCAGGTAGTGGCTTGGTGTGATGGTCATAGTATGTTTTTGCCATTTGTCTCTTCCTTATGAGCATGCTTTGTACCTCTGCTCGCACTTGTGGTGTATAATCAGTGGTTTTGGAAGGTAATATGAAGTGAGTGCCCCTGGAAAGGAATCTTTGTGCTGGTGAGCTGTGCATACCAGGTATGTTTGCAATATGCCATTCCAGCATGGCTTTCCCCATGTCTGTGCTTTCCTTTACTTCACTCAGCTATCGCACACATTCTGTTTTGAAAACTATGAGGTTCAGAGTGGAGCTAGCTTGCCCAGAAAGTAATGATGGTGAGTTGCTGTCCACAACTTGGAAGGTGATTTTTTTTTCTTATTCCTTTCACTTCACAGTGGAGTGTTACTGAGCCCAAAGGTTGAAGTATGGAGTTGTCATACAGCTTCAGCTTTGTGTGAGATGGCTATAGGGGTGCTGCTTTTGTAATGCGTTTGTAGTCAGCAAAGGCCAGAGTACTGCAGCTGGCCTGGTGTCAATTTGGAATTAGCACGCGATTTTTATGCCGTCTCCTGAGGTAGATAAGCGAACGTCTGCATGATAGTGTTTGCAATCTGACAGACTTCTCAGGGCATAAATGCTTTCATTGCTGCTGACTGCTTCTGTTTCAACGTAGCGCACCTTTGCAGTTCGCTGTGTTGAGGATTTATTTGGCCATTGTGGTGGGGTGGGCTGCGCCTGTGATTAGCATACTCTGGCAATATGGTTGCTCTTTAAGCAGATAGCACATGTGAGTCCATAAGCCTGACACTTTCCTTTGTCATGGCTCGGTCCGTAGAATTTACAATCTTTTATAAAATTCTGGTGCCTTTTTTTTTATCTGCCTTGGTGTAGTGGATGGTCTCTGCTGAGTTGTACAGTTTGCCGAGCTGTTGTTCTGCCTGTTCAGTGCTCCTGCAGATATCTATCACCCGGTCTCGTGTGAGTCCAGATTCACTGAGGAGCCTGGCCCAAACATTAATATTGCTGGTACCTGTTACAATTCGATCATGCAGTAGTTCATCCTCAAGGGCACCGTATTCACACGTTTTGATTAGGTGTCTTAATTTGATCAGATATGCATCGAACTTTTCACCCTGTTCCTATGTACAAGAATTAAACATATATTGTTGGTACATGATATTTTGTTTGGGTTCAAAGTAGTTTGTGAGTCTTTCCAAATTTTTTGTGTGTCTGCTCGTTCCTCTGCCAACATTGGCAGGTTTTTGTATATTTGCAGACGTTCCTTGTCGATTACCGAAAGAAGTGTGCCTACCTGTACGTTTGCAGCTTTTTTTCCCCAATATCTGTCACGGCCGCATAGTTCTCCCATGTTAGTTTGAAAAGGGTCCAGTTTTTTCACAGATCGCCGTCCATTTCCATTTTTGCTGGTGGTGGAATTGCATATGCCATGTTTAATTGTTGAGGAGATTTTGTCCAAATTCCAAGCTTGTTTAAATCCACGTGGTCCAATAAATGTTTCTTCTATACAGAGATAAGAGTGTACGTAAACACTAGAATCCGGAGTATAATATTGCATACGTTTTGCCGAATGTGGTGAGAGTTTTCACAGAGCGTGTATGTTTAGTTCCAAAGAAAAAAATCCCATTGAAACCATGTTATGTAGCGTGATGTAGAGAAAACTCAAAAGCAGTGTAGGTAGGTTTAAGCATCCGAGCTTTATTTACCGGAAACGTTGCAAGCCTACGAAGATGGTCCTGTTTTTCACACGCACCGTTTCGCAGTGGGTTGTAGCCGTAGCTATGTACTTTATAACAGTCATTTAAAAATGGGATCAGATACAAAAATTTAATTTATTATCATTTTACTTTCATCTTATTTCATAACACTACTACTCCTTTGATATAATATCATTTTTTATATTAAAATTATCACCTGGGATACTAATTCAGTTAATTGTCATATGATACTAACCCAGTTCCCCCATATAAGAGAATATCATTTAAAGGAAAATTTAAATACATACTGACCTCACGCATTCTTTTAGAGCTGTATGATGGGGCCAAGACAGTACGAAGGTATTTCCAGTGTTCATCTTTAGCAGCAGTCACCATATTTGCAGAGTACACATCTTGTGAGAATAATAACTATCAAAGAGAAAAATTACACACAATTATGTTAAAATTAAGCTAAATAAATATCAATGTCTTCTAACTTCTAACTTTGATTAAATTAGAAGAAAAATATTGCTACTCACTGGTCTGTTTGTAAAATTATAGAAACTTTTTATCATCATTTCTCCAATTATTTCAGGGTCATTGATAATCAGAATCGGGTACGTTCCAAAAAACATGCTGCAATAAAACAAATATGGTGGATTAGAATTACATCTACTTGATAAGAAAAATGTCAATGAGGAGTTATTAAACCCTCAATAACTTTTGAAAAAAAAAATAGTTTATAAACTCTTGGCTCAATAATGTATTTACTTACCTTATCCAAGTTGTTTCATAGTAAGGAGAAGAAAGTTCAAGTCTTGCTTCTAAAAAGACTAGCATTCATTTTTATCACTTCAAGTATTCAGACTATTGTCTTTGTCCTCATTGTTGCATTCAGCATGTTTCAGCCAATGTGGCCTTCAGCCTTCTTTAAGTATTTCATGTAGAACTCAGGAGTCCACACAGAACTTTGAATTAAATACTTTATTTAATCCACAGGAGTAGATTGTTCTAATTCCATTAACTATGGCTGGATACAAGTGTTAAGCTATTGTAAGTGTTCCTTGTTATTTATCTGTTGTTGGGATTGAACTTGCAACCTCCAGATGATTTCATTTAGAAGCACTTTTCAACCAAAAGCCTATATCAGTTGCACCGTGTGTCCAACTGGATAATTCATATTAATTTGGGGGACTTATAAACCTTAGTTCATATTTCAATTTTTTAAAGTCTTTTTTGCAATATTTTCAAGGTCAAATATGTGATAGCTGATTTTATGGCAGTTTTTTTAATCCCAAAATCACTCATTTTTTCTAATCAGATGAAATTTTCAATATACAAGCTTTTACTTGAAATGTATAGAACAGTATTATAACTCTTATTATTTTCTTGTTGCATTTAACAAATAATGACACCGTTCAAGGAAGAGATATTGTAAACTTAAATTTATTTAAAATTTATTGAAAATAGATAAAAATTTGTAACGCAAATGAAATTAATTAGAAAGTCATCATTATTGATAAGAAAAAGTGATTTGCTTTGTCATAATACCACAAGTCACTTAATGCTCAGATAAAAATAGCACATTGGCTGAATTGTCTGTTGTACATATAATCAAAGAAAGAATGTACAAGCTCTCTCAGAAAAATCCATTGCCAAAGAAGGAGAAATATTTTGAATTTATATTTGCTATCAACAGGAGACAATAAAAGTTGGATACCTTTTTGTAGTGCAATGGGCATGTAATTGTTTTGTGTCTTGGATAAAATAATCACTCATCATCATGATCAAGGGATGGTGAGAATCCAGATTCATTTGATTTTCTCTCACCATCACTATCAACCATCACTCTTGGTAAGTCCTCTAGACAACATTCAGTGTCCACACATTTTTTGCTAGTGAGTCAACACTGGTGTGTTCAAGTATATGAGTCCATAAGAGATTGTTGCCTATGAATTCATCCTTACTTCACCAGCATGTCTTGCTTATTTTGCGAGGATGGTTTGTGAGATGAGAGTTAAGTGGCCATACAACTGTTGTTTTGTAGGATGCTACTTCTGTTGTAGGCAGAGAAAGACAACAATGCTGATGTATAAAAATATAATCTGCTTCTTTTCTTTTCCTTTTATTACCCAAAATGTAAGTATGGGTAGAGTGAGGGAGAAAGTCAAAGATGTTTATGATGCATACACAGGATCTTCCAGTTAATATACAACACTTCCAAGATTTGTTGGAAACAGCATACAGCATCCTTGCATAGTTCCTACACGTATCTTCCTTTTTTCTATTTGTTTTATTAAAGTCCAAGTGGTGCAACCCTACAGTAGTACTGACACAGTTACAGTTTGGAAGAATTCCCATTTTCTTTAAAACAAAGAGATCAGATTTCCATATAGTCATTGACCGGTCAATAGCACTCCAATGCTTATTTTGGCAAAAGTCACTGTGGTGCTCTAGCTCACTTGCTAGACTGCAACATTGTAGTAAATGAGTTTGGACTCTAGACATGCTATTATGTTCATTTTCTGACTAATACACTTAGGAAAGGCATGAACCCCTCTTATTACCCTAGTTATGGATTAAATAATACCATTACTCTTCTTCTACAAGGATAGCTTTGGCATTAAATAACCCACAAAGTTTGATATGCCATGAAACAAACCAAGCAAATTAATGCTTATGTTGACATCGCTTCCCTACTCTGTTTCAAAAATTCTTTTTTTATGTTTATCTGTATCAAATATGGAAGAAACAGATATGTTTATAAAATTGACCATCAAAACCAGCCTGACTTTAAACTATATCAAATCTTCCATGACTCCATTTTACCACCCGCCATTTAAAAAGACAATATCAAACTCAAATATTGCTTTACTTGCTGTCTTCCTATCTTTTTTAAAATCTTATTTGTATGTTTTTCACTCAAGACTTCTTTTCACAAAATATTCATGCTACCAATTAATTCTTTTAAAATATTTGGATGTAGAAAATGTCTTACCCATAAATGTCACCATATTCTTTCTGCCAATCAAAAAATACTTTTTCGAATCCCTAGAAAGAAAAAATTGATTTACTGAAAGATAAAAATCATCCCAGAAATAAATTCAAAAGTAGTCTGTTCATGAACATCTTGCATGAATAGGACATGAATTATTCAAATAAAAATAGACAAAAATTTCAAATGAATGAAAATTCAATTTTTACAAAACTGAAAATATAATGTCATTACAGTTTGTCAACAATAAAATGTCATGTGTTAAATTATTTTTTCTTTCTATACTTTCATCAACATGACTTGAATATTAAAAAAATTTTTGTTTCAATAATATTCCAGCTGCTTCATCTTATTATTCATTTATATATTATCTTAACAAAATGTGCATTTGTGCTTGTTTTCACTGAAAAGGCATCAATAAAGAATGAAAATAAATGTAAAAAACTCTATATGAAATGTACAGGAGAATGTAGCAAGGAGAATTATTCATTGAAAACTCAAAAATCTGAGTAAAGTAAAAAAAAAAAAAAAAAAGAATTTTATACACCACATTTTATTTGATCGTCAGGTTTCTACAAGATTAGTACATTTAGTTGCAAAGAATTTAAAAACCTAATCAAAAACTTTTCAAAATTTCAGATACTTACTGCCTGGCTCATTTCTTTAAGGTTTCCAAGAAAAGCTATTGGTTTTGGACCTTTAATTCCATATTTTATAAAAATGCCAAAAGTTCTTCTTCCATAGCTAGAAAGGAAAAGATTCTTTCAATGAGATACGAGTGAATGATTTTAAAGGTATATGAATTCTTCTAGGAGTATTTCATGACTCGAGATTAGGAACCCATGATCAACATATGTTCATATTTACATTTTTTGTTCCGCAATATTATTTTTGACACACGGTTATGTGATACCAAGTATTCCTATCTAATACAAATAACTTGCACCTACTTATATGCTTGCAAGTAACTAATGATAATAATCCTTATTGAATGATTGTACAGTTCTATTTGACTCATAGATGGGACCCTACAAGGTACTAGGACTCTGTGTCAGAATGGAGCTGAGTGAACAATGAAAGACTACCATTAGATGTAATTTAGTGTCATACTCAGGACATCCCTTTTTTGAGAGGAAAGGGCTACCCCTCAGGAGAGGCATTTAGTCAACTTATCATAAGTCCTGTTGACAAGGTAGACAAAAGTATGGCTTACTACCAAATTGTGTGAATATAATCAGGACTCAAATTTAATTATATTGAAAGAAAAATATTTCTTTCAAGTCCGTTTTGGATATATTCTTAGTCTTTCCATTGAACAAAATGAAATAATAAATTTCCACAGGTCAAATAGATCTCTTTAAAAATGATTCATATTTCAGAGAACCATGTGCTAAAAATAGCCTAAAAAGACCTGTAAATATGTATGTACTATAAATAGGATTCTCTGACATCTAGATATAAAAGAATCATAAATGGGTTGTCATGCCATTAAAATGAATTAATCAATTATGAATCAAATTTTACATTATTGCCTATTTGATTATCATATTTTCTTCTCCCAATAACTGGGTATTGTTGAAAAGAACCATAGCATTCTCCCACAGATTATTAGTTTTGCTTATTGTATAAGTATTTGAAAGAGAAATCTAAACTGATATACAATCATCGTGATAGTTTCCAGAATTTCATTCAATAAAAATCTTTAACCTGTCATTCTTGTCAGGGTTTAGAATCTATATTATGATAATTCCATTTTCATGTTTGTATGATATTATAACACACCAAAGACAGCACATTATGGCCTTGTTAGTTAGGTTTGGAGTGTTACAACATACAATGAAAAAAAATTTCATTTAACACAAGACAAACAAGGAACATCTAATAATTAAACAATTTTTATAAAACAAAAAACGTCAACTTGGATTTGAATGTTCAGAAGTTCCCCTTTGCGAGTAGTAAATTTTCGAAGTGGTGGAAAGTCAGATATCAAGAAACAGGGGAAAGGAGGAGAATGTTTTTATAGAGTACTTATTCCTTTTTCTTTTCTTTTCTTTTCTTTTCTTCTCTTTCTTTTATGGTCAGGTAGTGGAACTAGCAGAGAGGTAGTTTCGGCTCTTAACTCGAGGGCGGACGTTACTTCTCTACTGGTTATCGTGTCTACGTTCTTCCTTGTGTCTCCTTTTGTTCTCACTGATTTGGTTCACAGAAAACCTGAGTATTTATCTCTCTCCACCGGCTCCAAATTCGCCACTCCAAAATCCTTCTAATTTTGGTGCGACCGCTTCCCATTGGATACTTTACTTTTTATTATTTTTCTTTTTTTCTGATTTTTAACTGGATGGATGCGTGGAGCCTTATGCGTGGCGACGCGTTTATACATTTTGTATGTGGCAGCCGACGAGTCAACATCCGGTTGGGAGTTTTATTGTTAATTCTTAAATCCCCACAACATCACAACAAGATTTGTATAACCACAATACTATTATAGAATAAGGCAATATGCTATCTTTTTGCAACCTAATAATAGTTTTGTGTCCAAGTTCATTCTTGATCATTATTACTTTTTAAGGAAGATAACAAAAGCTAATTATATAATTTCCTTATTTATTTACAATTAATTATGTATTCTTATTTGCAGTTATTATAAATATAATATGTTCATATGTTTTAATCAAGATGGAGCCATCTCCACTTCAAATGGCAAGCCTCTGAAATTAGTAGACCAGTTCATAGAGTAGGAATATCTCATCTACTGAAAGTAATGTCAAATATGCATAGGTAAAGTATGCACTACGATTGACCAGTTATCAACCATATGGAAACCTGATCTCTGATAAAATAAAACAGAAATTCTACCAAGCTGTAGCCATGTTGGTACTATTGTATGGTTGCACTACTTGGACCTTAACAATATTTCTAGAGAAAAAAGTTACATAGGAACTACAAAAGGATTTGTATGGCTATTTACCTCCCATTTTGTAAATGATTCTAGAAAGACAAGCAAGATTTGCTGAGTACGGTCAGTGAAATAAGGACAAACTTATAAGAGACACTCTCCTTATACATGAACACACCAGAGTTGGCTGACCAGCAAAAACTTTCATTCATCATTGTGGACACTGGCTACTGCCTAAAGGACTTACCAAGAGCAATGGCCAATAGGGATAGATGGTAAGAGAGAGTCAAGTGAATGCATGCTGTTGGCATAATGATGATGATTATAAATATAAATTCTACAAATAATAGACAATGAAAGCAGTCTTTAGATAAATATTACTAAGCACAGAAATAAGTTTTATTTCTAACAAATTGTGTTGCCAGAAAACAAATGAATCCCTAGGATCAAACTCATGATCCACAATTTGCAAGTGCAATCTGGATGTCAGTTTGACCATGAGAAGGAAACATAAAAGGATGATATTGATGACATCACTGAAAAATGAGGATTAAGTTCTTTTTGAGAGTCCAGCAATTGAAAAGACAGCAAAGAAGCAACTTGGCATCTTGCACTCACTCAGAAATTGAAACTAAGACCACATTCCTAGATTGAGGGTTGAGTCTTGAAGAAACAAACCCAACAAATATAACTCATAAGTATGCTGTCACTGGATCAGATGTCTCACTCAGACATCAGGAAAGAAAGAAAAGCTAAATAAACTTTAATAGAGTTTCTGTCTTCTCTTTCCTACTCACTATAAAGTGAGTGTCACATGGTATTTTACTTCACTGGTGAAGGCCACACAACTTACTTTTTTAATTCAAAAGTAATAACAAAATATACATAATAAGGAAAACTCAATCTAAAGTGAAAACCATGAAAATACTTTTTTTAAATAAATAATTAATCACAAAAATAAGAACATTTTTTTAAAAAATGGTGGTATTTCATTTTATATTTTGGTAAAATGGGAGGAAACATTTACTTAGTAAATTTATAAAAGGAATATTAATCAATTATATGAATATATGCATACTGACTATATATATATATATATAAAAGGTCAGTCGATTTCAAGCTATTCAGTTTAGTCAAACAGTTCTAATTCAACCAATTCAGTTGAGTATAAGTATAGATTTTGTTTATACAGTTAAATGTCAAAACAGTTCTATTTCAAAAAATTTCAAGTAAGTACAGTTTCAATCTCAAAAACAGTTCCATTTCAAACAATTCAGTTTAGCATGAGTACGCAGTTTAAATATTAAAACAGTTCTATTTCAAGTAATTAAGTTTAGCAAAAGTATGCAGATTTGTTCTATTTAACCCATAGATTGGGCCCTATCAGGTGCTTCTATTCCAAGCCAGAGTGGTCCTGGGAGTAATGGCAATGAAGGGGTGCTCCACATTCCCCAAAGCTCCAGCATTACTGGAACCTCACCATCCGATTGTTTAGTGTCATATCCAGGACACTCATTGTGGGGATGTCTTACCCTTCTGTAGAGGTGCAGTCGGTGTATTCTACGGTCCCATCCGACTAGGCAATACACAGAGTTAAATGTAAAAACAGTTTTCTTTCAGATAAATCAGTTTAGCATAAGTACGCCATTTAGATGTCAAAACAGTTGTATTTCAAGCAGTTCAGTTCTATTTTAAACAATTCAGTTTAGCATGAATACACAGTTTAAATGCAAAAACAGTAAACTCGAAACCACAGTTTATTTCTATTTGACCCATTGATAGGACCCTTATCAGGTACTACCACTTCAGCCAGCGTGAACCTGGAAGCAATGGCAATGAAGGAGTACTCCGTATTTCCCAAAGCTCCAGCATTACTGGAACCTCATCATCAGACTGTTTAGTGTCATATCCAGGACACTCGTTGGGTCGGGGGTCTTACCCCTCTGCAGAGAAGCAGTCGGTATATTCTACAGCCTCAGCTGACTGGGCAAAAAGTTTGGTTGAAAATTTCAACACCTCACTCAGAGAGAAGAGCAACAACTAATTATAAATTATAAAAAGTAATTTGGTTTATATTATATTTATCGATATAATAACTAATAATTATATATGTATGTATATATAAAAAAATAGAGAGATATATCTATATATCAATTATAAAACATATCTATATATATGTAAATCATAAAATATATATATGATTTATATGTGTGTGTGTGTGTGTGTGTGTGTATCTGAATTCTGTGTGTGTATATATATATATATATAGATTATGTATATATGCATATTATATATAAGTAAAGTTGGCGACCTTCGTCAAGGGTGCCTCGAAGGCTTCCTTTTTAATAGCTATCACACTGAGGTGTAGGGGAGGGCTCTATTCCATTCCCTAGATTGCTCCACTTTACCCTTGATCCTTACCTTATAATGCTGAATGTTAAGCAAGGTATGACTCAACCTGGGGTTGAATCCCAGTCTCCTGGACCATTGGCGAACATTCTACTTTATATATATATATATATATATATATATATATGGATTATGTGAGTAAATTTTAAAATGTAGTTTAGAATATAAGACATTTTATTGCTACTAAATGCGTTCAATTTAGTTTCAATTATACTATGTACCAGCAAATTGACGGATTTGCTATGAGTAGTCCCCTTAGAGCAGCAATAGCTAATATTTTCGTTAGGTTTCAGGAAGAATAACTATTTTGATGACACATTTGTTATGTTCTCCTCGAAATCAAAGAGCAGACGATTTTTTCATACGGTTAACCAATTACATCCTGTGTTGAAATTTACCTGTTAATTTGAAAACAACAACTACCTTCCTTTACTTTATTTCTAGTGTGACGTGGTATGCTATAGAGAGAGAGTGTGAAGAGGGGGGCAATAGCCTTACCCCTCTTGATTTGAATCGACAGACGTTAAGAGAGATTAGAAGACAAGGACTGACCGTTAAAATGGTAGGGGACAGAAATGGTGAACTAACTATATCCCTTGCACTTTAGCCTGTTGAAGTGACAGACGACAGAAATCAAGGTCAGTTGAGTGGCGTGATTCGGCGAGATGGTGGAAGAAGAAAAGATGATTGATTTGTCGATAGAATCTTCGCGTCAAAATTTGCCCCTTGAAAAATGTCCAGTATATCTTAAATTATTATGAATAGGCAACGCCTCCACCCAGTCGATAGAAAGATCTATTAGCGGTTGTTTAAAAGATCTGTTAGCGGTTGTTTCAATGCTGTTAACCTACGATTTGTTCCAACGCGCCTTTTCCACCAAATCTCAAAGATAGTATGTCCCTTCATCAGATAAGTTTCTTAATCTTTAAATTCTATCGCATCGCAAAAGGGACTTTTCCTATATCGGCCGCACAACCCAAAGATTGGCGGATAGAATGAAGCAACATGTGCCCTCTGCTATCCATTCAAATAGTTTAACCCTCTCAACTGATTCGAGTAATAAGAACGCACCTTCTTCTATTACTCAACACCCTATGCCAACGCCTATAACCCGAACATGTTTACAATTCGTGAAGTCTCTAATAGTGAACAAATATTGTCAGTACTAGAGGCGCTATATATCACTAAATACCAACCCTCTGCAAGCAAAAGTATTTCTACAATCTTCTTTTGCTCGAACCTACCGGTTATACTGCAGCCAAGGCTTATTTAATCAAAAAAAAAAACAAACAATAAAACCCGTCCCTCCAGGTAAAGGGTTTTTTCTTTTTTATCCAATTTTGGGCTCCCCCACTTCTTCAAATTCTATGTCGTCAAATTCCTTGATTTATTCCTCGCTATTGCTTGCTGTCACGGAGTTTCTCTGAAGAGACTAGTCTAATCTCGAACCAGCATCCACATTATTAGTTTATTTCACATACGCCTAAATAGGAGTCTTGACCGGGATTTATTTCGTGGAATATCAAGCGCTGGGCTATTCTCGGCGATGTAGATTCTATGTAACAGCCTTCTACTGAGGACAATGACCGAGACGTCAATCTCTTAAGATCAGAATAGAATCCAACGTTGCATACGCCCTAAATGGGCTCTCATCCTGGAATATTAGTATGCAACGCCACACTAGTTACTTGCACTAATTTAGGTTTTCTAACCAACATTTAACGATTCATTCACACACTGGTAGAGACGTAACCCAGAAAAAAAAAAGTCCTTTTTATACAACTCGCATTGTATGATCTACTTAAACCTATTCTAATATATATATATATATATATATATATATATAAATTACACTGGGGAACAATTTTGAACATAGTTTCAGTTGAGTTTTTTTCCCCTTTGTTTTAGACTAAAATTGCTGAATTCAAAATTATATTCAGTTTTCGTCAATTACGTCAAGTTTTTTTTTTTTACCGTAAAAAACACAGTAGTACTAATTTGCTAATAGCGCCTCTTTTATGAGTTGCTGTCGAAGTGTTAAGAAAAATAATTAATAGAATTATATTTTTTGATTCAATAATTAATCATTAACAATTAATGATATTATTTTATTAATGTCGAATGTAACGTCATATGTAGAGAATTAACGATCGAGCGGAAAGGGTGAAACCTAATACCTGTTCAGGTACACGTGAGAGAATGTGGCGAGAGGTTGTGTGTATTCCAAATAGATGAGTCGTATTCTACACACGAAACATAAAATTTTGTATACAAGATTCAAGCAGATGTTTTTGTTTTTGCAAGCTTGTGACTGATTGTTTACCCCCAATACTTATTTGCATTCTTTCAGATCATGTCTCCTTCAACTACTTGTCACAAGTAACAGCCCTGATTCCTTTTGTTATATCTGTAGAAGTACCACCATCCCCAGTCAAAGGACAGACATCAGAACATTTGTCAAGCAATCCTATTTTGCCTTACTTTAAAGTAAATCTTGGTGATCAAGTCAGGTCTTGGGCCTCTCACAAAGTGTGCATGCAGTGTGTCGAGAGTTTACGAATGTGGACCAAGGAAAAACGTGATAAATTGGCATTTGGTATACCTGTGATTTGGCCAATTCCCAGAGATCATTACACGGACTGTTACTTTTGCTTAGAGAAAACTTCAGGATATAACAAGAAAAACAAATACTAAATCGAGTATCCAAGTCTACCATCAGCTATCCGTCCAGTACCTCATTCAGTTGAAATCCTAGTACCAGTTTTCGCATTACTACCCTCTCTTGATGATCTGGATCCTAATGAAGAACCCAGTGGCAGCCATGATGCTGATTTTGAGAGTAAAAATGACCCAGCTCGTAAGGGATTCCATCAGAAACAGTTGAATGATTTGGCACGGGATTTAGGACTGTCAAAAAAAAAAAGGCTTCAGAACTCCTAACATCAAGACTGAACGAGAAAAACGTTCAAAGATGTCCTACTTTCGATCTAGGAAAAGTTCATTTCTACAATATTTTCAAAGTGACAGTAGTTTTATATATTCCCATAGCATACAGGGCTTATTGCAGAAATTGAGAATTCCGATATACAACTCGAATAGCGACTTTTCATCGACAGCTCAAAGTGTAACTTAATGTGTCCTCCACTATGGCAATTTATATGGTGCTGTTTCAATTGGCCTTTCTATTTGTCTTCATGAAGAATACAGAGACATAAAGAGAGTCATTGGGTTGTTGCAATATCACAAACACAATTGGATCATCTGTGTTGACCTTAAAATGATATGGTTCCTTCTGGGTTAGCTACGCGGTAACACCAAGTATCCCTGCTTTCTGTATATATGAGATAAGAGCTCGAGAGAAGCATTGGGTGGAGAGGAATTAACCTCCAAGACCTGCCCTCAAACCTGGCGATCCCAAAATTCAACAGGAGCCACTCGTTAACAGAAAGAAACTTTTATTCCCACCTCTGCACAATCAACAAATGGCTTCATTAAATGAAGCAATTTGTTAAAGTATTGAAAACTGAAGGAGACTGTTTCAAGTATCTCATTTTGATATTTCCTGACCTGTCAACTGAAAAAAAATCAAACCTGCTGTGTTTGATGGTCCACAGCTCATTAAGGATGATCATTTTATTGGTACAATGTCAGAACTTGACAAGAATTCTTGGTCATGATTCAAAGACCTTGTCAAGAACTTTCTAGGAAATAAACGAGCACCGAAATTGTCCAGAAACTATTGAAGAGCTACAAAGCCCTCAGATGCAACATGAGCATCAAGTTGCATTTTCTGCACAGCCATCTTCCTAACTTCGCAGAAAATCTTGGTGAAATCAACGATGGGCAAGGTGAACGATTCCACCATGATTTAAAGGTTATGGAAGAACAGTATCTGAGTAGATGGGATGTAAATATGTTGGCTGACTATTGTTGGAGTATAAAGCGAGATTGTCCACAAATTGTACACTCCAGGAAAAGCTATAAGTATAAATTTTTACCTAAAGTAATTGAACACAATTTGACTTGCAATAATAATATCCTTTATATGAACAAGATATATTTGAACAAACATTACAGCCAAGCAAAGTTTTATTATTTTCAATCGTTGGTAAATTAAACGGTATTTTATGTTTCTTTATTTTAAGCGAGGTTATCTTGTAACATGCAAACCTGACATGATACGGAAAAAATGAGGTCATGTTTGTTCAGAAGCCAAAAGTTAGTCAAAATCGTATATCACTGTTATATATATCCTTTTTCCCCAATTTGAGGTTTTTTCTTTTTTTTTTTCTTTTTTTTTTTTTTACTTTTTTCCAATCTCCTTTGGCGTCAACTTCCTTGGTTTATTCCTCGCTACTCTTTGCTGCCACAGAGTTTCTCTGAAGAGACGTAAACGAAATAAAGGGTCCTTTTTCAAAACTGGCAATCAAGATATATATATATATATACATATGACCAGCCCATTGGACGAATGTGTAGAGAGTGTGCCAATGGCCCAAGAGACGGGGGTTCAATCCTAGGTCAAACCATACCAAAGATTCAAAAAATGGTACTTGATACCTCATTGCTCAACACTCAGCTCTAAGTCTCAAATGGTGAAGTTTTTACTTCGAAATTAATTAAATACGAATAATTATTTTGCATATATATACATATATGATAGAAATATGTGGAAAGTGGGATAAATCAAACACTTAAATCCAATTTAGATGCGTGATATTTCCTTTTTATTCTCACCGCTGTTTCTCAACCAAATGAGTCATCACTCTCCAAAAGGTATATACAGGCATTGTCCGACCTAATCAAAAACCCGAACATCATCTCCCTCGCCGACAAAAGTGGTGGCGTTGTAATCATGCACAAACAGACGTACGTCGACAAAATTAATTCACTTCTAAAATTCCCCAGACTATTAGAATCGGCTGTCATTTCCAAAACAAACTATATAAGACAACGTCCAGGATTTTATCAGATCTCACCACACCTGACGAACATCATACTACACGAAAACAATATCAAAATAGAAAACAGATAAAAAGACATTTTTCCACTCTGTGCTACCATACTTTTGAGAACTCTTTCTTGATCACTTTCTATTTCCCCTTTTCGCTCCCCTTGCCACCTGGACATCACATTATATTCAAAGTTCTGCGACATCACATTATAATCAATATCTTTCGACGAAACAAGATATGCCGAAACCCTTTTCTTCTCCACTTTTCCCTATTTCTTTCCCATCAGTCCGCTAAAACTATTTCCACTTTCACAAAAAGAAAAAAATCTTTAATGAAACCTTACACATTTGACTTTAAACCCTCCCCTTCTTCCCGTTACACCTTTATCCTCTCCATCATCTTATCATTTTCCTCATTTGCTTATAAATAGAAAAACTTAGAAAACGGTTTCAGTTTGAAATAGTTCTTTGGAATAAAAAGGAAATATCACGCATCTAAATCGGATTTAAGTGTTTGATTTATCCAACTTTCCACATATTTCTATCATACTGTCAGATTCACCACAATCTATCATTTCAACATATATATATATATATGTCTACTGGTATAATGGTTGGAGTGTTCGCCAATTTTCCAGGAGACCGTTTACAGTTTGGGTCATACCAAAGACTCAAAAACATGTTACTTGATGCCCCTTTCTAAACATTCAGCATTAGAAGGTACGGATCAAAGGCAAGAGGAAAATCCAAGGAAAGGGGTAGCACCCTACCCTATACCTCAGTGAAGTAGCTATTGAAAAGGGAGCCTTTGAGTCGCCCTCGATTACAATCGGCTAATGTATATGTATAACATATGGAAAAATATTTATGTTTAAGACTGGACAATACAGCAGTGGAATGAAGTCATTTGGCTTGACAAATCAAAGTTTGAAATCGTTGAAGTTGTGGGGATTTAGGAATTAACAATAAAACTCCTAACCGGATGTTGACTCGTCGGCTGCCACATACAAAATGTATAAACGCGTCGCCACGCATAAGGCTCCACGCATCCATCCGGTTAAAAATCAGAAAAAAAGAAAAATAATAAAAAGTAAAGTATCCAATGGGAAGCGGTCGCGCCAAAATTAGAAGGCGAATTAGTGGCGAATTTGGAGCCGGTGGAGAGAGATAAATATTCAGGTTTTCTGTGAACCGGGTCTTGTCAGGGAGTGTCCGTCGAACCAACAACATCATTTTGCTGTCTGGTGTTTTGGGCACCACGCTTACACTTGGGACGTAGCGTTGGTTAGTCCATTCACCAAATAAATAAAGGAAAGTATGGAAGAAATATTTTCGTCTCTTATCTGTTTCTATCTTTTCTTTTGTATATTTCTTTTACACTTTCTTTGGACAAGGCATTGCGCCGGCCAATCAACGTGGGGTAAAATAATATAACCAAAATATGGAGTCAGATATCTTACGGCAACACAGCCTTGCCCTTAGCGACTGACCTTCAAAACCCTTTTAATCTCCACAAGGCAAACAGAAGGGTCCACGTGCGGCAAAGAATTGGTAACGGAGCTGAAACCCCCAGTATCCCACCAATCGTAAGCATAAAGGAGGCTCTGTTACGTTGTTGGGAGCTTTTATTAATAACAAAGTTGTGGGTTTTCACGAGATAAAGGGCAAATTGAATCAGACCAGCTATCACGGGATATTGCAGTCTCATACGATCCCATCAGGAATGATACTTGTGGCATACACATAAACTCTGCATTACATGCAAAAAGAAATAACACATCCTTCAACACAATCAGCGGACTTAAATACGATTGAACTGGTGTGGGATGAACTTGACCAAAAGCAAGCAAAGACCTGGGGAGGGGAGTCCGCTGAGGCCAAGTTCAGTTCGACAAATTTAAAAAAAAATTGAAGTGCTACATTCAATTTTTTTGCATACCAATTCATTTTGATTATATATATATATATATATATATATATATATATATATATATATATATATATATATATATCCGTAAACACGAAGAAAAATGAATAAAATACTGATCCCAACTGGATTTATGGTCAAACTGAATGGTGCTCGTTTAAACAGGTTTATGGTGACGCTGTGGGGGGAGTATGTAATTTGGTTATTTCTGTTGATTTGCTCTCTAAATTATTCCCACCACAAATACAACACAAAACTTTACAATCACGTGAAAGAAATGGAATAGAACACAACGAACATTAAACAACAAACAATTTAATATGCATATAACAGAATATGAAAACTAACAAAAATATATGATGTGTAAATGACCTTTTAGAAAATGAAGTTTGACAAAAGGAAAATAAATTTGTTTAAAGATGTGCGTAGGGTCATGTTAACGAAGTCCGTAAATAAGTCTTTCTTACTTACATTAAGTTTATAGCGGGTTTTATGGCTTTGGCGACAGCGTGTCTCGTAGATGAAAGAAAGTTTGTCGGGTTTTCCTTTTGAAAATAATTTTCGGTCATTTGAAAAGAGGTCACGAACTTTAGTTGAGGAAGGAAAGGAATTGGTTGGACATAATATCGGCTACTGGCTTAGTGGCTTGTGTTCTCTGTGTCTTCATTTGTGTGTAAGCTTGTGTCTTCTCCTCTGGGGCTTCCTAACTCTGTGTTATTTATATCCTACAGGTGGATCAAAGAATCGTCCTAAAACTTTTGCGCGTAGACATTTATTGACCAATCAGATTTGTATTTTACTATTTTATTTTCGAGCCTAAATATTTTGTTGGTTCACTTCCGATCCATATTTTCTAGAATGTTCTATTCCATGTTTTTAGCTGATTGGTTGAAAAATATAAAAATGTAATTTAAATGTTAATACGGGTTTGATCCTAAATTTCTAGAATGTTCTTAAGTATGTTTTTATTGCTTATTTTAAGACTAGAAGAAATTTGTATCCTATAACGCATAAACAACCCAAGTAGACGCATTTAATTTCAAACCCTCCCCTCTAATGCTTAACATATACCTTCCAAAGAGAAGGCTCATTTGCTGGGGGTCCTGACAACATATATACAAAGACACTTGGATACAAGAAAATAATTTAACCCCCTCCTATTCTCATCTATGGGTTAAATAGTATTATTATTGTTCTGCTTCGATGTCTTCGGCATTTAATAATCTATGTAAGTTGATAAGCCATTAAACAAAGAAACCAAACCAGAAAATAATTTTCATTCAATGAATGAATATGCAATGTCATCAGTGAATTTTTCACCGCTTTTCTTATTGTATGTATTAACAATATGACCACTATGGACCTTTTGTTATCTAACAAATATTTATTCGGCTTAAAAAGGAAGAACCTTAAGTTGGCATTCAATTTCTACAATCACAGACTAAATCTTATTAGGTTATTAAATGAAGAATATTTTTACAAATAAAAAATTAATTTTAAAGCAAGAAACTGGGAACTGTTTTCTGGGTTTTGTAGTTATTTTGTTTGTTGTTTTTTATTTTTGTATTTTTATTGATTTTTAAAGATATATAAAATGTTAGACAAAAAAATATAAAAACCCACAGTAAAAGTCCTTAAGCAACTTCAAGTTGTTTTTTTTTCCTTGTATTCGTGTTAAATATTTAAATAAAACTGTAAGGAAAAAATTTCCTATAAAAATAGGAAATTTTTAAAAATATGTAAAAACTAGATTTTAGAGCAATGGATAATCATTACGCGGTAAAACATTAAATATCAAAAGGGCACTTTAAAAGTATTATCATTTCATTATTTTAATGATAAATCAATAGTAAATTTAAAATCATTTCATTGAATTTTCTTAATTGCACATTCAACAACCATATTAACGTCAATATGAATCTGACTTCTCATCAAGCCAGAATGCTGGAAAAGGCCATTTTATGATGGGGACTATGTACGAATCGAGATTCATGTTAACGTGCTTCTTTTCCTTTTTCAAGATTGAATACAAAAATCAAACTATTTCTAATAGGATTTTCTATACTTAAAAAGGTGAAGTTTTTTTTTGGGGGGGGGCAGTTCTAGTCTTCCGTAACTCACAATTTTTAGCGTCAAACTAAAACGCACGTAAAATGGTGAATGACCAATGAAAATGTATCATTAATTTATGCCTTCTGTTGGATTTAACAACGATATTATAGTTATTAACGGGCGAGTCATATTTTTACATAATTGGTTTAGTAATGTTTCCATTTATTAATTTCATGAAAAAAAAAACTTTCTCAAAATTATTTTCAAATTTTTATAACACTTTAATTTATGTAACTCCGAGATGAGTAAGGTTATCATCTTTTGGTGGATTTAACACTTTGAAATGTATCAAAATTAATTAGATATATAATGGTATTTTGATTTTAATTTGGATGTTACTATCTTTCAACTAAAACTAAAATTTAACTTTAAATAATAACTAATTATTTTTAACTTATTTTAAAGAAAAAATGAGCGAAAATTATTAGGACATCAATTCTTGAAAAAAAAAAAAAAAATATATATATATATATATATATATATATATATATATATATATATATATATACACACACACACGAGATCCACTTTACGTAAAGTTTGTACAGATGGCTTTAGGTCTGCCCCAAATAAAAGATATTAAAAATAGTAGCAGTAGTTGCCTAGCAAAAGGAAATAAACACTAGATTTCCACCCGAGACCTGCTGACAGAATTTTGACTTGATATTTCGTTTTAAAAGTTGGGAAATATAAATCTAACTTTGAAAACAGTTTTTACTCGTAACTAACAATTTTTATCTATCAATATTAAATTTAATTCATAAATCATTTTTAACAATAAAAATGTTAACTCCTCTCTCCTCGCCTAACAAACAAACAAAAAGTTTAATTTCTTTTTAATTCACTTAGATTTTAAATTCCAATTTTGGAAGAATCCTAAATAAAAAAATTTCCATTATTTTTGTGTTTGACAGTTTTACATGACACGCCCCACTATCTTAGTGTCTTTTTTGTTTGATGATCAGGTGGTATGATTTGGGTGAAAACTGTAGAAAGTTTCAGGGAACATATCAATAATTATCGATATCATTTGTTAAAGTAATTTAACCAAATAAAATAACGAAGATTTTATTTTATTTACTTCGACCAAATTTAAGAGAAGTAGTTAAAAAAAAGGCCCCTTTTTTAAAAATATTGTGTGACTCAATCGTAACGTTAGCCCCCATTAAAGTTTCGTCAGCTAAGTGATACTCATTCACATTCGGTTATATAAGTTTTTAAAGTTACTTTTTTTGTTTTGTTTTGTTCATTTTTTAATGTAAACAAAACATTTGAATAAGATTTTTCTAACGATCTTCACCGTTTGTGTTTGACGAACGATTTGAAAAATATTAACTGGAGAGAAAAAATACGAGTATCAAAAAAAGTAGTCAAAATCTTTTTCCAGAATTATATTTTTATTTTTTATCATAGGGACCAGCTTCTACTGCGATTCATCAGTTTCGAAAAATATCGATTTTAGAAGTGGGTATCCTGTTAATTACTACGTTGGAACGATCTCTGACTTTCTGACATGCATCGATACGATTGGCTTTATTTACAAGTATCTACTTTGAAATAAGGAAATTTGGATCCTAATAGATTTTTACTTTCCAACTCCAATTAGGAGTTTTTATCCTCCTCTTACGGAATAATGAAAATAAAACCAAAAGTTTTTGTTTTGTTTTTCAAAATTGACGAACTGCATGAGTCGAGATAGGTCTTCTAAAGACTAAAAAAATATAATAATAATAATAATTATTATTATTATTAGTTAATTAATTAATTAATTAATTAGTATTTCAGAAAAAGGTTTTCCAATTTTTTATAGCGTGACCATCATTTGTGCGAAAATACGATTTTTTCCAACTTAGGTCACGAAAATAAACAGTTGTTGATTTTTTTTCTCAGTCAAAAACTTCTATAATAATTAACTTATGAGGCGTGCTTTTGAATAATAAATTAAAAAAATACAAATTTACTTACAAATAAAGGCTGAGTATTATAACCAATATAATCAGCAGAAAGTTGGGAATGTATAAAACTCCAAATAAATACATAACTGCGTTAATAACTTGTGTTTTCGTGTTTTGTTTTGTTTTTTACTTTTCGTCTAGTATTGTAATGTTACTGAGGTGAGTTATTGAGATAATAATAACCTACAATGGATAGTTTATTTTACAAGACGCACAAGGATGTATGAACAGAGGTATACTGTTAGAAAAGTGGGCTCGCCAGGCCAACACCCGTCAATTTAAAAAGATTAGTCCATTCTATACAGAGGGGTATCATCTCTTCTCAACACTTCCCTTTCGAGATTATTTTCCTTGGAATTTATTTTTTCTTTTAGGATCTGAACTCAAAGATTATGGGGCATATGGAAGATTTTTGTGGTCAAGGTATACTGTTGGTATTGTTGGGAAATTCTGATGTTTGTAAACTGACTCCTTTCTTCTTCACTTACTGTCTTTTTTTTTGTCTGTGGAAGCTGTTAGGGAATTAAGAACGAAAGGAAAAAGACAAGGATACCTTAGACTCAAATTTTATTTTGGGGGTTTACGACTACTCTGCAGTGTGGATTATTTTCCTGAACCAGTAGAAATAGTTGCGTCTCTCGGACAAGGCGTTGAAATATATTATGGAATCATCTTTGGCAATTACAAGTTTGAGGGTCCATCGTGTGTTCAGTTGATATGTTTAACAGAGGCTGCTACAATTAGGAGAGACACAATACACTATTAAGTTCGGGCACATACTCTCCCTACTAGCAGCACAGAGAAAAAAGGTCCGTTCGGTCAAAGTGTCTCGAGGTAAGTCAGGGAAAGTTTCTCTTTGGCGCCAAGAAGCCTCTCTTTGTTATGTATGCGCCGATTTCGTTTCATGTCTGAGGCCCCCGGAAAAACTGTTACTTTTCAATTTATTTATTTTACTTTTTTATTTCTTTTTAATCCACACAAGGTTCTACGCGCTTCCTTTTTCTTTTACTGGTCCGTTTTGGGATTACGATTTTAAGAGTCGGTGTTGGGATGTCAAAAGTATGAAAATGTACATCCATCGGTATTTCTTCCTGCGTAATTACATTCTCAGTGAATCTGGGTCTCAATTGATTTCTATGACTTTTGCGCTCCCATTTTGCACTGAGTACCACATGCATGACAAATCAAATGTTACAACTAAATACCCCTTTCATTTTTTTCTTTTTGCTAACACTTTAAATGCAACCTTATCAGTTTTCTTCAGTAAAGGTTTGACAGTTTTTTCCATGTCTTTTCATTGATAATCGAAATATCACTTCTGGTGTCATGTTTTAATTTAACTTTTTCATTTAACTTATCGTACACAACGTTTGTGCCCTTCCTCAATTTCACATCTTGATAACATTATATTTACATTATTTCTTGTGTTCGACTCTTTCTTGAATTTTGTCCGCTTAGCTTTGGAGTGTGTGCTTCGATGTCCCATAAGACAAAAAACAACTTTGATCACGAAACAAAAACCAACTTTGATCATGAAACAAAAAACAACTATGACCACGAAACAAAAAACAACTTTGATCACGAAAAAAACATTCACTTTTGAAATGTTGACTACTGCAACCAAAATACGGATTTAGTTTCGCTAAATCTTTCTTAATTTTCTCCTGTCGGTTTTTTGGACAAACAGCATATATTTCTGAAATATACTTTTCTTCATAGCCAGGAGCAGGGTTTTTCCCGGGGATCTTACCCTTCAGTTGGAGATACAATCTGCATATTCTAAGCTTTGCAGATAAGGAGTTTATTCAAAATTTTGAAATAGATATATAAAGTCCAACGGAGCGGAATAATTGATTTGGTCAATAAATCTTCGTTATTATTATATTCACATTGGCTATGGGAAATTTTAGATTGCTTCTATTTTATCTGATGGGAGTAAAATTCTAACTGATCGGCAAAATCATGCATTTGTTGAAAGCGATTCTTTACAGATTTCAAAGAAATGGTCAATCAGCTGCAAGATGAAGTCCTTCTTGAACTGATCTTAAAGCTTTCACATCCTGCTTCATAGTCTTTTCCCCCCTTTCTTCCAATTCAAATGGGGGCGAAGAAACAAAAGCAAGATATCATGTAAATTATTTTCCTGTGTATGGCCAACAGCAAAGAACAGAAAGCAGGAATCAGTCTGGCATAGTGCATTCGCAGAGGATGTATATGAATCTGCTGGATGAGCGTCATTTATGGTATCCATGTTTATCAATAACAGAATAAAATATTGTATATGGTGAGGCTTTGATTTAAGATGGTGGACAATACAATATTTTGTAATTTGTCTGTAGAATTTGATCTTCCAAAACCAATAGTTCTTGAAATCCTTCATGAGATGTTGAGATATCAATACCGATAAAACTCACGTTAGGTGAATGGAAATCAGAAAGTCCAAAAAGGAACAAGTCGCTATATCTCGACCACACTAATCTGAAACAGGAAGAACAACCTCAGAGTATTGCATGTCACACACCCAACAAAGTTAAACATTTTCTCAAAGAATGCAGAATTTTAGCTCTCATTAGACAACCTTTTTTCAATGCCAACAATATGAAGGGCCTATTAGAAAATGTTGATATGAATGACATTTTGCCCTTCTTGAGGGAAATATAATTATACCAAAAATTATAAGTGTAAACACGATCAACACCATATAAAGTAATTATTATAAAACTGTTGAACCGGTTAAAACTGGCTCATTGGTCTAGTGGGTAGAGTGTTCGCCAATGGCCCAGGAGACCTGACTTTAAAAATGGTTCTTGATACCTCTTTGCTTAACACTCAGCAATATAAGGTACGTATCAAGGGTAAAGTGGAGCAATCCAGGGAAAGGAGTAGCGCCCTCCCATACACTTCGGTGTAGTAGCTATTGAAAAGGGAGCCTTCTGGTCACCTTCGACTACGGTCGCCAACTTTACTATAAAACTATCCAAGAGGATTTTGACATATCGTTAAAATGAAATCTTAAAAAAAAAAAAATTCTTAAACAATTATAGAAAAATGAGGTTAGGGAACCACGTACGTTATATATTTATATTTAAATATACAATGTACGGAATTCCCTAACCTCTTGGAGTATAATAAACTCAGACGGGTTGATATGCCGTTAAAATCAATCAACCAATCATAATCCTGAATTAGATCCTTCAGATAATCATCTGTTTAGGCCCCTCAAACAACAGTTATTTGTGAAGTGGTTCTTAATAAGTAATGTTGTAGTTGCAGAAATAAAATGATACAACATTCTTTGGAGAAAGTATTTATGCACCAATAGGACAAGAGCATCAATCATGAAAATGTAACGTAATAGTGATGGTAACATATACACAGGGTTTTAGTTTTGTAGTTATACACTTGTTGAATTACTAATTGTTTGACCTTTATTTTAGTGGACATGGCTTAGTGTAGATGCAGAGATCTTTATTCTCTCTTTCTCTCGGGAAAAGAGGGAAATAGAGATAGAAAGAAAAAAACTCTATAATAAATACTCTAAACAACAAAAGCTTTAACACGTTTTTAAAAAGTTTATTTTGTAGCAGAAAGAACTTTGTTCATTTTGCACAGTTTGTGAATTGCTGAGTTAGGTAGAAAAATCCATTTCATGTTGAGTTTCGGTTCACCGATAAATCACCCCATGATTTTTGCTCTTTACATACGTTGTCAAAACGTTAGAGTTTTGACCGTGGGTTTTGGCCATTCAGCCCGGAGCGGTTTCCAGGGCTAAATATAAGCCAATGAAAAGCGCTCTCTTCCTCTTCCACATTCTCTTCGCCGAGGGACCAAGACGTGTTGACCGACTCCTCCAGATAACCAAGGATTCAGACCACATACCCTGAGTATTTTCTCCCTGTTTCGGCTTGAAGAAGAGCAAACTTTTACCCAACACTCCAAGTATTCATGAGGAGAACTATTAACTTCTCCTCCTTGGTTTATGAATAACTATACCACCAGTTGCTTGTGTGCGACATTTACACACACTAGTCTGACCTATTTCGTGTTGCTCATTTCAACCCCGAAGATTCCACTCGTCAACAAATAATGCCGTGAGTCCTGCTAGTCTTCAACTCCAGACATAGCTTTCTGCATCTTTTTTCACATAACCAGGAGCTTGGACAAATTCCGTTGCCTCCAGCTGAACAATAAAACTTTGAAACTTGATATTGTTATATACTCATATGCAAATTCATGCAGAAAGAATCATAACGACACGATAATAATAAAGACGAGGGAAGACTTCTTTAAAAAAATATACCTCTCTCTTTATTGCAAGGTTTGCGTGTGAGAGGGAGTTGGTGACCGAACAAAGACTGCAACATATTGACCTCACCAGCCCCTCCGGACATAACCGTGTGTCGTTCTCGTTCTCCTGATGCTCAACCGGAGACCCGGGGGCTCAGCTTTCTGCTGAGTGCTGGCTTTCTCTGCCACATCTTCTCTCTATAACTCGTCTGATCTCCAACTCAATGACTTCCTGTCTCCACTGAGTTATATAAGAGTTCAATCGCCCACTCAATCACCCACTCACTCTTTGGAATGGCATGTTTGATCGTCATCAAGCGGAAATAACTGTCATGCAGTTCAGAGGTCACTCTCTTCCGGTGCATCAGTCTATGAGTGTATCATGGGCTTTTACCTTGTCCCATTTTGTCAGCCAAATCCACCTACGCGATTTCTTTCGATTACTGGCCATTGGAATGTGTCACTTCCTTCCGGTGCTTCACTTTGGAATGGCATGTTTGGCTGGGTCGAAGGTTAAGATACAACAATATTTCCGTCTTCTTTCTATTTTCGTTTATATAACGGTAAAGGTGACCAAATCAACATTTGAATTCCGCCCTACCGTTATAATTTCAACAGATTTGAACAAACAGATTTATTTTGCTTCTTCTATTTGATAATTGATGAAACTGAATGAAAACCTTCCCAACCCAACAGATGACGAATAACTAAGCTGTTTATTAAAAGGCTGTCTATGACTGTGTAAATTAGATTTTACTGTTGTCAAAGAATGCAGTACTGTTTCAAGTGAGATGCGATAAGGTTTTAAGTGAATAAAAAGCATAAAGTCTAAAAGAATCTAAAGTAAAATTTTTATAGATCTGGCACGCAAATAATTTCAAGATCAGAAACAAAATGTAGAAGAAAATAAATTAAACTGTACATGTATTTACCCAACCCCTTCACACGAACAGAATATTACACAATGTCAATTTTTAATTGAAATTTTCCTTCTCATCGACCAGTTGGCATACCAAGGCCAAAAAGCCCAGTCTGTCTTACTATTTATCCATAGCTAGAGAGAGAGCAATTGGATTCATACTTTCCCCAAGGGTATTAGCGTTATGTAAAATGCAAACAACCTCGTCCAGGGTTTGATTCCCGTGCCTGTTTCTTACGACGATAACTATTATACTATGTATGCCTCCAAATAGTATCTGTATATGAATGCACATATATAAGTTCACTGCTCATGAATGTAGATAAATGTACGCGCGTATGTGTGTGTGTGTCTAAAAGCTCAACAACAACAACAAAGTAAAGGTTTAAAAAAGATAAGCCTAAATATTTCATATAATGACAACGTAAATATTTGTATATATATGTATATATATTATGTCGGAGTTGGATCGTTATTTTTACCGTCATAAACACTAGCATTTTTTCTGGAATCTAGAAGAAAGAAAATATGAAGAGACTAAGTGACAGATACAGTTTTCCTTATCGTGCTGGTTGTCTGATGTTTTTCACATTGTTGGTCATGTTGGAAAACTAAACATAGTGGTCTCCCTTCTATTATTTTCTATAGTCACAATACGCTTCCATTTCCTTCTTGTTCTCGTCTTTCTTCATACTGGCCCCAATCATTTGACAACTTTATTTTCCCATCATTGAAGTGGTTTTCCAAGTGGTCGTTTCCGGTCTCAAAGATACCACTCGACAACACCACGGATGAACTTCCAACAGGCACAGAACAGCAGAATTTCTGCCCTCACTCCGCTCCATTCCCGAATTACCTCGCTTCAAATATGCTCAGACAACAATGTTCAAAGCATGGATCTTTTCATAGCCTCCTGTGTTGTAACCAATCTCTGTTCTTCCTTCTTCGTGGTAACCCATGTTTTAAAGCTTAAGAACAACGATGGGCATACAATGATAGATAGAGGGAAAATAGAAGAGGTTTGCTAAACCTTTTACATAAACCTCTTTACTTCAGTAGCATTCGTCTCCTGATTGCTATAAGTATGAGAGGAGGTGCCATCAATCTTTGTTTGTGAGATTGAGAATGCACTTCGGTTGATGAAAAGTGACAAAGCTCCAGGAAATGATGGTGTACCGAGAAGAATGTTTTGTCATTGTTTTTGGCGAAGAAATGTAATCTTGCGCGTGTGTGTTATTCTCTCGTTATGGTCGTCGCATATTTCCATCCAATGAGGATGACTTATCCTATTCAGCCCGGACCATTTTCCCGGACAACATAAAAATGGTGAAAGCCCACCAAACGATCTCTTCCTCAAAACCTTTCGAGCCGGACGGACGTATTTTCTGTCCGCTCTCTTCATAGCAGCAGAATCACAACACGAGCAAAGCCGTCTAATTTATGGACCTTTTGAGTCTACCCTCTTAGACCAAGGGTTCCCAGTTGAACATGAATTAGATGCATGTAATCCGCCACTTACAGGAACACCTTTATGTCGCCTCTAACTTTTGCTATGTCTTACGCGACGCGCAATTCGCTCAGACATCCAGCTACCTCATTCCTGGGCAACCTTCTCTGGAGACTTTCATGCCTCTCTTCTACAGCAACCAGGACCACACATTTATGGGTGACTACATCATTCCTGTCCTTAAACAGCAAACACGACTTTGGCTATGTCTATAGCGACGCATATTTCACTCAGACATTCAGCATTGCGTTGACTGTAGCGACGCACATTCCGCTCAGGCATTTAGCTGCTATAATTCCTTCTCAACTCAATAACTATTTCCCTCCTCCCTTCCTACGAGACTTGCAGCATAAAGGTACCCTTTATTCTGGCTGCCATTAAACCTTCTTAAAAACTTTTCTATATCTTGGTTCAACTAACGTATAACAATATTCCTCGCTAAATTATAATTTCTTGCTGGTGTCATCAGTCAAGAATCTAGAATAAGGACTAATTTACTAAACCTAACTTTGTCTAGCATGGAGCCAATAATAATGAATTATCTAATTCACTACATTTACAATAAGTTGATACATTATTTACTAAGCACAGCTTACTCTAGCAACATACTTTGGGAGATTAACTTGTTCTGTGGAAATAAGAATTTGTATTTTTGCTAGTTTTGTGGCAACTTAAATCTCACTTTTTGTTTTAAAAAGATTGATATTTCATTCAGTTTCTTCTAAGTGTAGAACAACGAGATATTTACACTTTGTAGATATAATACTGAGCAATCGACGCATCTAGTATAATCTAGATAAGGGTCTTTAATAATCCACAATGAATTAATTTAATAAAGAAACAAAATTTAGAATTAATTTTGCCTGATAAATTTTATTTACAATTATGAGCAATCTTCTTTCGACCTGTATCTTTTTTCCTTATACCACTGATATGCCTTAGGTGAATTAATCTCAATCTTGCATATCTTAAATCCAATTTTCATTTATATGCGATATATATTGTAAATTGCTATGTGAATTGTGCTTTCAGCATGCTCTTAATCGGTTAATAGTAATTTAATATATTTTTATTATTTATCATTTCATTTGCCTTGGATTACTTAATCTTCTTCTTCTTTTTCTTCTTCTTCTTATTCTTCTTCTTCTTCTTCTAATGATTCTAATGTTTCTGAACAATTAAATATTTTCTTAAGAATGTAACAAAATTGGCTCACAATGGTGATTATGATAAATTTCCAGTCTAAGGGAGGTAACTCAAAATTGAATGATATCCCTTGCTAAATAATAAATAGTTTTGGTTTACACCGGTTTGCCCTCAGCATTTTTTACGGTAAGTTACAATTTACCAACGTGATCGCCCGCACTACAATAAGTAAGAAATATATATACGTTAGAAAGTTGTGTTTTATCTTATTTCTGATACCATTGTCTTTATTCTTCTTACACATAAACACGTTAATTTCGAGAACAATAAGAAAATGAAGGAAGCCACTCACTCTATTCTTTCTTTTGAATGAAAAATATTTAAAAACCTTTTTAATGTTTTGTTTTATCAATGTGTGTGTGCAAAGAATACTAAGAAACGTTTAAATGAAATCTTTCTTTTAAATCTATTTTGATTTACATAATTTTGAGATGTTCTATTTTTATTTTAGATACAAACTGAAAAAGTCGATTTTGAAAAAAGCTTTTCAACTGAGACAAAGTAAGTTTCTCTCTAAACGATTCAATGAATAATTAATTAGTGATATATGAAATGAAATAAAACTAGTAAACATGTTTATAATATTACTATTAAAAAGTTAATAAGACATTTTCTCTATCTAAAAAAACTAACTAAATAAATAATGCGAATTTGAAAAAAAAAGTTTTTTTCTTTTATTCGGTTGACAAAAAAGCGATTCATATTTATATTATTTAAATAACGAACTACCCTTTTCTTTTTACTATTCGTACATAGAATTATTACATATTTTAGGATTATTGTTAGAGATTTTTTTAAATCATTAACAGTTCCAATTTTTTTAATTCTTATTTTAACCGCCATATAAGAAAAAAAATTAAGCAACAGAGAATTTAGGTCTTAATTTTTTAGTTTCATGTTAAACAAAAAAATTTTACTTTTATATATTTTCCCTTCAGTTATAAGATTTCAGTCTTTATTATTTTGAATAAAAACAAAAAACTGCTTCCTTCCTCGTTTAAGGCAATTATAGTACTTGAACAGTTTTTTAAATTGATTATTCTTTAATAACCCTATATTTAATATTCCGCTTTTTGTAGCAGTTGTTCAAAAATTCATAGAATTAACTTCGTTTTAAACTAGACTTGTTTGTTTATTAGTTGTCTCAACCAGGACTCTAATAATGGTGTCAATGGTGTGGTCGAATATAATTGTCTTTGGAGTGGCCGTATTAATGTACATTCAACTTTCCCGAGTCAATGTTGATCTTTTAGTTCTGGTAGTATCAGCTCGTGAAAATTTTGCCCAACGCAATGTCATACGTGACACCTGGGCAAATCGACATTACCCAACATTAACTGCCAGAGTAAAAATTCTCTTTGTTGTTGGTAACCAGTTCTGTGATATCCCATTTGAGGATCGAGTCCATCCTTATTCTTGTACCTTATGGTCACCAAACATAACCAACACTAATGATAAATATCGAGAAGCATTGGTCAATATAGATGACCCAGAAAAGTTGACCCCTGAACACACAATTGAATTACATCACACAGTTGAATCACATCATGACATCCAGGAGTTTCCATATCAGAAATTTTCTCTGGCCTTTAAGGTTCTACATCCAATTACCATACAGCGAATAGGAATTCACATGTCACTAAAATCCTCGAGTAGTTCCCAGTCGATACCAGTTTTACTTTATAGCACTATCAACCAGGAAGAAGTGACCCGTGTTCAATTTAGCAATGTGGACCCAGGACATTTAAAAAACCATTTTTTCTACCAACCTGTCGAGAGATTCCTTTTACCTAAGGGATTTGAAGGCACCTTGTCTCTTGAGAGTTCTGTTAACATTGATGATATTCTAGATGTTAATGCCAATGAAAGCCCAGTGTTTTGCTTGCCACAAGTTGGGAGCCAAGTGATTCACTTTTACCAAAAAAGCAAAAAGACTCACTGCTGGTTACTTCCAGCAGTGAACTTTATTTACAGCATACAAGATCCTGAAAGTTTAGCATCTCATCTGCAAGAACAGGATGCACGGCATCAAAGTTGGTCCCAACAGAAAATAGAAGAAGCAGATTCTCTAGCAGAGGAGCACCAAGAGTTTGCTGACATCTTATTCGTCCCAGAAGTGGACACCTATCGTTCTATACCCCAAAAGCTTCTTGAAGCACAAATGGAAGTGGCTGGGAGTTATTCCTTTAAGTATCTTTTAAAGACAGATGATGATTGCTATATTGACATTGAACAGATCCTTGCTCATGTGCAGAATATCAATCACAAAAGGTTCTGGTCTGGAAATTTCCGCACTAACTGGGTGGTCGAGCGTCATGGCAAATGGGCAGAATGGAATTATGATGCTATTGTTTATCCAAAATTTGCCTGTGGTTCTGGTTATGTAATTTCTTCAGTGCTTAGTCAAGGGCTTGTCCAAATGTCTGACCAGCTAAAAACATATCAAGGGGAGGATGTGAGTATGGGAATATGGATGGCAGCATTTGGGCCCCATGTAGTTGAAGACCCACGTTGGCAATGTTCAAAAACCTGTTCTCCTGGCATGCTATCTATGCCTGACCTTTCTGTTGAAGAATTGCAAAACTTGTGGAACAATAAACTTGAATGTGGTAACCCTTGTGAATGTGAGTGATTTTTAGATTGTAAATTCCTGGTTTTGGGAGCAATAACCATGCAAAACACAGTATCAGCTTTCATCATTTGTTTACTGCAAATATACAAAGTTGTTAAAATAAGATTTTAATTGTCTTCAATGACAATTAAATAGAGGTTAATTTCTCTTTTTTACAAGATTTTCTTAATTATAAGTTGGCTTAACAAAACTCTGCAGCCAATCTTGTATTTTAGTTAAAGAGCATGAGATTGATTTGTAAAAAAAACTGAATGAAAAATAAGAATACATTGTTTTTGTTTTTTTTTTGTGAAAAAATCCAAATACTTTTGTTTTGTCTGATAATAAACTGAAAGTCTTATCCCTTCAGGTTCAAATTGGAGCCTACACAACAATTGATGCAAAACTTTCATTATTTGAAATTAAACAGTTTGTATCTGTTAATTGCGAGTGTATTACTATGCATGATCTCACACATACATGTGTATATGTATATAACACACACACACACACACATATATATATATATATATATATATATATATATATATATATGTGTGTGTGTGTGAAGCCTAAAATAAATGAATGTCTTCTCACCTTGTCATCAGTCCCATTACTATTTGTTTCATGTATTTTTTGTAAAAATACAATCATTAAATGAAACATGTCTCATCTGATGATTGAGGTCATTGTGAGGAGAGGAATCAACATTCTTTTATTTTACTTTTCATCCTGCTCTTTTGAACAGTCCTGAATAATGAAAAAAACTTTTTTTAAAAAGATGTCTTTCACTCACACATGGAGAGTTATGCATTATACAATATGAATATGTGTGTGTGTGTGTGTGTGTGTGTGTGTGTGTATGAAACTTTTCAAACATTCATTCCCATTTTGTAGCTTTAATAAAATAATCCATTTACATTCTTCATTGAATTGACTATTGCATCTTTTAAACAGTGCTTATCAATGAATATTTCATGCTTATGATACTCCCCACCCTTCTTCCTTTATTTTCATCTTATACTGCATGAATAAATAAATCTCCTTGACTTTATTCTTTAGGAGCAAAAGAAAAAAAAAATTAAGGATGTAATAACTCTACATTAAGTAAAACTAAACATATTTTTTATATCAATTTCAATTATGAAAGGAAATTTGATTAAAAAAAAAACAAACAAACAAAATCACCCTTCCAGTTCTTTTCACTTCAAGTGTGCTTTAAATATTAAATCGAATTGAGTCAGAGCAAATGACAGTTTGGTGGTGGCTTGAGTTTAAAAAAGTTAAAAAGGTAAGTATCTTTTTGATCTTTATTTCTATTGATTTTTTTTTTTTTTTTTAAGGGCTGAATATTGATTGATTTTAATAACACGTCAATCTGTCAGGGTTATTTTATGCCTAGACCTTATCGAATTGTTTTCATTGTATGATCATATTTACATTTTTTTGTGTAGTTGTTTCCTAAGAGGTTTTTTGCATAAAGTTCTATCAAATATGGACAATTTAAAAATTTTTTTTTTTCTTTTCTCTTTCATTCAAACCACAATTTATCCAAGATATAAATGAAAGTAGACTTTAAAACATATCCATCAACAGAAATCATATTCTAGTGTGGTAAAACCGGTCATAAGACAAAAAGAACAACAGAAATTTAATTAGTAATGATAGAAGAAAATTAAGTTGTGGGGGGGGTTGTTGGTTCGTTTTGGGGGGGGGTGTTTTGTTTTGCTACTTATATTAAAAGGAACTTTTCCAATAGGTTACAAAACATTGGGAAAACATTACATAGTATTTGGGGAATTCATTTCCAAAGTTTTAAAAACTCTTTCAATTTTGATGGGTGTTTGAATATACATTGCAAAAATAAAAAAAAATTTAACTGCAAATTTTACCTAACTCTATCCCAAAAGTAAAATTTTCCATATAGGCACTGTCTCTGATCATCAAAATTTTGAAATCTTAGAGAGAAAGAAAGAGAAACAAAGTTTTACATTTATAATTATTATTACTAAGTAAGCAAGGTGCAAGATAAATCATTTGAAATAGAATGAAAATAAAAAGTTCTTAAAATAGCCATATATTTATCAGTAGTCTCCAATTCCAACTGTTTATTCTTTATACCTTCAACATAACATCAAATTATAAAAATATCAAAATAAATTTTGAATTTAATAGATAAAAGTATGAATCATTCATTCTCCTTGTCCTATTCTTTTCAAAGATATCATATTCATCATTTTAAAGGATATACATGCTTCCTGAAGTTGTAAGATTGTACAATATGTTATCATTAGGAATCCAGCTTATGTCTTCATCTTGGCTAGGAAAAAGAATTTGCTCATTCATTAGGGTTGTAGAAATAGTATTTTTTAATCAATTAGGGTAGTGTCAGTTTCAATAACTTAACCAATCCACCAAAAACTATCATAAATGCACACATATTCCATTGTTTTAATAGAAGTTTCTGGGTATGAAGATGCTTCCTGACATGAAATTTTAAATTTCTTTGTATTTTGATCATTAAATCTTTTCTAGATTATCGTTGTGCCATTTCTAGGAATAAAGTGGTGAAAAGACTTTGTTCCTGGGACTGTGCGTCCATAAGCAAATCTAAAGAACAAATTTTTTTCTTGTGGCTTTAAATCTTTAACAGATAGCAAAAAATAGATGATATTTTTTATGTTTTCTTGAGAGAAATGAAACAAGTCCTCAATGGTCAGGATTTGATTTCTTGTGATCACTTGAAGTTTCTGTTTGCAGCAAATTATTTAGTAGTGCCACCAATGCCATCACACATAGTCTCTCTACTCAGCATCCACACCAAAATCATTTTTATGGAAACATAAATTTAGTACATTTTCATAGGTTTTGTACTAACATAAACACCCATCAGAAAAATACATCAGACTTAAATTTTAATTCTTTAATATGGGATATTATAAATTTTTGAACACAGTAAAAAAAAAATACCCCATCACAATTCCAATCTTCTAATAAAATATAAAAAGTCTTAAAATTTAACTCACCAGTTCTGTAGTAGACACATACTAGATGAAGGGAACATTACCCTTTGTTTTAATGGTAACTTTGAATTTCATTTTGTACTGAACATGTGTGATTTTCTACTGTGTCTCTGTAAGGATTTCCTTTAACTGTTTATGGTATTCACTCTGTGCTTTAGAAAGGAAAGAATGTTTAGTGAGGTCATGGATTTTACTTGTTAGTAACTCTTTAAAATCATTGATGGACATCAAATGAGTGACAAGTTTTGCATAATACGCTAAACTGCATCTGGCGGTGAGTTTCAAGATCTGGGAATTGTGGAGTACTCCTCCATTGCCATTACTACCAGGTCCACTCTGAGCCAAAGCAGTTGTACCTGTTAGGGTCCCCTCTATGAGTCAAATAGATCTGTTTAAAATAATTATTATTATATAGGAATACTAAATTATTTGTACTAAGTATAGTTATTTGAAGCTATAATTGTTTATTAAGGATTAAGACAAACAAGATATAATGGGCACTGCAGGAGAAGCAAAAACAAACCCATAAGCAACCTTCTCCTGTGGAATCTTCAAAATAAACATATCAACCTTTGTGGGTTATTTAATGCCAAAGCCATCCTTGTAGAAGAACAGAAGTGGTTCTATTTAACCTATAGTTGTGGGGGGGGAGTATTTCATACCTTCCCAAGGGTATTAGTCTGAAAGTAAGTGACTGGATGGTTTTGTTTTATGGTATATCAACCATTGTTGGTTATTTAATACCAAATCCTGTTTTTACATATATATTAAATATAATTTAACCCACAAAGGTTGACATGCCATTTAAAACAAATAAACTAAACTAAACCAAATCAAGATTACTTGCTTTCTCTGGTAAAAAAATAAAAATTAAACAAAAGAATATATAGACGTCTTCTGTACCTGTCTTTCATGAAACTATTATTCATAATTTTAACTATAATATTGTTTTTAATGTTCTAGTCTGCGAAGGTAGCAGAGTATATTTTTCAGCCTGCATGTAAGCCTGAAGGCTGAATTTGACACCTGTAAACTACTTATTCACATTTTTTCAGGTGATGTGAATTAATATTAAGTTATAAAGAAAATCATTCACAATTAGAAATTGTATATTGATTACCTCTAAGTATTTTTTTTCATAACATCTGTCTATATTTCTGAGATGAGGTGTTATTATTCTCTAAACATTGCCAGCTCACAACATTTCAGCTGCTGTACTTTCCAGCCTTCTTCAGTTGCCTTTTGTCGTACTCTGTAACCTTCTGGGAATTCCAAACTTAACCCTTTATCTGAATCACGGAGGTAACCTATTCTCATTCTGCTATCCGTCCATCAGGGGTATCTCGTATCAGCCACTTTTTGCTTTTTTTTACCTCTATTGAAGCCAGGAACTGGGACTGAACTCACAACTTCCAGGTAGTTGTTTGCTTTGACATTTGACTTGATATCTTAACCCTGTCATGGTTTTCATAGCTACCTTCATCCTTTATGAGGAGTGTGTATATATATATATATATATATATATATATATATATATATATATATATATATATATATATATATATATACACACACACACACCAATCCCATCAGCCTTTTTCTCATTCCCCTGCAGGACTCGGATCCTCCAAAAGATTTGAATGACATGAAGAATATGCACACACGTAACACTCATGCTGAATGGTATCAAAAATATTAGTCCATTTAACTTCAGTGGGTTGGAGAGGTCACCTAACCTCGCCTCATGCAGCACCTTTCTCCTTGTCTACAGGTGGGTTTTATTTTTAAATACTTTAAAAACAATGCTGACAGAGCTGACCAGTTTTTTTGGCATCACACTTCCCATTCCAGGGACTTGATTCCTTTGGGTGTTCACATTAAACCATCCTTTTGTCACAATCCAGCACCTCTTATCTACTCATCTCAAGAATACTTAAGAGTCCCAATGGCATAATGGTTAAAGTGCTGCACTGCAGTGTCAAAGTAAGCGAGTTCAAACTCCAGTCACACTTTCCAACTAATACCCTTGGAAAAGATATAGCATCACCTTTTCTTCCAGCTATGCGTTAAATAGTATCTCTGCTTTTCTTTTACAAGGATGGCTTTGGCATTAAGTTACCCACTAATGTTGATATGCCATTAAACAAAGAAACCAAATAGTAAATCAAGCATTGGCAAAATATCTTTTTCCTTAAATGGTTTATATGGGTTATCTGCTATATAGTAATTTGTCAGATTAATTTTTCACAGAATGCAACATCAATGGTTATTTATTTCAGACGAGTTGACATGCCATTAAAATCAATGAATCTATTACCTTTGTTTTTCTGTTTGTATTTCAGTACTTCATCGTCATCACAATGGAGTCTTTATGCGAACAGTTGGACTCTGTTCTTCTGGACTATTTTGACACTTTAGAGCAATTCTATCAATGCCAGTCAACACTAGAGCAGACCATGAAGGCAGGGAACCTTCACATGTCTCGAGCTCGTTACATTCGAGGCACTGTCTCTATCAGCCAGTGCAAAATTACTGAGAGAGAAATGCAAGCCTCAGTCCGTGTATCTGTCTCCAATGAAACTGCAACAACACCGGAGAAAAACAAAACAGAACCAACATTTACCTTAATGGCTTCAGATTTGGAATCCACCAAACAACCATCGTCGGATGGCCCTCGAAGACGTCAAGTGGACACTGAAAATGAGAACACAATCCAAGCAGAAGAAGTAAAGCAACAAAATAAAACTGGATGTGGGATGTTATCTAAGGACCCACTGTATTGGTTTGGAGTCCTGGTACCTCAGGCTCTGCGTTATAGCCAAAATAATTACAAATCGGCTATTGAGAAATGTATTGAATTGGCCAATCTGCAGAGTCGAATCCAGCAGATTCAAGCTGAATATGAGAACTTATTACATAAGAAAAACCTTCTGGCTATGGATGAGCTGAAAATTTCTTGAACTTTATTTTATTTTTTATTAGTGATGACCTTTTTGTTACTGCTGTCTTACTTCAAATATCTTAATCGAAAAAGAAAAAAATTACTGAACGATTTTGTCTAATAATTTTGAAAATAAAGAAATTGTCTTATCAACTTGAGAATTGTGATAATTTCATTGTTTCAAATCTGAAAGCTGTTTCTTATTTCTCAAGGAATGCCTGCCCGCCCCACCACTGACACTTGATAATGTTTTTCTTTAAATTTTAGGTTTACAAGAAAAAGTTGCACTGTGAGTTGAGACCAGACATTGGTTATTTTTTAAGATTGTTAGTAACAGGACGTGTATATTCTTTATCTGGAATTTTGGGGCAATCATATACTTTAAAATATTTTTTTGTTGAAAAGTTATGGTGTTTTGAAGTTGACAGTTTTATGAAAAAATTATTGGTAACATGCAAATTTATCATTGAAATTATATTGCAATCTTTTAAGATCACTTTTTAGCTCGGGTATATGATAATCTAAGACAAAATACCCGAATGGTTTCCAGAAATGTTCTGATTTTTTGGACTGAAACATTTAGTAATATATTTTTATGACTTTTTCAGTAAAATTTCACTTTTTATAACCAGATTTTACAACATCCCTCAAAAATGCTTATTTTTGAGTTAAATTAAAACATCTGTATATCTGAAAGTATGAAAACACAATGGTAGAATATAGTACTCATATATAGATATATTCTAAAACAACGTGTTTAAAGTGATTTCATTCAGTTCTGTTTTGGCTATTTGGAAAGTGTCTGTTATGAAAATTTTCTTCTATTTTGAGGCATTTATAAAACAAATTGTTAAAAATAATCATTGAATAAGATTGGGTTTTGGTCTATATTACATGTTGAAAGTGAGTGGTGTGTAGTATATGTTGCCAATTGACCTTGTGCTGTTTTTTTTTGTTTTTTTTTATAGTGCTTTTACATTTGTCAAAATTCTAATAAATATTAAATTTTCAACTTATGGCTATTTAGAGGTCATTAATGGATTCCCTGTGAAATTCTGGCCCATAAACATCTGCCCGTTGTATAAGTCATTGTATTTTTTGACCGATTTGCAATGTTCAATTTAACCCACTGTGAAGTAACTATGTATTTTATATTGTCAAGTTTTTTTACATCAAAGCTTTACTTGAAAAAATTTATGAATTTCAATTTAGAAAAGAAAATTCTTTGCTAATATAAATAAAAGCTTTTATATTAGCAAATAACTGGACTGTCTAGTGGTGGAAAATAATAAAATCAAGGAGGTGAAAGAGTATATCTACTTAGGATGACTAATGAATATGTGCTGAGACATGGATGCAGAAATCTCACAGAGAATGAAATCAAGGTGAAAGGTATTTAAGATGATAAAAGATATGCTCAAGACAAAGCTGGACAAGACTCTACATGCTAATCTATTCTATAGCAGTATTTTGCCTGTGATGTTACATGGGCTACCATAATGAAGGAAGAACAGAGACTGTTTACAACACAAAGAGCCATGGAAAGATCTATGTTAAGAATATCATTGTGTGAGCATATCTGAAGTGAAATAATTCAAAAGCAGAGTGAAAGATATTATCATGAAATACTGAAAGTAGTTCTGCTGTCACCAGGATCACAGACAATTTGTGGATCTATGCTGTTATCAAGTGGTACCCACGAGAACAGAAGTAAAAGTTCTGCTGTCACAAGTGTCACAGACAACTTGTGGATCCATGCTGTTGTCCAATTGTATTCAAGAGACCAGAAGACCTCCATCACAAGATCAAAAATGTCAACTGATTTGAACCATCATGGAGGAAAAGGACAAGATCAAGACATGGCCAACTAGTAAATACGACCCTGCATGTCACATTTCAAGAGTGAAAGTTAACAGACCTAAGTAATGTAAGTAAGTAAAGTTAGCGACCATAGTCGAGGGTGACCCGAGGCTCCCTTTTCGATAGCTACTACACCAAGGTGTAGGGGAGGGCGCTACTCCATTCCCTGGATTGCTCCACTTTACCCTTGAACCGTACCTTATAATGCTGAGTGTTAAGCAAGGTGGTATCAAGTTCCATTTTTAAAGTCTTTGGTATGACTCGACCTGGGATTGAACCCAGGTCTCCCGGGCCATTGGCGAACACTCTAACCGCTGGGCCAATGTATTTATTGCTGCTTATGAAATTAACCAAAAAAGAGAATTAACTTTAATAATTGAATAGAGAAAATAATATAATCATGTTGGTAGAATTTATGTGGCATTATTTTTATTCCTTTCAAAATTAAAATGAATATTAACTCTTTGTCTTTTACTAATCCATAAATTATAAACGGCTGTGAGTTACCTTGCCTTTATGATTTTCAATCACCAATATGGCCTGTTTTAGTTATAGACGCTGTTTGGTAAATTTGTTAACACATAATTGATTGCATTTCAACATTGAATTTAAAAAATTTTTTTGTGATATTTTGTTTAACAAAAATGGTTAACAAATGTGTTGCATTTGGCTGTTCTAGTGGATATAATTTTCTTTTCCTCTTAGAAAATCCAATCTCCTGGAGAAATGGATGAATTTGTATAGTGTAATGAGTGATTTCCTCTGAAAAATTCAATTATCTGTATCAAACATTCTGATGAAAAATTCATTTCAAGAGGAAAGTGAAACAAACTGAAGTGGGGTATTTACATCCAATTCCTACAATCCATTTAGAAAAAATATGAAAACCATCTCTTCTGCTGACTACATCAGAATTGAGAAAGCCTCCAAAACTCCGACAGATTATTCATCAACCAGATAAATTACAAGATTTTCTTTCAGCTGACATGATAAAGGATTTTAATCATTTGGAAGAAGAAAAATTTTGTCCTAACGGTTTTGAATTTTAAAAAAATGGAAGAGTATATTCTAATTTATAGAATAATGTTTGACCCTGAAACACATTTTCTGTCTATAAAAGAATGTATTTGCATTGATCAAAATCTTCATGTTCACCTCCAGTGTGATGGAAACCCTTATACCATTACCACAGTGGTTTATACATAGACACAATACTAAACTTACAAGATTTAGCATGTTAGAAAAATTTCCAAACTACATACAAAATGAGGTGTAAGAACAACCATACTCAATTCTAAAAGAGTTACAAAAATGACATTACAAACAAAGGGGTTGTACTTCATTTTCTGCAGGGCAAATACATTATGCCTTACTACTGTGCTAAAGAAACCTACAAATTACTTCTGGAAAAGTTTCCATTACTATCTTTTTCTTTATTAGAGAAAATTCAAGGAGGTGGTGTAGAATCAATTACAGCTGTAAAATCGCTCCAGGAAAAAGTCGTCTTTCTCAAGACATCTATGAGTTAATGCAAGATGAAATGTACCTTCAAAAAGGAACACAATTTCATAGTGGAGAGTCCATTTATGCAAATGAAGATTATGTACTTTATAAAGAAATAATGGTATTTATGATCACTGGTCTTAAAAAAAGTACCATTGGTCAGTGACAGTTAATGGTGAGTGGCTTTTTCAAGAGATTCTAAAATGTATTTTTCAAGTTATAAATACTGGATTTTTTTATTAGGGCTGTTGTTGCAGACAATCATTTAGTCAATGTGAATGCATTTAACATTTTACATAAGTTTGAATGGGGACAAAAAGTACATGTCTATTCCCAATTCTTAAAAAAAAATTATCTATTTTTTTTACTCAGTACATATTAAGAATATTCAGAACGGTTTACTGAGCAGAAAGAAGTTTGGATTTCCTAGTTTTACATTTGAAATATCAAATATTCATATTTCTTCCAAGAATGGATATATAGCTTGATCTGACATATACAAAATATGTGACAATGATAACATTATATATGCTAAATTACGTAAGGTCTCAAAGCTAGCATTCAAAGCACTGTGTTTTAGTGACAATAAAGAAAATCTTAATTTGGCTATTGCCATTTTTCATGAGACAATTATTGCATCTTTCCTGATCGAACTAACATGTCAAACTTACTTAAATTCTTATGCTGGTGGACAATAGCAAATTCAAGAAAAAATACATATCTAATTTTCTGAACAATGCAATAAATTTACATAATGAGAAAATTAATTTCTTCAAAAAATTATCTGATTGGGTTGAGTCTTGGGCAGAGGTTTCAGGTTTTTGTCAAACAAAGCAAACTTCCAAAGCTTTTTATTGTAGCTTTAAAAGCTCAGAACTTTTAGAGGAATGATACGAGTACATTTTCACCTGTAGATTATAAAGTGATCCATTTGAAAATAGATTTTCTCAGTATCAACAGATGAGTTGTGGTTGGTTTTTGGTGAGCCTCTATGAATACTGAAAGAATACTGACCTGTTGGTCTCTTTTAAAAGAAAACATCAACTTTTAGGAGGAAGGCCTCAAGCCAGTTCAAAAGAATGATAACTCAATACTTCTTGACATTTTGGCTCAGCATGAATCGGAAATACATGAACTCTCTTTGTCAATTGAAAGCAAAGAAGTGGTGTACACAATTTCAGGTTATATCACAAAAAAGTTAAACATTTTCAAAGTGAAATGTGTTTCCTGGTCATGGTAGGCAAAGATAGTGATGATGCTACAGAGAAGCAATATTTTGACTTACTTTCTCAAGGAGGAATTACAGCTCCATCTAGCCAAATGGCAGAGTTTGTTTGTGCTTGTTTTGTTATACTTGATTATGCAGATAAATTTATTGCAAGACATAATCAATCCACTATAAGAGAGTCTGCTGAAAGAATTTTAGAAACTTATTCACCAAAATATATTTTTACTTATGAACAACACACTGAAAAGAGACTTAAATTTGCAGCAAAAATTGTTGTGAATGTATTTATAACATCTGATAAATTCTGCTAACATGACTGTATTATTTTCTCTGTTCACTTTTTAAAGTTAATTCTCTTTTTTGGTTAATTTCATATGCAGCCATGAATTGTTTTTTTTTTTTTGTTTTTTTTTTACATTACTTAGGCCTGTTAACTTTCACTCTTGAAATGTGATATGTGGGGCCTGTATTTACTAGTTGGCCATGATCAAGAATGAAATAAAATTGCATTGTAGCCAGCATTTCTGGAAAATGTCAGACAACCTGACAAATAAGGGAATAAAGGCTTTTGTTTTTTACAATTATGATACCCTCTCTTTGCCAGAATGCAATTCCAGTCAACTAAATTGTCTAATGTCCATTCTTTGCCTCTGATAGATGATTGAGCAAGTTAGCTGAAGTTGTGGAAAGTGATGTTAAAAACAAATATCTTTGTGAAGTTGGTTCACATACAAGCAAAAGTTGAAGATGTCTGTCTCAATATAAAATGTTTATTTGAGTTGGTTGTAAAGTGCAACAGTTTTCAAAGTTTGTTTAAATGTTATCCCATCAACACTCTTCATTTAAAATATCTGTGACTACTTAGTTTTTAAATAGAGCTTCTCAACAAACCACCGTATGGTGACTGACTTTCAGCACTTAGTTTGTAGCTCCAGACAAGTATAATCACCTGCTTATTTTATGAGAAAATTTTGAAGAGCCAGTAATAGATTGAATGAGAATTACCTCATCTGTATAAGGCTGTTTCTCCTCTTTAAAAATATTGACCTTGTGTCACATTCTGCCTGTAGAGGAGGGGGGTGAATACCTATCTACCGATCCCAAGTATACTCACTTTCATGCATCACTAAAAGAAAAAAAAAATCTGTGTCAAAAGTAGTCAACCATAGCTGTCTTCAAAGAAACTACCATTCATAATTTGAAGTAATATATTGTTTCTAATGTTCTGGCATGCAAGGAATGCGCATTATGGTTTTCAACCTGTATGAACACCAATGACCTTGGTATGTAAGGAGTTAACTATTCACAATAAAGAAGCCATACATACAAGAGGCTGACATTTGAGAAATTATTATTTACTAAGTTTTTCTTATTTTGACACATAAGCTTCAGGTTTCTTACTGTACCTACTGTTACTTAGTGGTCACCCATCTAAGTACTGAAAAATCTCATCACTGCTTAACTTATTATTTACTAAGTTTTTCTTATTTTGACACACAAGCTCCAGGTTGCTTATTGTACCTACTGTTACTTAGTGGTCACCCATCTAAGTACTGAAAAATCTCATCACTGCTTAACTTATTATTTACTAAGTTTTTCTTATTTTGACACACAAGCTCCAGGTTGCTTATTGTACCTACTGTTACTTAGTGGTCACCCATCTAAACACTGAACAGGCTCATCTCTACTTAAGTCTAATGTCCTGATTCATCTGAATTTATATATAACTCTCTCTCTCTCTCTCTCTCTCTCTCATACTAAGTTCTTGAATGGGACTTCTCAGCAAGCCTACATATAGTGACTTTCTCTTAGCACTTAGTAGTTCCCAACAAGAATTAGTGTAATCAGCTCCTGGTGATTTTATGAGAAAATTTTGAAGAGCCATTGATATTACTTTATTTCCATAAGAGAATAGAGTAAATTTGAAAACTATGTGTAACAAAATGTAGCTTAAATTTGTACCAGATGAATCTTCTGGGTAATTGTGAGGAAAAGGTTAATGCTATAAATTAACTATGAATAAAACATCCAAACAGAATTTTAAAAGAAAGTTGGATTGAATAGATGTCTTTTTATCTATTATTTTTGCTAAGCAATAATTTACCAGTATGCTTTTATGTGAGTATTAATTTGTGTATGTATATGTTTTTATACTCTTTTTTTTAATCGCTTATTTATGAGTAAGTCTTGAATAACTTCAAGGATTAAACTTGGTTATTGTCATGAAATTCAGTTTTAGTTCAGTAGGTTTAGTAGCAGGAAAATATATCAGGTCTGTTCTCTTTGACCACTGGACTTCTATTGTCAGCAGGGGATAGCTGGTATTCAGACACACTACATTTTGTCAGCAAAATGGAGATTATTAGGTTGAGTCCATAGCATACTACTCTCTAGGCCTGCTCATAGTGCAACTGAAAGCCAGAACAAGAGGCCTACTGAAAAATATTTGATTTTTGAAAGTTTTGGAAGAAAATGAAGTTAACTATTTTTTTTAAATACTTAGAATAACATTTTGACCTATACCTGAGGGTAATGGAATGTGCTGAAAGTTAGATAAATGGAAATATGTATTTTTGTTGAAGATACTGATGATAAGTATTAAACAAAACAAAGAGTTAAGATTTCTGGTAAAAAGATATGATCCACAAAAGGTTGAAACAGAAACATTCACACTATTTATAGGTCTCATCAAATCTTTTATTCAATCTACCCCAGGGATTGAATAAAGATTGCAGTTCAAATTTTTTATTAAAGTGTTGTATAGTGATAAGGAAAAGATACACAGTGAAATAGAGTTAATTATTCATCAATTGAAGTGGTACAGTCCAACAAGTATTAAAAATCTTGTGCTGTTGGTGTTACACCCAAAGTTGGTCTTGTCTTTTATACTTCCGTGATACCAGAAGTCACATGGTATGAGCCACTATACAACATAAAGTTACTAGGTTCAACAAGCAGTTATAAAAGGAATCACCCAAAATGTGTGTATGACAATTAATCATCTCAGAAATATAGATAGATAAAACAAAGTCATTCTTGGGAAGTTTTTAAACTTTTAAAAGCTGGTTCCTTGTCTAATTACACATTTGCAAAAGTTTTCCAAAACTATATTTACAAAAATATGAGCATGCTTTCTCTCCATATTGAAAAAATGAAACTCAGAAATGAGCATAAAAATATTACTTAATGATTTATTACACACCTTTTCTTTTTATTATATGGAAAAAGATGAAACAAAAAATAACCATTGACAAGTGTGGTCAGAAGTAACCTTTAGTTTTCCATGGTCAACTGAATTGGTATATTTTCCATAATAAAAATGGGATTCATATTCGCTATGTTTATTATCACTTCTTGTAATATATCCGGCTATGTACATGAGAGCCATTTTTATTTCATCGAAAGGAAATGGTTCTAAATTTTCCAGAAAGTCATATTTCTGAACCTTTCACACAAAGTTTATAATCGCAAGATGTATGTTGGTGATGTGGATTAACATCAAAAGCATCAATATTAACATTTTGATTTAAAAGTAAAGATGTCTATTTAATATGCAGCTTTTCAATTCACAGTTGGATATTAATAAAATAGGTCCCACTTGATCCTTGATAAAGTTTACTAAATTCTTTTTCTAATGGATCAGTTATAAATTGCTCAAGTAGCACATATCTATGTCTTGTAGCTAAAAGGTGTTGACATAGACTAACAATTCCATTGCAAGTATGATTTATAGTAGTAGCAGTGAGTTTTGTTTTATCTGATTACTTTGACAGCCATATTAAGAGCCATTTGACAAAATCAAGTCAGCTGTCATTCGGAGATCCGATTTCAGCTTGTAGAGGGTCATTCTGTAGTTACTCAATTTGAAGGGTTTTAACATTTAAAATTTTCCACCCTATCAAACCTTGTTTATGTAGATGGCGGTATCATTCTTATGTGCACTTATTCCAGACTGAACGAGAAGTGCATTACGTTTTTTCTAAAAACACTGAGGCCAATTGAAATTTGTTTTTCTATGGGCTTTGGACTAATGAAAATTTCATTTAAATTTGAAAGTTTGATTAGTCTTTCAGATTCAAAATGATATAACAGTTTAAGACATACTCATTTTGCAACTCGTTTTAGTCAACTATCATCAAAGATTAGTTCTATCTTTTCAGTGAGCCACAAATTGCAAATAGTTTTCAACAGATGAAAATAATCAAAAAGCAAATGTTTATAACTTTAGTTAACCAAAGTTTTTCAGGGAGTGTAGTATATCATTTTTAAAAGAGCTCAATTTAATTGCTATCCATATAATAGCATTTACATCAGCTGGTACAGAGGTAATGGCCTGAACTGTTAACTCAATTTGTTCAAATAAAAAAGCTGATGTTAAGTTTGAAATTGGAATCAATCTTGTAAGAAATTTTGTATCTCCATTAAGACACATCAACATTATATAAAGTACTGTTTGAGCAAGTAGAGATCAATTATCAACTGATTTACCAAATAGTTGTTTGCCATGGTATAACATTTTCTTCATTATGCACCCTTTTTAACTGACATTAAAAGTATTAAATAGAGATAGCAAAAACGGTTTTTCATTAAGTTTTGAAACTTTTAATGTCAATGATGGTAAGGGAAAATCCTGTCTTAATCAGTGAATGTAATGTTGCATTGTACTCAAAAGTACATATTACTGTATTGAGCTGTATTTCATTCCAACCATCTTCAGGGCCATTGCTGAAAAGTGCTGACTAATCCTTCTTGTGATCAAAAGCTATAGAATATAGGTATCAAATTTCTTTCAATGTTGCCCAAGGATCAACTGTATTTATATGGTTTTTGGACAGGCTGCTAATATAACAATCAACTCCATAATAAAAAGTTTGAAACGGCAAATTTTTATAAATTCTCAACATAAGGAGAAGGATATTATTGATAACTCTTGATGACTAAACAGTTGAAATATTTTCATCAAAAAAAGGCAACAAATGAACACACAAAGTCATTTTTGTTGTTGATTAGACTTTCTTTCAAATTTTTATAATTAATGTCATCTAATTCTAAAAAAGCATTTATTTTATCATCAATTTGATTTCAAACAGTACTGGAGGTTTCTTTTATATCTCTTTGAACAGCAGAGGGTGTTGTCATGTGACTCTTTGGCACAACTGGCCATACAGATGGTGGATTTTTGGGGTGCATTTTTCCATGAACTTCTATGGTATCAAAATTTGAAAGCCTATGTAGTTAACAAATAACTATTGTTTGTAACATTCAGATTGGCTTCTCCATCTCTCATCTTTTTGTTTGGGAAAACAATAAACTAATATTTTATTCATCTCACAGAAAGTAATATCTTGCTGGCTTCTGTAATTAGTTGTTCAAGCAAAAACAACTGATCTTGGTCATTACTGGAAACAAGGTAATATCTGAAATGATGGATTTAGCTTCTTAAGCACAATTAATTCTTTTACTGCTTCAATTCAGGAGTAACTTTTCAAACTAAATTAAACTCTTAATTTTAACTTTTACCTCCTTCCATACAAATAAGTTAAAACCAGAAATGTTAGGTTGTCTTACACCTGAAAATCCACTTTTTAAATTGATTTTTTTTTTTAATATATTGGTTTTGAGGTATATTGTTAATAAAGGTTTCCAAAATATTACATTATCTTTTCATTAATTATCAAGTTAATTAAGTATCTAATTTTCTGGCACTAGTCAACATCAACTATTGCCCAGCTCTCTCCCAGTGCTGCTCCTTTAGACAACACCTCCCATCAATTTAAAGGGAAAGGAACAATCTACCACAGTGCATTTTAGCCATGGTCTTCTTGCATCAAAAATTAGTTTTGTGTTCAACTTGAGTGAATGAATACTTAAAAAAAAAAAAAACTTGAAAAATGACTGAGCAGCATTTCATTCAAATTAAATATATTGAATTTTATTATGACATTAAATTTACATAAAAACATTCTTAAATGGAATTTTCGTTAATTTTATAATCAGAATATGACATTTGTGTTGATTTTACATTTTAATGGAAAATTAAAAAAAAACAAAAAACTAAACATTAATATTTGTTTTTTTTTACTTTAAAGAAAAACACAACTAATAAAAAACATGATTCTATGAATCCATTTGTTCTTTATGAATAACAAAATTAGAAAAAATATCAAAATATCTTTTTAAAATAACAACGGTAATTTATTTTTCAAATTTCAGTGTATAAAAACAAACATAGAAAAATGTCTTTGAAAAGACATACATCTGTTAAAAACTAGATATTAACTTTTTGTAATATTATTCATTAATGTCATTTTTTCCTTTAATTTTAATAAGTAAATTATTATAGTTCACTCAATAACAAAAAGAAAATATGACACAAAAAAGAATTGTTTGTTTTTGTTTTTCAAGAACATTGTAATAAAGAAAGTATTCCACTAAGACCCATTGTCAGCAACAGAGGTTCAACATGTCACCTATTGAGCCACTTCCTTGTGGATATAGGCTCTCTACTTACAGGTAAGTCCTCACCATATGTCAAAAACTCTGCCTTCTTCATGGAAAAAATCTACCAGGCCCCTATCCATTCCAACCAGATGGTGTGCCTAGATGTAGTAACCCTTTTCACAAGGGTACCAACTAATGAGACGTTAACAGTGGTACGGGATATATTGGTTGCAGATTCCTACTTGGAAGAATGCACCTGTATCACAATAGATAACCTGATGGAGATGTTGACCTTTTGTGTGGAAACAACCTACTTTGGGATAGGGTCTGATATATACAGGCAAGAAGAAGGACTGGCTATGTGATTGCCATTGTCACCAGTATTGGCAAACATATACATGGAATACTTTGAGAAAATGGCATTATAATGAGAATTAATATTTATTTATTGCAGACTTTTTGTCCTCATCTTGGTAGTTTTTTGTGTTGTTTCTTCTTTCACTATGTTTCAGCCAAATTTCACCTCTGGCCTTCTTCAGGTGATTTACCGCGACCTCAGATAGGAATGCTGAGTCCTGTAACCGTATCCCCAGTAATTACTGCCTTCCATAGTTGTTGTCTATCACACCACGTTTTTGACCAAGTAAACCTCTGGCCGGCTTGGGTAGGATTTGAAACCACTATCTTCTGACAATGCTCACCTGGAACTGTAGAGACTCAACGCCTCTATCCGCTGCGCCATGGACCCCAAGATGAGGAAAAAAGTCCACAATAAATAAAAATTAATTCTCAGATTAAGAAGCCTCATCTCAAAATGATTCCAATTAAAGACAATGGCATTATAATCTACTACATCATTAAAACCATCATTGTGGCTTAAATACATAGATGATTTATTTATACTCTGGCCTCATCAGGAAGATGTTTAAATACTATTAAATCATGAGAACTCAATCTGATCCTCTATATAGTTCATTATAGAGAAAGAACAAGACAAACAGTTATCCTTCCAATATGCATATTTACCAACCCCTCCGCTCGGGCAGGATATGAGACAAGGTCAATTTTTAAGCAGAGTTTAACAGGTTTGAATTCAGAGATTTCCTTCTCCTAGACTAGTTGCCTTTCCAAGGCTGTAGAACCTAGTCTGCCCTACTATTTACCCATAGCTGGAGGGAGAATAATTGGATTCATACCTTTCCCAAGGGTATTAGTGCTATGTGAAATACAATCATTCTCGTCCAGGATTTGAACTCGTGTCGTCGTGTCCATATCCTACGATGATAACCATTACACCACAGGCACCTTCCAATATGTACTAATAACTTGCACAGAGCAAGGATTCAAGTCAGCTGTGTATCAAAAGCCAACCTTCACTGAACTACCTAAACTTCAACTCCCAACATCCATCTAATGTAAAGACAGGGATCATTCAATGCTTACAACACTGAGTAAAAGCATCAGTAGTGACAGTGTTGTGTATCCAGAGGAAATAAAGAGTTTAAAAGACAACCTTTCTCACAACAATAACCAAGAAATCTCCAAGAAATCTAGAACCAAAGAGAACAATACCCGAAAACTCATCACAGTCTGTCTGCCCCATGTAAAAGGCCTAGCCACAAAAATTTGAAAGACATGCAGTCCATGTGACATCAGGACAATATTCACCAGTAGCACACTCTTCAAAAATATCTCTGCCAAGTCAAGCCCCCGACAGAATACAACATGACGAAGCTTCAGAAACTGAATAGAGGGAGAAAATAAAATAAAGATCCTAATACTTGAGATGAGTTGTGTTTCTCCTTCCCATCTAGTGTTTAGCCATTACCAAAACAACAGTCATTAGTGACAACACTATAATGAACTCAAGCCATTAACCTATGACTGGTTTACTAGGATTTACATCTCTAGAAACTCATAGAAGAAAAAGAAAAGAAAAAAAAAGAGGCCAGCAACTTTTTGTCTCAACTTGGGTACAAGGTTTTTGCATGGTGGAGTGGTTATCAGACCATTGTCAATGAATTAGATTCTCACCGAGTGTTCTATACATTTGGCTTTGTACCCAAATAAGCTAAGATTAGTAAATGATAAACACGATATCATACCAAAAATTATAAATGTAAACATGAGTAGTATCATACAAGTTATTAGAAAACTATCCCAGAGAATTTTTACATGTTTAAAATGAAATATTGAAAAGAATAAACTAAAACAACTGGACAAAAAATGTAAATATAAACATACAATGTATGCGATTCCTTAACCTCTAGGCATAAAATAATACCAGAACGTGTTGACATGCAGTTAAAATCAATCTATTTTAGTCAATGACAACATGAACAATTTTCTTTAACTCGGTAAATAAGTAAAAAGAGAAAAAGAAAATCTTATTTTCTTTTATTCAATATTGAAAAAAAAATGAGGTACAATTGATGTCCAACAGTTTTTTTGTTGTTTTGTTTTTTTTAGAATGTCTGTTTCAGTTTTGATAGAAAACTCTAACAATGCTTTGCTCAGGATAAGTTCAAGTTTATCCCCAAGCAACATTTTTGAAAGACCATTTTTTTTGGCTCACCTTGCAACAGCTGACATGAAAAGCATTAACAACTCATGTTGCACTTGCAGGTATTTTTCTGTGGTAGAAGAAAGCACCAATAATCACAAAGTTTTATTTCAAGGGCTGAGTTGATAAAAGATCATCACCATGCACTAGAAATAATCAAAAAGAAAGAAAAAAAAATGTAACCTTTATTTAAGTAGTCTTGTATTTGTGGAATTAATAGCAGGGATGCCCAATATGTCGACTGGTAAATTGCAAAGGTAATGAGGGTAGATTGCACAGCATTCTAACAATTTGTTAACCTATCAGTAGGGGTGATTAGAGTAAATATCTTCAGTTGTATTGTGCAGTAAAGGTTCATGCAGTGATGCAAGGTATGCATATATATATATATATTGTATATATAAAGTATACTCAGTACATATATAAATAAATATATCTAGCATTTTTTAATACAGGTAGATCATTTTGACCTGGTCATTTTAAAAGTAGCTTGCAGGCCAAAAAAGTGTGGGCACTCCAATTTATAGAAACCAGTCTATTACAAATTGCCAGCACTCAATGAAAAAAACAGATAGATAAAACTGAAAAGAGTTTTTAGGTATGTTTTTCTTTTAGAACCAATTTATATACAGTAATTGTCATAAATATTTGAACAAACAGGCTGTTTGCTTCTAATTGCTAGGTTTTGAGAGTTTGGAATATAACACAAGAAAATTATTATTTCAATCAACATAAGGTATTTGCATTTAGTTATGTTTTAAGGTTCTGAATGCTAAATTTCGAGAAAATATTTTTTATAATAATAAATACTGAGGAGAGTCCTGGAGACTTGCTGTCATTAAGACTCCAGTAAAAGACCATCAACTAACACTGGTGTGAAAAACTCAAAATTGATGATGATGATGATGATAATAATAATAATATACCATAATTATTTGTGCATAGCTCACACTTTTTTTCATATCTTTAAGCCTAAAAGTTAGGGATGTGTATTATACATAAAAACTAAATATTAACTTTTTAGATAAAAAATGCAACATAATATTCAGGATAATATGACCAAATGTAAGTTATATCTATGATCCAAACTAAATAACGTGTAACAAACACTTCAGTTTTATCATTTGAACTCAAACAAAATGCCTGGAGAAAAAGCAAGATAGGAACTACATAAGAATGTTACATGATCTTTTGAACAAATCCTGAAAGCAGTACCCCCCACAAAACAACAGCTATACAGCCATTTACCTCCCATCTCTAAGACATGCTGGGCACTGCTGGAGAAGTAAAGACAAACTCATAAGCAATTGTTTTCCTATGGACACACCAGTGTTAGCCAACCAACAAAGACTTATATACATCAACTCTTTGCAGATGAAGTCTAGAAAACCTGTCAAGAGTGATGGACAAGAGAGAGAGAGAGAGAGAGTCAAGTCTGGTTTGGTTGGGTGTTATATCAACCATTGTAGGTTTTTTAATGCCAAATCCATTTTCATACATATAAACAGTTCTATTTCAAACAATTCAGTTTAGCATAAGTACATTGTTTAATTCTATTTAACCCATAGATAGGACCTTATCAGTTGCTTCCACTCCAGGTCAGAATGGAGCTAAGAATGATGGCAATAAAGGGGTGCTCTGCATTCCCCAAAGTTCCAGCATTACTAGAGCCTCACCATCAGATTGTTTAGAGTCATATCCAGGACACTCATTGGGAGAGTTTTACCCCTCTGCAGAAATGCAGTCTGTGTATTCTGCAGCCCCAGCAGACTGGGCTAGAGAGAGTCAAGGGACTCCATGCTATCAGCACAACTTGATGATTATGTTATATAAAAATATTTATGGTAATATTGTCTTCAACTGGTCTTTTAGGTCTGAAGACTTATCAACTGGTCATCATTGTCATCACTTGTATTTTCTATATATCTTGAGGTGGAAGTAGTAGTTACATTTCTGTTGAGTATTTATAATTATCTAATACTTTATCCAACCTAGACTTAAAAAGAGTTTGAGAAGGCATTTACCACGGCTGACTAGTTTGTTACAAAAATCAACCACCCTATTAGTAAAAGATTTTTTTATCAATTGATAGTCTTACAGTATCTTTTCAAAAGTCTTAGTTCATGTCCCCAAGTAATACTTCCTTGTCTAATGGATTGTAGGTTCGAATTTGCAAAGTAAAGACCCAGTGTATACCAATAGATTTTCAATCATATCTCCACAGACTTGACAATAATTGAGACTAAGCAACCTTATCCTCCTCAGTCTCTTTTTCATATAGTGTGTTCCTCAATTCAAGTATCAATTTAGTGGATCTTTTTTGCACTCCTTCAATAAGTTTTCTATCCTTTACCAAATTTTATGCAGGAGTATTACCAAAGCAATACATAAATTTTTCAACATCTCACCATCCATATATTCATATGATCTATATATCAACCCTAATATTTCGTTTGTTATATTAACTTGAATTTTAATGTATTTGTAAAATTTTAGCTGTAGGTCTACATTGACACCCTGAGCTTTTTCCAATTCTGTGGTCTTAAGCAATTCTCTCAAATTGGAATAACTTTTTCTATTTGTTTCAGATTATTTTTCCTCACAACAGAGTACCTTACATTTAGATGTGTTAAACTTGATCTGCTATTTTGCTGACCAATCCACAAGATTGGTCTACATCTGTTTGAAATTTATGGAGATCATCTTTGCTTTTAATAGTGGAAAATACTTTATCATCATCAGCAAAGATCTGTGTAACACATTTAACATTAGGGAGATCATTTATCATCAGTAAAGATCTGTGTAACACATTTAACATTAGGGAGATCATTTATCATCAGCAAAGATCTGTGTAACACATTCAACATTAGGGAGATCATTTATAAATACAACAAATAGGCAAAGTCAAAGAATGCTTTACCAAACTAGTAATTTGGATGCTCCCCGGCTCAAAATCCTTAATGGTTCCTGCAGATTTCATGTTTGTTCAAATACTTATGAGCAGTACCTCCTATGCACTAATGCTCATAATCTGAACAAACACACAATCTGTTTTTATTGCTTATAATTGTCAAAGGTGGGGATCCAAATTAACTTACAAGTTTAGTAACTCTTTCAAAACGCAATGTAAACTTCCATTTACAATTTCCTTGAGTGATTCTAAATAAAATTTTAAAAGGAGAGAAAAAATGTTTTTTCTTTTCATTTAATTCAATTTTTACAAATTTTCTAGATAAAATTTCTTTTTCCAAATAATTAGCATTCAGAACCACAAAACATGACTAAATGCCTTGTTATATTGATTAGAGAAAAATTTGGTTCTTCTTGCATAATCTTTCTATTTTCAACTCTCAAACTGTTAGTCTGTTCAAATACTTATGACCAGCACCATATATTATATATAAAGTTAATAAACTGCTATAAGACTGCTTTTAAAATGTGATCAGAATAAGTCTTTGATATTGTTGAAAGGAAAAAAATGTAAAAAGAATTGACTTACCAACAGGAAAAACGATTCCTTGTAATCAAATCCACTTTTCATTTAAAATGAGACAAGTGTTGACTCTGAAAATGATTTATGTTAAGTTTTCAAATAATTTCATGCTATTCCGTGTGAATTTTTACATTTATTTTCAGTCATATTGAAAAGAATAATAATTTGGTAATGCAGCATTAGCCAACATTGACTGAATAACTGTTTGTTGGTGATCATTTTTTTTTTATTAAATCTTTGAGAGGTGAGGAGAATAAAACCAGAATAAAAAATAAGGTTTTATTACACTTCTTTTGATAGTCGAAACAATGTTTTGATGTGAATCAGCACTGCAAATTTTTTGTTAAAGAGACATTTATGTGATACATGTGTCAACAAAAAATCACTAATAAAGATGGATTCATCCAGTTGTTTTAGTTCGAATGTATTGTGTACAGAACTATAAGATCCATTAGAACTCAAGTTGAAATATACTGAGACATATATATATATATATATATATATATATATATATATATATATATATATATATATATTGTAAAAGTGTCTGATTATTAACCCTTTTGCAGGCTGGGCAACATTTTTGTTGTTATTGCAGTAGCTCGATGGAAGGCATTTTTCTAATGACTGCACATTGACCAATTATGTTAATGTATAAAAACATCACTAGGTGTAAGATTTTGTAAAAGTAGATTTGCAAAATATCATAATCAAAAGTGATTACTTTATTGTTTTCATGCTATTGTACGATAACACACAATTTCTAATCAAATTATCTTTTGATTTTTTTAATTTAAATATGATAAACCTTATTTGAACATACCAACTAGTTTGCAAATTTTTGAAAATAATTTGCCCACTCTACAAGGATAAAAAAAAAATCATGTGCCTGTGAAAGGGTTCATATTGTATACTTTAGCCTCTTGGGAGAATGTTGATATAAATACAAAATTACTTGTATGATTTTATATTTTCCCATTAACATATAGTGACACATTTAGTAAAGAAGCTATAACTACATTTTTGTGAATATGACAAAGTCTTTTTCTTTACAAACTAAAACATATTAAGGACTATTCTACGAAAACCAGATTCACATTCATTTTTATATCTACATAACTTGCAGATAACATTATTGCATGATTTCTGTCTGCGTTTCCGAGATGAATAATTATTGTTGTACACTGTTTTATCCAAACTGTTGTCTTTTTACAAGTGCATGTCATATTCAGTAACATTCTAGTTATTTTGAACAAAACTCTTTATTTAATCCATAGATATAATATAGATAGACTATTCTCATTTCACTGTTTATGCTAGGAGTATTAACTGATACAAGATATTCCCAAGCATAGTCAGTGAAATGGGAAGTCTACTCCCATGAACTGAATAAAAAGTTAAGTTTGAAATTCTAAGAATGTTACCAAATGCAATATGTACCTGAAGAAGGTCAGAAAGTCAAGTTTGAAATTCCAAGGATGTTATCAAATACAAAAGGTACCTGAAGAAGGTTGGAAAGTACAATAGGTGAAATGTAAGTAAAACAACAAAGATGAGGACAACAGTTTGAATAGATCAGTGTATAAGGATCTTTGCAATATACATAAAAATAATTCCTATATTTATAGTTTATACTTCCACATAATTATGAAACTACCTATATTTCTTGGCTCATTATATATATATATATATATATATATATATATATATATATATATATATATATGGCTTGTAAATTAACAGAAAAGAAGTTAACAATAGGGCTGTTATTGATAGTACTGAAAAACAAATGAGTAAAATTTCAAGTCAGTGTCTCATTGTGACAAATTACAATATCTTCATTGTTGCGGGCATCAGCACATCTTAGTCATCATTAGATGAAGGTCAAAACTAATAACACTCAGGGGAATTTTTGAATGAAACTTTCTCTCATAGAAAGATACTCCTTTAATTGGTTTTTGTTTTTGTTTTTTTAAATTCTTGATTGTAAATACAACAATCCTTTGATGAAGGCTGAAGAACTGACCAGCAAAAGCAGTAAAAATGAGACCAGGAATTTGAATAAATGATCGAGTCAGTGTCAAACAATTTTTAAAATGGAGTAGATTGTCTTTTGTAGCTTGTATCTGTCACCCCATTTCATAATGGCTGAGTAGGACCAATATCATGAAGTTTGGTTTTTTATTTTAGATTAGTTTGAATAGACCAAAGACAAAGTAATCACAATTCCAGCGAGGATCAGGAATGGAAGCCAAGTCTTCAAAAAGGCACAGGCACTAAAAAAGAAAATAATATAAGAAGTAAATATACAATACAAAGTATTAATGACTGGTTTAATTAAAATCATATATACTTATATCATGAATCAATGCTTCATTGCTGGAAAATTGTGAATATAATAAAGGACTACAAAAAGAAGCCGTATTTTAATCAGGCATTTCCCATAAGGTGAAAGAAAAGCAACAAAATCTGGTGAGGTACTCTATGTTAGTGATAATGATACTTTGGCCCACAAAACCATCCCTGATTCCAGCATCATCATCTGATGAAGGCTTTGTTGGCCAAACCACTGTTGGATTTTTTGGGTGGGGCAGGCGGGTAGTTGCTGCTGCATATATATATAATATTAGTTTGGTTGGTGTTTAATGGCAGGTCAACCTTTGTGGGTTATTTAATGTCAAATTTTGTTTTTATTTTATATACATGATTTGTTTGCAAGTAAATATTTTTGTTTTTGAACAAATTATAATATATTTTATTTTGTTAGTTTTTTATTTCTTCATTTTTTTCTCTATATCATTTTTGTAGAGCCCAATCTCTTAGATGAAATTTAGTATATCCTCAAGCTTAGTGTTTAGGAAGAGATCTTTCAGGTTGTAGCAGAAAGAACTTTGTATTTTTGTTTGGCACGTTAATTAATTTGACCATTAGGGTCAACGCACATTTTCACCCAATCAGGATGACTTATCCTATTCAGCCCGGACCATTTTTCTGGGCAGTACCAAATTGGGGAAAGCTCACCAAACACTTTCTCTTCCTCAGAACTCTTCGAAAAGGACAGACGTTTTACTGTCCGCTCTCCTTTTAGCAGCAGCATCATGAAACCATGAGGAAGGCCATCTAATTTATGGACCTCTTGAGTCTATTCTTTCAGACAAAGGGTTCCCAGTTGAATATGAATTAGATAAATTCAATATGCCACACACAGGAACAACTTTAAGTCCCCTCCAGCTTTGGTTATGTCGACTGCAATGTAAAATTCCGCTCGGACAGCCAGCCACTTCATCCCTGGGCAATATTTTCTGGAGACATTCATGTTTCCTCCCCAAACAACCAGGACCACGCATTCATAGGTGACTACATCATTCCTGTCCTTAACCAGCAAACACGACATTTGTTACACCTATGGCGACCATATGCCACTCACACATTCAACAATGCCTTAACCTAACGATGCACATTTTGCTCAGGCATTTAGCTGCTAAAATGCCTTCTCAACTCTATAACAACTTCATTTCCCTCCTTCCTTCCTTCCTACCTGCAGCATAAACGTAAACCCATTATTCCACGCTGCCATTAAAACCTATCATAAAAACTTTCTGACATCTGGGTTCTTCACTCATTTATTTACCCTAAAAATTTAGTGAGGAAAGGTAACAACATGTAACAATATTCCTTCGCTAAAAGGTCGTCTGCCTTGTAATGCCTTATTTTGACTTGCTGGAGACCATGGCAATCAATCAGTATATGTTTTACAGTAAACAATTCTTGACATGGTATAAATATGAGGGGGAGGGGATCCTTCATTTTTGAGTGAGTGTTTGTGTGTGATAATGTATATCCTATACAGAGTCTGGTCAGTACCAACTCTTCTCTTTTTGTTAGCCTACATGCGAGTCAATAATATTTAGTGTGATGCTGTGTAACTTGGAGTTTTGACAGTTGTTCTATGAATGTTGCCATTTGTTTTTGATTGTTTTATTGGTGGTTGGTCAAAGGTCAGTGTATGAGATTTTTGTGTTTGAGGGGTTCAAGTTTAGTAAATTTTTTGCTGCTTTGTCAGCTTTTTCATTTCCTTGGATATGGGTATGCCTTGGTATCCAGCACAGTATTATATTTTGAGTCATATGTATTCTATTCAATAAATTAATAGTCAGTGTATCAGACATTTTTTTGTATTTTTGAATTGTTAGAACTGATATGGAGTCAGTAAAGATGAAGATTTTCTGGTGTTTGCAAGAGGTTGTGATGTCTAAGGCTAAGTCAATGGCAATAACTTCCTCGGTGTATTTATTTGGAAGCCATTTCATAAGCTTGATTTTTTTTACAGATAGGAACAAAAAGTAATCCTGGTCTTATCTGAAATAAGACGTGTATCCTTCTAACAACATGGTATGGAAACCCAATAACGAAAGAAAAAAAGAGAAGAGAATAAACTCCACAAAACTCCAAGTAAGTGAACATAAAATTTAAGTAAATTCAACTTTATCCTGCTTCATTCATACTGAAATGATAAACTTGAGATTTGGAGCATGAGCTCTACCATTAAATCCCATAGTCTGAAGAAAAGCAGACCGTGTCTATGGTTGTCAAACTACATTCTCACCTTCCGCCATTAATAGATATTTTATGGTGAACTTGTCTCGGGATAAAGATATTTTATGAGGGACCTTGTCTGGGATACAAATATTTTAATGGAGACTCTTCCGAGATACAGAAAGACTTTCTCACTCCTGACTTTTACCTAAACTGTTTTTCTTTGTTTCTTTCAGTAAAAGAATACTGTTATTAATTTGTTAACCCAAAGACAGCAGTTCAGAGTCCCTTTTTTGTTGTGGAAGAATTGTATTTGTTGAAGACCTTGTATTTGAGGGGGAAAGCTAACCAGTTAGCTGTGTTGACCTTTAATAATTCACCTAACTTGCTTAGTGGCTTTAAAATGTGGTTTCACTAGGGAGTTGGTGATATCTGTAACACTAAATAGCATTCGGCAAACCACAGCCAACGTCTGCACCCTGTGTTAACTGGTGGACTTGGCAGGAATGAACAGCATCCTGCAAGCCTGCTGGGCCCACGGCGGCGTAACTATATATATATATATATATATATGAAAATAAACATAGCTAATATAAATAATATATATACATATAGGAATGAATATATATATATATATATTACATGGAAGTGTCTGTGACCCTGGGTTTCCACTATAAACTCACCAAGTGAGCTAGTGATAACCATAAACCATTACTATATATATATATATATATATATATATATATATATATATCTCCAATATATCTAATAATAATAATAATACTTTACAAATATACAATTAATATATCTTAATTATATACAATATATATATGAATATATATAAACTACATAATTATATCTAATATATGACTGGGATAAACAGGAGACAAGCAATCACCAGTATGGAGAGTGAGAAATGATTCAAAGATACTGGAAGAGTCAGTTCCAACTAGAATGAAGAATCATACAATCATTGTATATTGTTTCCATTATCTATTTCCATCAATTACCATGGCCTCAGAAACTGAATGGAAAGAATGAAGCAACAGAGGTTCTTAAACTCAAAGTAAGTTGGGTTTTTTGTGTTTCTCATACCCATCCAATGATTATTCATCTCGGACATGGCAGACATCAGTGACTTCATTACACTATCAGTAAATAAAAATTAAATACAGAAAGAGAAAGACAATAATATACTTTAGACAAAAATTTCAATGCTTTGTGTTATATAAAAAGAAAAAGACCTACCTGACATAATGACTGTAAATCAACATCATGAAGCAAAGTTTAACCATATTCCAGGATGTGCTGCCATTGTAGCGCATAAGATTTAATGCCATGGCAACATGAGAATGGCAATTGTCACAGAAAAGATTATGCTGAAATCAAAAAAGGAAAATCATTATGTTCTTGTTAGTAGTTCCCATAAAAAAAAAAAACGAATTATTTTTGTAAAGCTTGGCACTTTTGTCTAGGATCAAAGTGTAGTATCTATGCACTCAAAGTGTTGCTCCAAGTTACGTCAGCACAGAAGTCTATATTGGAAATTCCAAGGTTATTCTAAGATAAAAAATATGCAGATGAAAATACATTTATTGTGTTGTAAAAAATAAAATTTGACATTTCCTCAAAAAAAAAAAAAAAAAAAAAAAAAAAAAAAAAAAAAAAAGGAAAAATAAGAGAAAAAAGAATATAAATGATTATCTAAATTTTTCCTTAAATATATATATATATATATATATATATATATATATATCAACTCAAACCATCCTAAGGCTATAATTAAACAAGTCCCAAAAGCTGTAAATTTAAGAATAAGAAATCTATCAGCAAATGAGAAAATATTTTGAGAGAGTAATAAAATTGATGCACTAAAAAGTAACGGGTATAAGGAAAACTTTACCTATAAATAAGAGAATATGCCTAATGATAGTAATAAAAAAATAAATAAGGAAAATAGACGTAAAAATAGAAAAAGGAAAATTATATGGTTCAACTCCCAGTTCTGTAGGCTAGCTAGTATAAATGTAGGAAAATATTTTTTTGTGAAACTAGTAGATAAGCATTTTAAACATGATAATAAACTGCAGAAAATATTTAATAGAAAAAGGTTAAAAATTAGTTACTCTTGCATGAAAAATATTTTTCAAATGATCAATAGTCATAATAAAAATATAATTAAAGACTTTTAGGACCAAATAAATAATAATAATAATAATAATAATAACGGTATAAAAAAAGAATGTAATTGTAAATCCCGAGACAATTGTCCTATGAATGGACTATGTAATTTAAATAATGTAATATATCAAGCTATAATTTACCCTAAAGAGAATATAATGGATAGAAAAACTTATATCGGTATTTCCTCCATGAAATGGAAGAAGAGGTATGCAAATCACAAATATACTTTTTCCCACGAACATCTAAAACACCAAACAGCACTATCTAAGCAATCCTGGTGTTTGAAAAACAAAGGGTTAATCCCTGAGATTCAATGGTCTATATTGAAAAAAGTCAAATACTCCAAAAAGTTTTGACGGTAGATGCAGCTTGTGCTTAGAAGAGAAAATACAAATAATGATGTATCAAGTGCCTGAAAAGTTATTAAATAAGAGATGTGAATTAATAGCAAGATGTAGACATAAGGCTAAATTTAAACTATAGACTAATTATCTTTAAAAAAACATAGAAATAAATTGTGAAACAAGGAAAAAAAACGTATACAATATACGTACATGAAAAAATAGGTAACTGAGGAAATAGACTCAAAATTAATATAAGTACTAATATTTCCCTTACAAAAATTTATTATATAAACATAATACATAAAAGTTAATTATCGAACTTAACAAAAAAAGAAAATAAATAAAATAAATAAAAAAGTTAAATTACCATAATTCCAACCGACGGTAAAATTAGGAAAATAAATAAAATAAATAAGTAAATAAAAAAACGGAAATTTAATAAAACGAGGAGGTAACTCTTCACCTCTCCCCCCCCCGTGTCTATTCCGTTTTATTTTATCCATAAGATCTGAAGAAGTCCTGTTATATTTTTCTTCGTGTTTTTGGTTTACATCAGAAACGCAAAACAGGATGGAAATAAATTTATAATCCTAAAATAACCGGTCTTTGGTTTTTTCTTTAAAGAAAGGATTGCTCTGTAATATTAATTACATTGAGCTCTCTACCAGGAAAATTTAAATGTTCAGCTTTTGAATGATTTTCTTGTCCTGAAGGAATTACTCCCAACTCTGGTTAACTGGACCGAATAATACCTATATATATATCATCATGTTGCACCATAAGCACGGATATCCCTGACCCTTTCTCGCCATCCTTCTCTACATTCTGTATCACCACAGAGCTGCTGTATGTAGGTTCTAACTGGTCGCCCTGCCTTTGTTCATCCATGTGAAGGGGTCCACAGGAGTATATCACTTATAAGTTCATCCTTACTTCTCCAACAGTGTCCCGCATGTTACGTTCATCTAACTTGGATAGTTTTCATGATGGGTGGTAAGTGGCTGTAGAGTTGCTGCTTTGTGGGGTGCTGCCTCCAGGACTTGTTCAATATTGCTCACAGCATTCTTGTGTAGTTGTG
>OY757929.1:56883416-57058416 GCA_963585895.1 Sepioteuthis lessoniana | reverse complement strand
TTTCCTAGTAGATTTTTGAAATGCTGTTTCCACAGTTTTACTCTTTCTTGTTGGCTTGCAGCTTTCAATTTTGCTTTGACTGTGCTCTTCTTCTACTCACTTCGTTTATTGTTTGCCAGGCTATCCTAGATTGCCTATCTTCCACCGAGTCTCTAATCTTATCTATCTGATTTTGTATGTATTCTGTCTGTTCTTTAAGATATATTCCTGCTAATTGATATTGTGCCTTTTCAAGTTTTCAGGCATTTGTGTTTGTTGGATTCTTCCAATAGCTTTTGGAGGCAGTTTTCATGAGTGCACGTTTTTCTCTAACCGCTAACGTTTCCCAAGGGACTCTATATTTAGTTCTAGGTTTTGTTGGAATACACTTTGATGCCACCTCAAGGTGTGCTTCAACAAAATTCTCATATTTGTCATTTGGGGTACCTTTTTCTGTCTTCTCTTGTAGTGTTTCGAATCTGTTTCTTAATTCTAATGCATATTTGTCTCTAATATCTCTGTTGTTAAGTAGGGCCCAGTCATAGTGCTTAGTTGTCGCTGTTCGTGTGGCGTTTTTTCATAGGCTTAGTCATAATTTGGCCGTGACTATTTGATGATCGGAGGACACACCCTTGAAAGAGAAGTATGCCTCACAATTCATCGCACTATTTTTCCATTTCCTGTTTATAAAGACGTAGTCTATCTGTGCTTTACTATATTTCGCGTATGTGTAGGTCCATAATTTTCCCTCCCTTTTTTGATAGTTTGTATTGAAGCATGTTAATCTATTTTCTATCATGAAATTAGTTAGATGTTGTCCATTCCTATTTGACGTGTTGTGTAGGCTGTATTTGTTGTTTCTGTTTTTCCCGATTCTTTCAATGCTATTAAGGGTTTCTAATGCTCTTGGTCCTATAAGCATTCCCACCCCTCCTACCGAGGCATTGACAGAGTTTTTCCATGCCGATACAGTGACCAGTGTCCATCCATTGCCAGTTTTGTGATATTTGATATCTTCGGTGTGAGTGTATGCATATTATGTCTATCTTATGTTCTACGACCGATGCAGTTAGCTTTGGTAGTTGACCTATTCTATTTAGGGTTCTAACGTTAAATGTCGCTATCTGTATGGTTTGTTTGCATTTTAGTAGTTTTTGTTTGAGTTTGAGCTCTGTAGCTGATTTTTCGAACACTGAGGCCAGGGCTCCAACCTCAGCAGGCACACCCCTTTTTTACCCGCACGAAGTGCGATGCGGTTTATGTATGTGGTTTGAGTGTGGGTCATGGTTATCTTTCGATAGCTGTTTTTATTCTCATCTATAGAAGCCACTCTTATAGATGAGCAGCAGTAGTTCCCCGATCGAACTGACAATCCTGAGCGTTAAGCCACAAGACTCATACGTCCAGGAAAAGTTAGGCATTGCGCATTCACATACCTTTACGTCCATCATGCTGCTTCCCATGTGTACGTGTACAAAAAAAAAAAAAAAGGGTCCTTCTTTTACCTTAAGTTTTAACTTAGTTAAAGTCCAGGACTAATGTATATTTAAAGAAATTTTTGGGAATATTTTAACCTGTCATCCAATACTGGCCCTAACATGTGTTTTTATTTTTTTTAAGGAGAGGTGATATTTCGAATTTGACTTGCGTTGCTTTATTTTATTATTAACTGCTATTGGGGTGGGCAAACTGAGACTTCTAAGCTTTTAGAAAAGATTCAAAACCTGTTTGCCGTGTATACTAATACATTCGACCAGAGTCATATATTCAATTTGGATTTACTGCAAAACATGTCCTTACATTTAAAATACATTATATTCTTCATTTGAGAACACATAATACAGCGGAGATTTAAGACAGAACTATTTTAAATCAAATATGTGCATTTTTTTTAAATGAACAGTTTAGTAGAATAAATTTACTGACCTCTTTGAAACACTTCTGGAAATGGATGACTTCCAAATTTGCCTTCCATTTTAACAAATGCTAATGCAAATTACTAATTTTACTAGCATTTAAACTACTATTCCACTCCTTTATCATGGTCATTGGGGGGGAGGGGAAGAGGAGGAAGGAAGCAAGGAAGGTACTATCTTTCTTTTAGGGGTTCGTCTTACACATTTATATATATATATATATATATATATACACACATACATACACATATATCTATACATATATACACACACACACACATACACATTTATATATATATATATACACACACAGATACATACACATTTATATATATATATACACACACAGATACATACACATTTATTTATATATATATATATATATATATATATATATATACACACACACACACATTTATATACACACACACACACACACACACACACATACATACACATTTATATATACACACACACACACACACACACACATACATACATTCACATTTTTATATATATATATATATATATATATACGCACACACACACTTTTAGATATCTACACATATGTAAACATACACACATGGATACTCACACAGATATACACACACATATATATATACAAGTACATTATATATATATATATACATACGCACACAAACATATATACACACATGCAAACATACGCACACAAACATAGGCATACAAACTACTCACACATATATATACACATAAACACACACGTATATATATATATATATATATATATATATAAAAAGAATTTTAGATTTCAATGTGAAAAGTGACCTAGAAAAAAATAATACATCTAAGTTTGTGTAAATCCAAAAGCAATAACATCTCAAACTTAATACATAATGATCAGAGACCATAAAAATTGGCTAGGAAAAAAATTTGCGACAATTTTTAAATGAAATCGAAGCTAATTTAATACATCTTGAGTAAAGACAGGAAAATCAACCTTTTCTGTGATCTTTAACAAAACTTTTTTACAATATATATAAATGTGCATAATTATTTGTATGAATGAAAGTCTAGAGGGATTTATTTAATAAATCCAACCCATGATAATATGGCTTACATAAACAGTTAATATAATTAACTCAATACATAACTATAGCTTTTCATTCAGAGAAAGAAAAATTTCATTATGTGAAGTTTAAAGAGGAAGCAAAGAATTGAACTTACCATTCTTTTTTTGTATTCATCTGATGCTTCTGAAATTGCCCAATCCCAGGTTTCATTTGAGACTTTACTTGGTTCAAGTTTCCAGTATCTGTCAAAGGAAAGAGATAAGAATCAATGATCAACTGAGGAACAAACCTTGTCAGGTGGCTAATACAACACTACCTCACTCATATTCAATATATAATATAGACCAAAACCCAAAGATAGGAGGATCTTTCATCTTGCTTATTTTTATAATTTTTCATCTTGCTTATTTTTATAATTATTTTTAATAATTTATAATCAGTTGTGTGCCTTTGATAAATATAAATAGCCACCATCTTGGGTGAAATCGTTATTTCTAAGTAGAAAAATGTTTTAATAAATGCCCTGAAATAGCATAAATCTTATCTGAAAAGTTTTTCAAAATTTTCATTACAGATGTTTTCCAAATAGCTAAGGCAGAACTGAATAAAATTACTTTAAAAAGGTAACATAAAAGTTTTAGAATATATATATACAAGTAGTATGTTCCACTTCAGCATTTTCATATTTCCAAATAAACAAAAAATATTTCAGGTGTTTATATATATATAATAGGTATTTTTTGGGGGTGTTAACTTTAAATTTGGTTATAAAAAGTAAAATTTTACTGAAATACCCATAAAATATATATTACTAAACCTTTCAGTCCAAAAAAATCAGAACATTTCTGGAAACCACAGAGGTATTTTATCTTAAATTAGCATATACCTAAGGTAGAAATATAATTTAGGGTTGATATGCCATAAAATGAAACCAAGCCATCAAATTGGTGATATGCACATTAGTTCTGGTACATAAATCATTGACTTGTAAGAAGGAGAGTTTCTGATAATAATTGTACCAAAATTTCAATGACAAACTTACACACATAAATTTTAATGTCAATTTCAAAGCACCATAAATTTTCAACAAAAGTATTTGCTTAAAAATTCAACATTAAGAATATAGACTTGTACTCTTAAATTAACAATCTTCAAAAATAGCCAATATCTGGCACAAGGCCACTATGAACACAAATTTAAACCAGGGCTTCTTAAATCTGATGTGGCATACCAGCAGGATATTTCTTCAATATGCTACAGACCACATTTGTGCCATATCAATATTTCAGTAAAAAGTAAGCAAGTTTGTAAATAGGTTTCCAATCTGATCAAATTCCAAGTATTTTTATAGGTTGTGTTGTACCACAGCAAGTGAAAAGAATAATATTAAACAATACAGAAAGATTTTATACATTTTCATTTTTACATTATATATTAAACATATGATAATGGGAAACCAGAAACTCACCACATACCACCAGTCAATGACTTGTGTACCAGAACTGGTATGTGTATCACCACTTTGATGGTTGGATTTGGTTGTTTTATGGTATATCAACCCTTGAGATTTATTCATTGCTAAATCCTGTTTATATATATATATATATATATAATGTAGGTATGGTTTGTAAGCAAATAGTTTATTGGCAACATCATTTTTAAATGAGGCTGAGCTCATATCTTTGCACACAGTTAAATGGTTTCAAGTATTGTTATCTAACACTAAAAAATCTATTTAATATTAGCCATTTGTTTGCACACAGTTAAACGGTTTCAGGTATTGCTACTAATAATTCTATTTAATATTAATAATAATCCCAAGTAAAAGATTGAACAGTTCTATTTGACCCATTGATGGGACCCTAACAGGTAGTACCACTCCAGGTCAGAGTGGACCTGAGAGTAATGGTAATGAAGTGGTACTCTACATTTCCTAAACTCCAAGATTGAAGTCTCACCACCAAAGAGTTTAATGCCATACCCAGGACACTAAATGATTTCAAGTATTGGTAACACTAATAATTTAATACCAGTCATTTGTTTGCATACAGTTAAATGGTTTCAAACATAGTAAATGATTAAATAGTTCTATTTGACCTATAGATAGAACCCTAACAGGCACTACTACTCTAGGTCAGTGTGGACCTGGGATTTATGGCAATGAAAGGGTACTCCACACTCCTCCAAGCTCTAGGACTGGAGGCTCACCATCATATGGTTTAGTGTCATAATCCAGGACACTCATTAAGGGAAGGGTTCTATCCCTTAGCAGAGATACAGTTGGTGCATCCTACAATCCTAGTCAACTGAACTGTCATCACTTTGAGTAGCAAAGTACCTTATTTTCTAACAGAAAGAGATCAAATTGTATAGTTTGTTTACATAATAAATAATAGCTGAACCCACAGAAATTTGAAAGAAGCTTATTCAGAGATTTAAAAAAAAATGGAAAACCTTAGTGGATAAATGTTATGGAAAAAGATCTATATTTGATGAACATGTCAAACTTAATGCAACCAATACAAGTCTTAAAAGTGTAAGCAACACTTAATGAAATAGGTTGTTTAATTATCTTTGTTGTTTCAGTACCATAACTTCTGCAGTAATGTACAAAGCTGCTATAACAGCTATGGCCACTAACACAACAAAGTTTTCAGTTTCTAGGCAACAGTAAACCAAGTTTGTTAATCATAAAGTATCACTCATCTGACAAAAAAAAAAATCACTATTATAAATTGATATGATCCATTTCTCTGTTACAGCAAACCAGAGTCAGTAACTTACTCGTGAAACACCTCCAGTCACATGACTCAGTTGGTTGGCACCAATCAAAATGGAAGTACTCACTGATTTTCCAACCTATATTAAGACCTTTTTTTTTTTTAGAACTCCTTGGAACATTTAATTCTGTTTGAGATATTTGGAATTTGCCTTTTGACTATTCAATAAATGCTTGCTGATCCTGCCAGCTGATTTTATAGCTGGTGTGCCCACTAGAGCCTACTCTATGAATGCATAAAGTAGTTTCAAAACATACTTGTTCTTTGGAAACAAATAAATGATGTGAAAGAACTATATCAAAAAGTTACAACAGTAAATTTAAGTTATCTACTTTGTGTCAAGCTGCAGCATGTTTTTGTGATGATTTTCACATAACTAAACCAAAAAGGTCATGCTGCTTCACGTGTAACCAGTCATTTGTAATATGGTTTGCACACACGCTTATATGAATCCTTAATATTACCATCGCTTATAAATATGCATATGTTGTTGGATACATAAGAATTCCTAAGCAACAGCCGGTAGTCTAGAGTAAACAACTATTGCAAGTGAACCAGAATGAAAAGTGACATTCATTTGGGAGCACATAGAAGGGCATTTGTGAGAGAGACTGATGAAATGAAGATTGTCATCAAAGGAACTGGACTTCTTTGTGAAGAAAAATGTATTCCATCTGCCTTTGTCAGAGGACACAAAAAAAGTCTCTCCTATTATTCACTAAAGTAACAAGTCTTATGGCATCATTTGCTAGTTTTTTCTTTCTTTTTGTGTTGCATATAAAGCAAGTTAAAATTTAGGGTGTGTAAGTGTTATCGAAAGTGGATTTGTCTAAAATCTTGAACAGAGTGCTAATACTCTTGGGAAAGGTATAAATCCAACTATTCCCCCTCTAGCTATGAGGGCAGATTGGGTTCTTTAACCTTGGTATGGTAACCAGTCTAGAAGAAAAACTGAATTCAAACTAATTATAGATTTGAAGAGGGACAGGCTTGCCCTGGTTATTTCTGCCCAAGACATGCACCCCCATGACCAAAAAAGGTTACAGGACCAGTGAAGAAATTTGAGATTTAGGGAACTAAATTCTAACCAAAAGTTACATGTTGATATATAACAGAGTCCAATGTGAAAAAGTAATAAAATGAACTGACTCACTTTGTTGGTTTTCCAAAAGCCATCTCATCTTCCTGAAAGGAAAAAGAAAATAACATTTTTCTAATTTCCATACAATGATTTCCAATGATCTTAAAATACTTGTTTAATTTTTACTCTACATATGAAATCTTAGAATCTTTTTTTTTCATAATCTCTTACAAATATGTGCATCTGTACATTTTTTCATCATGAGCTGAAAAATATTTTTTTAATATACATGAATAAGTAGACTGCTAATTTCTTTTTTTTTTTTAGAAAATGTTTATTTTCTAGTGGAACATGAGACATACAAATGAACATTAATAAGTATTATTCATTTCCAAACGCTACACCATTGAAAATCTGTAACTAAAATTAAATACACCCAGTCAAATAGAATTGTTTAATCATTTACTACGCTTGAAACTATTTAACTGTATGCAATTAGAACGTAGTATTAAACAGCAAAACTGGAAACCATTTAACTGGTTTGCACAGCAAATGATAAATAGCAATATTTGAAACTATTTAACTGTATGCAATTAGAACATAGTATTAAATAGCAAAACTGGAAACCATTTAACTGGTTTGCACAGCAAAAAATAAATAGCAATATTTGAAACTATTTAACTGTATACCAACAAATGAGCTCTAGCTAGTTTTAAAATAATTTTATAAACAAACTATTTGTTTACAAATCATAAAAACAGGATATGGCATGGAATAATCCATAAGGGTTGATATATAATAAAACACAACTAACCAATAAAAAATAACATTGCATAGATATATAAGCTGCTCTGTCAACAGGTCTTAAGATATGCTGTATCCCCTGCAGAGGGGTAAGAACATCCCCATCCATGCAAAAAAAAAAGAAGTGAACTGAGTATAATACTAAACTGCAACTGGAGAGTGAGTGGTATCCCTTTATTGCCATTACTACTAGGCTCACTCTAACCCAGATTAGTAGTACCTGTTAGGGTTCAATCTATGGATCAAATAAATCTGTTTAAAATTATCTTTATTTGATAGGACTGCATGCAAAAAATAACAACTTTAGAAACATCTACACAAACAGTGTGAATATGAATGAACATGATTCCTTAATCTCTAGGCATAAAATAATCCAAGATGGGTTGAAATACAGTTTCAATCAATCAATCAATCATATGAAGAGTGAACTTGTTTGGGGACTTTTACATATTCATATTTTTGGTTAGAGTTTCAATGCTGTAGAGTTTGGTAATGAATAATACCTAATATCTGATGATTCAGATTCAATAAGACTTTTTTACATGAATAATGATCCCCCATATATATACCTAGGTTGACAGTCACCAAGCACCATTAACTCTGAGTTTATGAGATCTACTACTTAGATCTACACATGCTCCATCACTGACATTAAACACTCTTTATTTACAAATATAGTAAATTACATTATCGATATTATATATATATACCAACCCTTCTGCCATGAGTGGAATATATATATATATATATATATATATATATATACCAACCCCTCTACCATGAGTAGGATGTAAAACAAGATTGATTTTTTAAAGTGGAGTTTAACATGTTTGAATTCAGAGTTTTCTTTTAATACCAGTTGTCATACCAAGGCTAAAGAGCTCAGTCTGTCCTACTATTTACCCATAGCTGGAGAGAGAACAGTAGGATTCATACCTTTCCTAAAGATATTAATGTTATGTGAAATGCAAACAGCCACATTCAGGATTTAAATTTCGGTCACCATGTTTTCGTCTGGTTTGGTTTTATCGTATAACAACCATTGTAGGTTATTTAATGCCAAATCCATTTTTATACATATAAATAGTTCTATTTCAAAAATTCAGTTTAGCATAAGTACTTTTTTTTATACACACTTAAATGTAAAAACAGTTTTATTTCAAACAATTCAGTTTAACATAAGCACAAAGTTCAGTTCTATTTGACCTAAATATAGGACTCTATAGGGTACTACCACTTCGGGCCAGAGTGAACCTGGGAGCAATGACAGGTGACACCGAGTAAACAAATATGTTCATATTTAAAAACTTGGAATTGAAATGTGGAGTACACATTTTCATCATCTTAAACCAAGAGAAGTGTCAAAAAGACTGCACTCGATATAAATAGAAGCTTAAAAATTTCAGAGAGGGAGAAAAGAATTCAGAAGGCGGGAGTAATAGCAAAGAAATGAACATCAAAGATATGAATCTTTACTGCCGTCACCCCACAGTTATATGGCTTCAAGTATTCTTATCTAACACTTATAATTTGTTCATAATTATGTGGTTTCAAGTAATTAATAATAATCCTTTAAAAAACAATCATAGCTTCAAGTAACTATTCTTAATACAACTAATATATGATACTTTTAATTTACACATTTATATATTTGATTCTAATCATTTTTAAACAGATCTATTTGATACATAGATGGAACTCTTAGAGGTACTACCACTCCAGGTCAGAGTGGACCTGGCAGTAATGGCGACAAAGAGGTAACTCTATATTTCCTAAAGTTCTAGATCTGTAGCCTCACCACAAGATGCAGTTTAGAGTTATACTTTTTCTCAGTATCATTAAAGCCAAAGCTTAGCAAATAAACTACACAGATGATTTGTTTATAGTCGTCAAGAGTTCTATAGAACAAGCCATACTTTTTGGCTCTTAAACATTTTTAAGATGAACTGATAAGAGGATGATAAGAATTTTCCTTGATAGCTTGAAGCATGGCCTTGGAGTTCACAGTTTTAGGCATACAAAACTTTGCCTGATCATCAAGATTCTTGCAACCCAAGTGAAATTTCTTGAACCATCTAGTTACAGTAGTAGGATCAATTGTGCTTTCACTTTTTACACAACATTGGTTGTTTCTGTGGAGTTATGACACAATTTGAGCTCATAAATTCTCTGTTACAAGTTCATATATGTGGCTTTCAAATCACACAGAGAAGGAAGCAATGAACTATGTACCAGCACATCAACTACAACAATACAAGCAACCACAGCAGTTACTCTCTACATCTTTAACTGCTTTGGTCATGTGATATGCACACCACAAAGTAGCATGCACTACCAAAATATCACTCTAGTATTAATATGGTTAAAAAATGTTAAATCTTCTTGGTTGCTTCTGCAGCAATATGGTCTAGCTTGAATTTATAAATTTGTAAGTTCCCTAATTAGACTACATTGCATATTCATCATTGCAGCTTTCAAATTACACATGGATTGAACTGAGGCAATGCACAACCTGTCAGTGCACCAACTACCACAATACTACCAACCACCATAGGTACCTTCCACAGCTACAACTGTTTCAGTCATGTACTGGAACCTCACCATTGGATACAGTTTAGTGTCATATCCAAGATGTGAGAAGAATGGAGCACCAGTATATGAGATTCTTTGAACAAGTCCTCAGATTTTGAATTGAGTCTTTCCTTTTCCCAGTCTGCTTGCTCTATGGAGGCTAGAGAACCTAATCTAACCTACTATTTTAGCCATAGTTAGGGAAAGTATAGATAGATACATACCTTTGGTTTAGTTTCTTTGTTTAATGGCATATCAAGATTCATGAGTTATTTGATGCCAAAGATACCCTTGCAGAAGAACAATAGTGGTACTATTTAACCCATAACTGTAGGGATAAGAAGGTTCATACATTTCCTAAGGGTATTATTCTGAAAGTAAACATAATAGTACGGCTAGAGTTTGAACTCACTTATTACAATGTTGCAGTATAGCATATTAGCCACTATACTATGCGGACACCCTCCTATATAACTTTGCATTAGTAAGAAATAAAACACTAATAGCCTTGTCCATGATTTAAACCTGGTTTGTCAAGTCCATTTTCCTTGACAACACCACCTACACCTCTCCACATTTGTTAATATGATATTTACCAACCCCTCCGCTCGGGCAGGATATGACACAGGGTCAATTTTTATGCGAAATTTTAACAGGTTTGAATTCAGAGTTTTCCTTCTCCTAGACCAGCTGCCTCACCAAGGCTGAAGAACCTAGTCTGCCCTACTATTTATCCATAGCTGGAGGGAGAATAATTGGATTCATACCTTTCCCAAGGGTGTTAGTGCTATGTGAAATGCAATCAGTATCGTCCAGGATTTGAACTCGTGTCGCTGTGTCCATTTCCTACGACGATAACCATTACTCCACGGGCACCTCCACATTTGTTAATATGCTGCCTCCTTGGTACCAACATACACCAACCAATCACAAAGGATAACATTACTCCAAAGTAAGAGGTGCACTTAACATAATGGTTATCATCATAGGAAATGGACTTGGTGACCAAAGTTCAAATCCAGTGGAAGGCTGTTTGCATTTCCCTTCGCACTAATAGCCAAAAGAAATGTATGAATCCATTTGTTCTCTTTCCAGGTATGTGTAGATAATAAAGCAAACTGGGTTATTTAGCCATGGTTTGGCAACTTGTCTAAAAGGAAAACTGATTTCAAACCAGCTGTACTTCATTTAACAAACTGGACTTGTATCACATCCTGCTCATGGTTTGGTTTCTTTGTTTAATGGTAGATCAACCTTTATAGGTTATTTAATGCCAAAGTCATCCTTGTTGAACAGTAATGATACTACTTAACCCATAGCTTTGTGAAGTAAGGGGGTTTATGCCTTTCCTAATAGTATTAATACAAAAGTGAACATAATAGTGTAACTGGACTTCAAACTTGTTTACTACAATGATGCAATCCAGCACGTTAGCAACTATGCCAACCTGCTTTTGATGGAGGGGTTAGGTAAATACATCCCCCAAAGTAAGAACTTTTCATTGTATGCTACTTAAAATGACCTTTGCAAGTACCAGAAATAAAAGGAATCAATATTTATAGTAGGGTCAGTGTTTGCTCTCTCTCTCTCTCTCCTGACAATTTTAATGGCAAATGCCCCTGTTCTAATTTTATATAGATAGAATAAATGCTTTTCTACTTACTGATACATAATAGGGTCCTGCAAAATCTCGAATGATACCTGATGAAGTTGCAATACCCATATGCCCAATGATTGGAAAGAACCAACTGTAAAAAGAAAAAAAATTTATAAACATTATTATTAATTTTTAATGTTATTTCTTTCATCTTATTTGTGTTACTTTTTATCACAACTTTCAGAATGTTTTACAACCATTAGACAAGCTTAATAAAAAATAATCTTTGGGCAAGATTTTAAATGGCATCCTTTGGTGCTTCCTATCATGCTGTTGTAAGCAAAGGTAGTGTAAATTTAGCAAATTATGCATAAGTAGCCTAGTATTGTAGCATTGGAGTCTTTTAAGTACTGCACTAAAAAGTTGATCCTGAAATGAATTATTAAACAAAACAAATAACAGGAGGTTGAGTTGAAGCATAACTTTTTTATGCATTATCTTGGCAATAAGAAATAATTTACACAATGTTTTTGTGTGGGTATTAATTTTTTTTGTATGTGTTCAGTGTGTGTAAATGTTTTTAGTTTTCTTTTTTGTTTACTTGTGTGTAAGTCCTGAATTCCTTTAAGAACAGCCTGAAGTATCTAAAGTCTATCTTTATATTTTGGTAGCAAAATAGGGGGAAAAGTATTTTTGGAAATTATGACACAGGTCTTTTCTTATTTTTAGATTTGACGAAACACTTGGATAAGAAACAGTTATACAGTGATTGTAGCCCAAGTTATAATAACTTAGGCTACAAAGGCTCCACCAAATAATCTATATCTTTTTCTTCTCCAATTTTCATAATTGTTTTATTATACCAGTATCAGTGCAATAAAATTATAATCTCCACTGGCTTGGTAACTTCATCTAAGAATTCATTGATCCAGTCCATACACACACACACCTCCACAGAGCTGGAGAAATTGTCATAGTGGAACAACTGAAAACATGGCTTAGGACAGTGAAACCAAATGTGGATTGATCTTGGGCCTGCACCTATATAAAGTTTGCGAATGGAATTGCAAGTGACGAGCACTCATTTCACTGATAGCCTCAGACTGTTGTGCTTGGTTGACCTTCATTTGGAAATTCAGTGAGTTCCTTGGACAGAGTTGACTCAACTGACTCGGGGTAAATGCCATCACAAACACACACAGTGCAATAAAATAATGTGACATCAAATCTTACCAAATACTTATCTTTTATTCCTAATTCACATTTCTTATTTAATGATTGATTGTTTTTAATGGCATATCAACTCGTCTGGGGCTATTTTATGCCAAGAGGTTAGCTAATTGCTTACATTTTACATCCTTTATGAAATTCAATTATATGATTACATGAGAAAGTATTCCTATCTAATACAAATGATTTTTCCAAAAGGTACTAACACTCTGAATCATAGTGGACCTAGCAGTAATGGCAACCAAGAGAAATTCTCTGCCAACAGATACAGTTTAGTATCCTATCCAAGACACCCCTTTTTCTTGGGGAGGATCTTACCTCTCTGCAGAGAATAAAGCCAGCATATTCTAAGCCCCACTAACAGAGAAATTGTAGGGAAAAAACAGATCTTATTTAATGGTTGTAGGATAATGATATAAAAATAATGAAAAAATACAACTGAAAGGAAAAAAGAAATATTCATTATATATATATATTCATTCATTCATTGATTTTAATGGCACATCAACTTGTCTTGGGTTATTTCATTCCAAGAGGTTAGGGAATCACATTCATTGTATGTTAATATTTACATTTTTGAGGCAGTTTCTTTAGAGATTTTTTTTTACTGCACACAGTCCTATCAGAGAATGAATAATTTTTAAACAACTTTATTTGACTCACAGATAGGACCCCAACAGATAATATCACTCTGGGTCAGAGTGGACTTGGGTGTAATGACAATGAAAGGGTGGTCACCACTCCCCAGATCTCCAGAACTGGAGCCTCATCATCAGATACAGTTTAGTGTTATACCCAGGGCACTCCTTTTTTAAGGGTAAGGTCATACCCAATTGTAGATGCATTCAGTGTATTTTATTTAAAGAGTAGTATCATTTTTATCTTTTAGTAATCCCAATATATGCAGAGGCAATACCATAGCTAATGAGGATTTTCTAAGGTGTGGTTATTGCTACTTGAAGCTATAGCCAATGTCTGATTAATAAGAAAACCCTTAGATGAGGGCAAAGAAAAACTCTGCCATCTGTGAGGGATTAGTAAAGAACTTTTCTCATCCTATATTGTTGATTTTTTGTGGAAACGGAGGGTAGTTTAGAATAAATTTATATTGTTAAATTATTTGTATAATGGAGTAGCGCCCTCCCCTACACCTTGGTGTAGTAGCTATCGAAAAGGGAGCCTTCGGTTCACCCTCGACTATGGTCGCTAACTTTAAATTATTTGTATTGTTTGATATTTGTAAGGTCTACATTGTTAAATTGTCATTTGTAAAATTTTATTTGTTTTATTTAAAATTCATGTTACATTTTCTTGTTCCTTTAAGTGTCATTTTTTATTTCATTTAAAGAATATATAAAACTGTACAATTTTCCCTTTTTTCTTCCAATTTCAAGGTTCATATTTAATAACTATAAAAAAATAATTATTATAATTAAAAAAAAAAAAATTAAACTTAACAATTTTTTATGATTTAGTATTTTTCAAATTATTTACAATTTTCCATTTAAATTTTTTTTTTTTTCCATTTCAGAAAATTCTCATTATTTAAGAATCTTAAAAACAATCATTAAAAAAGAATTATTCCAAAAATTTAAGATTTGAAGCACTAAAATTGGTATATTAAATAGGAAATAGAGGTAATAATTCCCTTTATCATCTGACATAAGCATCAGCCGTTTGTTTGTTTTTCAGCGTAACCAATTTTTTTAGGACGTATATTTTTGATTACATACTATTAAAAAAAACAAAACAAAAAAAACAATCATAGGCTTAAGCAAAAATATGTTATTCTGAAATTAGTTTGAACTAATGACAACATTCATTTTCTTCTGACTAATTTTAGACTACCTTCTTCAACTCAACTGTATATTCAAGATGAAGAAAACTTTCCATTTCTTTTATAAATATTATTAAAAAAGAAATTTATTTTCAATCATTTACATCATACACCAGGCATATAGGGTCTATAACACCAAAAGGATGTATAATTCAATAAAATTTAGGTTAAGGAAACGCCATTGGCCTTATAAGTAGAGTGTTCGTCAATGGTCTGGGAGACCAGGGTTCAATCCCAAGTCGAGTCATAACAAAGACTCAAAAAATGGTACTTGATGTCTCTTTGCTTAACACTCAGCATTATAGGGCAGGGATCAAGGGTGAAGTGGAGCAATCTAGGGAATGGAGTAGACTCCACACACTATTGAAAAGGGAGCCTTCGGGTCATCCTCGACTAAGGTCGCCAACTTTACTTTACTTCCTACTTTGTTAGAGGTGTTTACTTCACTTAGCTGCGATCCAATTAAATCAACAATCCTATCGACAGGGCAGAGAGGTAAGACAGCACACACAAAAATAAAAAGGTGTCTTCAGTATAACACAAAACTGTAATTAATGGAGATCTGGAGATCTGGGGAAAGTGAAGTACCCCTTCATTGCCATTACGCCCAGGCCTACTCTGAAATGGAGTGGTAGTACCTGTTAGGGTCCCATTTACGTGTCTAATAAACTAGTTTAAAAATTATTCATATGATAGGAATGTGCAACAACAATAAAAAAAGTCTTTTAAACGACACAAAAAATGTAAATATAACCTCTTGGCATAAAATAACCCGAGACGAGTTGACATGTTATTAAAATCAACCCACCAACCAATGAAATCAATAATCTGTATCTAATATATCCCAAAGATATCAGATTAATAATAGTTTTTGATTGATAAAAAGAGGAGAGAGTGCATTTTGGAGGAAGTGATGATGCTATTATTGGTAAAGAAAATTATTAACCCCTTCAGCAAATAGTTACCATTTGCCGCTGCCGGCCGTATTTGTGGGAACACAATTCGGTCAAAGCCGCCTTGGGTGCCCCTTTCATATGGCCTTGTGCCACATCTAAGCAAAAAGCTTAGTAAATTTCCAAAGCCGCCTGACATGCGTGCTGGGGTAGCCTAGCATTCGTGTCGGATGGCTGATATTGACCCTCCCTTAGCCTCAAGGAGTCCTCCCTGAAGGCTTTCACCTGCTTCTGTAGGATTAGATTTATTGCCTGACGCCGCTTTTTAGGAAAATGCAGATGGGATCAAGGTATTTTTGTGCCCCCTGCGCATTTGAGCTTCGGCTCGTGACCAATCCCACTATAAAAGTGGCCTTGTGCCATACTCGTGGGGAAACAGACAAATACCTTTCAGCAGACAGTTTTGTTTTTATCAGTATTTATAAAAAGCTTTTTCTAAGATCTGAACGACATGACTGATGGAAAATCATTTTGAGAGAGAGAAAAGAAAAATTAATTTTTTTTCAACAATAAACTAAAACAACTTTTCTAACAGTAAAAGGTTGATAGCTTGACTGCTAAGCATGGCGAGTATATAAAAAAAAGGTTCTTTAAAAACAACTTTACTAATGTTTTGATTCGGAAATTTTAAAGAAAGTTTAAGGGGTTTTTTTTTTAACCTATCTTGCATTTAAAAAAGAAAGAGGTTTGAAATTAAAATCGATAAAAGAAATTGGTTGTTTAGTAAGGGAGACTTCTTACTTCCTTGTGAAGAGCTATATATATATATATATATATATCTTTTTTTTTTTTCTTACACAACTGATGGACCCCTTTTCCAATTATATAAACAATGGGGGACAACAAATTTTAGTTATTTCTGAATTAAATTAGATCGCCTGTCAATTGAAATTATTCCAGTTATAAACAATAACAAAACTAAGTCTGTTTATTTACTTACCTAATAAAAGGAATTGGTGTCCAAACTATACAATAAGGAAAACGACTTTTTTCAAAATCCATTTGAACACTTGGCCGCTTACTATTGCCTCCGGGCATTGCCATGTCAACACCACAATCTTCAGGCGGTGACGAATTTGCAGGAAATGCAGATTTAATAGCTGTTTTTTCGCCTGGACTAAGAGATGTGTCCGCCATAGCAGGGACAACAAATTCTAAAGTCCAAGCAACTAGTTTTAGCAGTTATTAATCACAACTATCACCGGAATGAAAAACGAAACGAATCGAAACTAAAAATTATATTATTATCATTAGTCTGTCTACTATTCAATTTCTTCGTTTTGTCTATTTCATTCCGCTTTTTTGTAAATTTGATCGTAGGTGTAACCCCACAACTGCTCACATAAAATTTTGTACAGTAGAAATAAATTTGTTTTGATTTTTCAAAAGATTTTGTTGGTCTTTTAAAATTTAATCATCAAGTTGAACCTGAAAGAAAATTTATTTTCATATGCTTCTATTCAAATAATAAGTTTATGATATGTGTTTATACAACTAAACAAAGAGCTCTAATGATGGAATAATACGTAACTTTTTTAAACATATTAATTTAGACAATTATTTTCATTTGAATAAAAATATAATACAAATTATTTTTTATACGTGTAAAAGATTCTTAAATGATTTTTATGACTTAAAAGAAATAAGCAAATTATTTAAAATATACGAAACTAAAGTTAGAAATTTCTGAATGTAGTCAGGCGCGTAGTTCTAAAATGGTGGAAGGTAGCAGTAAAGCCCGGCTTCGACGCATCAGTATTATCAACGGACAAAATGTTACATGTTTACCTATCATGATGTAAGTATGAGTATACGGTATCTTATTAGCATCGGAGAAATATAAATTGACATTTTTCTTTTTTTACTTATCTGAAATGAACATATGTTTGATTATCTTAGTTGTCATTCTGGTATTTGTTATGTCAACTAACAAAGCAATTTTTCTTCTTCATCCAAAATTTAAAATACAAACTGGAAAAGGTCCCAAAATGTATGACTTGTACTAATTTTTTTTAAAAAAGGGTTACTTTAGAAATTTTATTATGAATTAAAACGGAAATTTTCTTTATTGGTCCTTTCTATTAGAATAGTCCAATAAAGAAAATTAACGTTATTTCTGCGGGCGGTAATCTCCACAACAACAACAAAAATTATGAAAATATGTTATAATTACATTAATGTTCGCCATCCAGATAAAACTAAGTTTTAGTCATTTACTTAATTACTGAACGATTTAATTTAAGTTCCAAAAATATATCAGCGATTAAAAACATCTTTTTAACTGCCGGAGAGAAAGACTAAAGTATGGCGGATGAGTGAAAGACGTACTTTTGGAATTGTTGTTCAGTTAAAAGAAAATTAAGCAAATGACTAAAACTTACTTTTATTTGGATGGTGAATTTTATACAAACACCCTGTAGTATACTGAGTACACCCCCCTTTTTTTTTTCTTCGTATAATAAATGTTCACACTGGAAGATTTTTTTTTTGATGAAATAGTCAAATCGACAATAATAATACTAGTAACCGGTTTAAGATATTTTATTTGTTTTGCTTCTGTTAATTTTTTTTCTTACATTACTTTCTTTAAAATTATTGCTCTCAACGATTTTATTTTGACAAAACAAAATAAAAAAGTTTTTTTATGTCTCACCCCACCTAAAAACCTTTGATTTATACCTTTTTTTTTTTCCAAGTCTGTTAATATTGCTTGACCTTTAAACTCACTTGGTTTTATTCGAATCTAATTATTAGATGAAGAAACATTATCAACTATTATTAATTTTTTTTATTTGTCCTGGGTAAAATAAGATTAAGAAAATATATAGAAAAAAATGTTATTCAAATTTCTGATGCTTTCAATTGAGAAGATTTTCCTCTACTCTAGGAATTTGTCAGATTTGAAAAAATATGATTTTTTTTTTAAATGACGATCTCCTGCTATAGGGTAAGACCTCAAAAAAGGACACTAAACTGCATCTGAGGATAAGACTTCAGTTCTGGAGATCTGGGGGAATGTGGAGTACCCTTTCATTATCATTACTCCCAGGTCCACTCTGACCTGGAGTGATAGTACCTATTAGGGTCCCATCTTGGGGTCAAATAGATCTGCTTAAAATTGTTTATATTAGACTGGAATATTTTATGCCATTTAAAAGAATTATTTATGTTAATAGTTGAAGCTATAAATATTTATTAATTATCATTAGTTACTTGAAACCATATAACTAGGCCCAGTCCCCTGGGTCTGTAGAATACACCAACTGCATCTCTGCTGAAAAGTAAGACGACCCCCCCCCCGACAAGTATCCTGGATATTAGTTTAAAGAATCTGATGGTGAGGCTCCAGTAATTTTGGAGCTTTGGAGAATGTGGAATACCTCCCAGGTCTACTCTGGCCCATAGTGGTAGTACCTGACAGGGTCAAATAGAACTGATTGACATTTAAACTGAGTACAAAGAAATGACTTATACTAAATTGAATTGTTTGAAATGGAACTGTTTGATCATTTAACTGTGTATAAAGAGATGACATGTTTAATAGAATTGTTTGTTATACATAGCAATACTTAGAACCATTTAACTTATGCTAAATTGAATTGTTAGAAATAGAACTGTTGGATCTTTTAACTACGTGTATCTAAAAAATGTTTAATATATGTAATGTGAAAACAGGTTTTCACATTAAATAACCAACAATTGTTGATATGCTATAAAACCAACCCAAACCAAACTATATAACTATGTACAAAAAATGATCATTATTAAATTGAAATAAATACTTAAAATCATATAATCATTTTTATTAGATAAGAAATGCTTGAAACCATACAACTGTGAAAATTATTTGTATTAGATAAGAATACTTGTTATCGTATAAGTGTGTGCAAAAAACTCTTAAGAAACGACGACATAAAATGTAAAAATAAACAGTATAATAAATGCAATTTCCTAACCTCTTAGCATAAAATAATCCTAGATGGGCTGGCATGCCATTAAAATTAATCAGTTAGTCATCTGAAGAATTGTTACGCTGTCAATTTTTGAGGTGACAATTCTCCAGATGATCTCTTTTTGTCACTTATAGCATTTTGTTGCATCTATTAGATGTTTGTTTGTGGGAAAGATGTTTTAGTAAAGTTCCCACTCTCCAAAGACCAATATTAGCATTAGCATATGTGATCAACCAGTCTAGAAGTAAAAACTGAATTCAGATAAGCTTTACTCTTCTTAAAAATTGACCTTGTTACATCCTGCCCATGTCAGAGGGAACTGGGTAAATGCATAATTCTATCCTGGTGTTAATAACCTACCTAACATACAATCACTTTTATCTTTACAAATATTCATAGATCATCATATATAGTAGTAGTAGTAGTAGTTAGCGACCATAGTCGAGGGTGACCCGAAGGCTCCCTTTTCGATAGCTACTACACCAAGGTGTAGGGGAGGGCGCTACTCCATTCCCAGGATTGCTCCACTTTACCCTTGAACCGTACCTTATAATGCTGAGTGTTAAGCAAGGTGGTATCAAGTTCCATTTTTAAAGTCTTTGGTATGACTCGACCTGGGATTGAACCCAGGTCTCCCGGACCATTAGCGAACACTCTAACCGCTGGGCCAATGTCCCGGGTTGTTTAGTCAAATGTATGAGAAGTTCATTTCTTTAAATTTCTGGTCATTCTTGATTAGGAACCAAAACTTAGTCCTGCTACAGGAGATCTGTCTTCCAAGTAGCATCTCCTTATTGCACTATCAAGTGACAGGGTTAGGAGTGCACTCTGATGTCTCTGAGAAAATTAGAGCAAACCAAGCAATAATCAATTATAAAATGCAATATTGATTTCATGTGTTGATAAGGATTTTACTGCACTAAAAAGATGTCTCACATAGTTAATGATCTTCTGCAGTTGCTAAAATGATACTCAATTTGTGTAAATCGATAGTAACATGCATCTATCAGTAACTATATTTTAGATTCATATTCATCATTCATTTGGGTAAATATAAAAAGAGCTTATTGTTATCATTAAAGAGGGTTTTCTTAAAAAAAAACAACATTAATATGCATTTTTCACATAGTTAAAAAAAACAACCAAAAAACATTTTATTTTGGTCATCTTGAAAGACATTTTTCTTACCTCCATTTGAAAGATGTATTAATTACACTGATGGAGGCACTTGTGACATATTGGTTATCATAGTAGGAAGTGGCCTCACCTACCTGAGTTCAAATCCTAGATGAGCTTGTTTGTATTTCACGTAGCATTGGGAAAGGTATGAATCTAGCTATGGGTAAATAGTAACACAAAATTAATTCTTTAACTTTGGCATGGTTACCAGTCTAGAAGATAGAAAATTTAATTCAAATAAAACCTTCCCAAGACATGCTACATAGATAGCACCCCCCCTGACAAAATCATGTTACAGAATAAGTCTTTTAATTACTTCAATAAAATATTTGGTTTATTTATTAATTCATTTTTATTTATATAAAATTTTTGTTTTAAAGGCAATATAATTTTCAATTAGATATACATATAGGCTTTTTACATAACTGCTATTTGTTCAGAAATCTGTAAGTGAAATAAATTTGTTGTATGCTTTTTTGTATGCATGAAAAAAAAATACACATATATATATATATATATATATATATATATATATATATATATATATATACCTGCGATGTATTTTTATGTTTGTAATGTGTGACCACCAAACAGTTTTGGAATTATTAAAATCATACTTGTGCACAATCAATATTAGATATTTAAAAATGAAATTAAGCTGAATTAAATGATAATGAACTTATCTTATAATGTCTTATAAAAGCTTTTTATTATATTGACATGAAAATTAAATGGCAAAATTCTAAATTGTAACCAATGTTTTTATCTTTTATTAATAATCACCCTGATTCTGCCCATTCTAGGTATTAATATCATTGTCTATCTATAGTTGTTGTTTGTAACAATAGATTTGTGTTTGTACTGATATATTAGCTAAATATGTATATATTAACAACTGGTCCATGTGTTACAGATGATGTAATAGTTTTTTGCTGGTAGGTCATGTAGTTTATAGGAGAGTAGAGAGCTGTTTACCTTTGTGAATATACATTCTCTTCTCTGGTAGTGTTAAAACAATTTATCTAGAGAATACAAGGAAAATAGGATTCACACCTTTTCCAAGATTATTACTGCTAAGTGTTTGTATAATGCACATATAAAAAGTAATATTGAGTTTCTAAGAGTGAGTCTATTAGAATATGAAAAAAAGAATTTCAATTGTATTTTAAGCTTTTAATCTAAACAGTTGGATCTTGCTTGTTGGATAGCCTGGGAAAAAAATTATATAATTAAAGCATCTGTTGGCTTGAATCCAGTCCTTCGTATATTGATCAAGCATCTAAGAATACTTTAAATTTCTTCTTGATATGCAACAGGGAGATGAATTGCTTTGCTTTTATCATTCAAATAATGCTAATAATAATAGAATAAATATGCAGATAATTGGATTGATCAAATATAAGTATTAATTTTATTGCAGACTTTTGTCCTCATTTTGGTAGTTTTTGTTGTTTTTTCTCACTACGTTTCGGCCAAATTTCACCTCTGGATTCCCAATAAAGACAATGGTCAAATATAGTTTTTTTTTCTTGTGAGTTTTGTTTATTTTTCATGTTTATGTTTGACAAAGCAATTTTGATCATTTTTGATTGGTTGATCAGAGCAAAGATATTGACTAACATACTGGACCTCAACATCATAGTGAGCAAATGTGAACTCTGGTCACACTATTGCATTCACTTTCAGACTAATTCCCTTGGTAAAGGTATGAGCCTCCTTATCTCTCCAGCTATGGGTTTAAATAATACTACTACTGTTCTTCCTAAAGGAGTGTTTGGCATTAAATAACTCACAAAGGTTGACATGCCATTAAACAAGGAAAGCAAATTTTATTGGTGTATAGCCATGTTACTGAGTTATTTGATTTTTATTATAAATAGCCTCTTGTTCAACTCTCTTTTCTCTATATTTTCTATTCTATAAAATGACTTAATGAGTTTCTCTCGCTTGTTCTGTGATAATATACTCTTTCTTTCAGCTACATCAGTAGAGGTGTGGTTCCTATCTCCACATCCCTGATTTTGAGTTTTCCTCCTTTTTAAACTGGTTTCCCTACCTACAAAACTAAAGAGTACTGTCTGCTCTACTATTTATCCATAGCTGGAACTAGAGTGGAAATGGATTCATGCCTTTCTTAAGGACATTAGCACAAACAGAAACAGTCTCTTTTAGAATTAGAATTTGGTTCATCTAATCTATTTTCTATGTCAATAACCATTACGCCATCCATGTGATCTCAAATAGCCTCAACCAAAATGTAAAGTGGGGAATATCCCATGGCATAATGGCTAACGTGCAGGACTACGGCCTCTAAGTAAGCGATTTTGAACTCCACTCACTCACTCACTCACAGCCCAGTCGCCTGGGGCTGTAGAATACACCGACTGCACCTCTACAGATGGGTAAAGCTCTCCCCCAATGAGTGTCCTGAATATGACATTAAAGAATCTGATGGCAAGGCTCCAGTAATGCTGGAGTTTTGGGGAATATAGAGTGCCCGTTCATTGCCATCGCTCCCGGGTCCACTCTGGCCTGTAGTGGTAGCACCTGACAGGGTCCTATCTATGACAGATGTTTAATTGAGTTTTTTAGTTATACATAGCAATACATGGAACCATTCAACTTTGTTGACTTATGCTAATTTGAATTGTTAGAAATAGAGCTATTGGATCATTTAACTGTATGTATCTAAAAAAAAAAAATGTTTATAAATCATATATTTAATATATATGTAAAAACAGGATTTGTTATTAAATAACCAACAATTGTTGGTTGATGTGCCATAAAACCAAAGCATCCAGTCACTTTCTTTAAGACTAATACCCTCTAGGAAGGTATGAACCCTCTTATTCCCCCTAACTATGGGTTAAATTGTACCTCTTTTGTTCTTCTACAGGGGCAGTGGTTTTGGCTTTAAATAACCTATGAAGATTGGTATGCCATCAAACAAAAAAAAATCAAACCTAACCCGCCAAAATGTAAAAGTTGTTCATCAATTCTTTTTTTCTTTACCATTAATCCTTTTACTACATTTTAATTCCATAAAAGCCAATGTTTGTTGCTTTGTAATGCACAAAACAAGTCAAAGTTTTTTCATGTCTAACACCATAGACCTGGTACCTTTCATATATTACATACATAACCTTAAAATATGTCTGCAGATGGCCCTATCAGTGGGGCTTAGAACATGTTAACTTAATCCCCTTCAGGTTGATAAGACCTACTCACCTCCACCCCCCCTAAAAAAAAATATGGGTCATCCTGGGTAGAACACTAAATTGCATCTGGTGTTGAGGTTCCAGTTCTGGGGAGTGTGAAGTAGCTCTTCATTGCTGTTACTCCCAGGTCTACTCTTATTCAGAGAGTGATGAGCTGTTAGGGTCTCACCTATGGGTCAAATAGATATGTTTGCAAATTATTTGTATTAGATATATTTGTATTAGAAATACTTGATATCATATAACCATGTGCAAATATACTCTTAAACAACTTCACAAAAAATTCAATTAAAAATGTACAATATATACAATTCCCTAATCTCTAGGCATGAAATAACCTTAGACAATTAAATCAAACTTAATCAATCAATTATATATCTGTTGCTCCTCTTCATTAGGTAAGTACCAAAAACAGTGCAGATTGTAGCAATGATTATGGATATTTTTATTAAAAAAAAGAAAATTAATTTCTACAATGATTCAAATATCTTGAAATTTTATACCATGGTTGATTTCTAACAACAGAAACATGTATGTTCTGTAATTAAAAATCTTCCAAAAATAAAGTACCCATTATAGAAATATAAGATTCAATGAAATATGTATAATTTAACAATTACTACTAAAAATAATCTTTAAAAAATACATTTGTTTACAGCAAGTGTCTGTTATCTATCAGCTCATATTCATGCACAACTGTGTGTGAGGATGGAAGTTTCATTATAATGCCTAAAATATTCATCTATAAATTGTTTCATAAAAAAATGGTAATTGTTGTGTCAATTTACAATATTGGATGAAAAAAACAGATGGCATAAAAAAAATTAAGACTATCTATGATCACTTGATATTTGATTGGGTATCCATTAGCATCAATCTCTGCCTGACAGTGTCCAGTGTCTGTTCATGCTTTTAACAAGTGGTTGACAAAAACATAATGATGGTGATTCAATTTCTTTGCAATATAGTTATGTGATAGCCACAATCATTGTGTACCACAATTTGACCTTTTTCAAATTCAAACAACTGCATAATGGCCATTAACAAAGGACTAATCACAAATTGATATATCAAATCAAGGAAAAAACAATTTTAAGAAGTTTCCTATTTTGGGAGTATTTCTGAGAATTTTCTTTTTTAGAATTTTGGACTTTTTACTGCAACTAAGAGGACTTTGACAGCAATAACCAAGGAAAATCATTGAAATTTTATTTTAAAAAATTTTTTCTTTTTTTTTTTTAAGCAAATCAGTGATTTTCTCTTTAGAGGACAAATCAGATTTTATAAGATTCAAGTAGAAATTATTCTTTTGTTGAATCTTTTTTGTCATGAAACAATTTTTAAATAAAAGCTGTTCTCTCATAGTCAAACTGCAGTCCTCAGATACTTTCTGAATGGCCCACTTAATTTTGCAAAGAAAATGTTTTGTTACTTATACATAGCAATACATGGAACCATTCAACTTTGTTGACTTATGCTAATTTGAATTGTTAGAAATTGTATGTATCTAAAAAAAAAAGTGTGTTTATAAATCATATATTTAATATATATGTAAAAATAGGATTTGACATTAAATAACCAACAATTGTTGGTTGATATGCCATAAAACCAAAGCATCCAGTCACTTACTTTCAGACTAATACCCTCTAGGCAGGTATGAACCCTCTTATTCCCCCTAACTATGGGTTAAATCATACCTCTGTTCTTCTACAGGGACAGTGGTTTTGGCTTTTTGTTTGTCTCATTTCATTCTATATAATCAATTGAATAAATTAGACCAATATTATTACTTTTATGTATATTTTTATGTTAATGTTATCTTTCTAAAAGTGACAAATGAAATTATTTGTCAGTTTGTTAAACATGCACCTGTAATTTTAAGAAAATATTTTTGATAAAATTTCAATTCATGGGTTATGAAAATATTCATTGATTTTTTCTTTTAGTTATCTATATGTTATGTACCATGGCAGCAGTATGTGTTGATTACATTGATATTAGTGATATAATATACCAAGACATATTTTTATAGGAAAGATCTTTTTACTGAATTTTCCCATTTCTAAAGCAGATGCTTAAATGTATGGTCTTCTTTAGTGAAAATGGTTGAGATACTTTCATTGAAAAATTACCTTGAATTTTTTTAGTAGTGGAGCCCACCTGTGGCCTGCTTCTCAAAAAAAAAGTTGCTTATAGCTGGTTTAAAGTTATAACAAAATAAAGGTAGAGAGATTTGTTTGATAATGCTGACTTAGTTGATCATTCATTCATTAGTTTATTCAAACACACCTACAATTAATAACTGTATAAATATACTGTTAAGTTTATGTCAATATTACCAGTTTTTATGCCTAAACCTTTTCACATTTTCCCTAAAATTTGTTGTCTCTTTAGTCCAAATGATACATTGTTATAAATAATAAAGATCAAATAAAGCTAAATACTAACATGTGATGTTGTCTAATTTGGAAACTAACACTTTACATATTTAAACAGGGCCATAACAGCACAGAAACAACCAAAAATGTTGTGCAAAAAGTGAAGATGCAGTTGATTACAGTACAGTAACCAGATGATTCCAGAAATTTTGCTCTGGTTGCAAGAACCTCAATGATCAGGCAAGGTCAGGTAGGCCTAAAACAATGGATTCCACTAAGGTCATGTTCGGGGGTGTCCTCGTGGTGTAATGGTTAAAGCGATGGACTGCGGAATCGTAGTACGCAAGTTTGCACTCCAGTTGTGCTATTATGTTCACTTTCAGGCAAATGCCCTTGGGAAAGGTATGAACCCCCTTATCCTCCCAGCTATGTGTTAAATAGTACCGCTACTGTTCTTCTTGGAGAATGGCTTTGGCATTAAATAACCTAAAAAGAGTTGATATGCCATTAAACAAAGAACCCAAACCCTAAGGTCATGTTCCAAGCTATAGAGGCAAATTTGGCAAGTAGCAGCACTCAGGCTCAGCATCTCACAGTCCAGTGTGGTTTGTCACCTTCACAACCTCAGCAAAAGCATCTGGATTGTGCTTCATATGAAAATGTTTAAACTTTTTACTCAACTTATTAATACATTTATTTACACTGTCCAACTTGTTTATTTGTCTCTTGAACCTCTATTAATAATATATATATATATATATATATATATATATATATATATATACACACACACTTATTATTGTATTGGGTATTTTATGAGACTAATTTTGTGTTGATTTAAAATTGATACAATAAATTAACAGTTTCTTCTGGTTTCGAATTTTTAGGCTAAAGGAAGGTGGAGTCACTACATTTGGCCGAAGCCCAAAGAATGACTACCTTTTGGATTCTCATTTCCTCAAGAACTTCATTTCCAGGTATCATTGCAAAGTGGAATGTAACAAAACATCAAATGGTAAACTGGAATACAAAATCTTTGATAGCAGCATGAACGGCACTTTTATTAATGACTATCGGGTAAGTTAGTCTTTTTGTACTTCAAACTGGTCCTTACACATTTCTGCCTTTATTGTTGTATTCATTAAAGGCATTTGTTGATTGAATTTGCATTTAAGATTCCAAAACAATATGTTAAACCAACAACAAATATTTTGAAACAAATTTCAGGGCACTCCTTGTGGCATAATGACTAAAGTGCTTGACTGTAGCCTTCAATTAAGCAAGTTCAAACTCCAGTCATGTTATTATGTTCACTTTCAGATTAATACTCTTGAGAAAGGTATTGAACCCTTTATCTCCTCAGGCATGGGTTAAATGGTATCACTGCAGTTTTTCTACCAGGATGGCTTTGGCATTAAATAACCCACAAAGATTGATATGCCATTAAACAAAGAAATCAACCAAATTAACAGAAATATATTTCAATCAATTGTCTTAATAGCAATAGGAAATTAAAGATAGAATTCAGTTTTTAGGACATAAGATCATTTTTTATTTCCTTCTTTTCTTTTTAAAAAAAAAATCTCCAACTAAAAAATTAAGTGTTTTCAGAGTTTAGTATTTGGAGAGTTGAAGAAATATGACCAAGACAAGAACATGAATATTACATTTTGACATTCTGTAAAATTGTAAAGATGAGCCGCCCACTCAAATATCTTTCTTAACCCTTCGAGCCCTGAGCCTCTTCTGAATTGAAAAATTGCTGAAAATGTAAAATGGTGTGATGTTATTTTTAATCACTTTACAAGCAATTAAATAACGGTTTACAACATTTTATAGACAATTTAAAATCTATTTAAAAAAATAAAATTATATATGAAATATAAGATGGCAATATTTTCTTGGCAATGGTGATGTAGAAGTGGGGAATCCATGACCAAAATTTTTGCTGCCAGGGTTTATGTACTTTTAGTTAACAGCACAAATACTGGCCAGTCATGTTTAAAGGGTTAACCTTTTCAACTGCAGTCTGCAACATGCACAAATACAGACTTAAATATGAAAGGCAAACATTTCTTTTAGAATGTATGAAATGATTTATCAAAGATGTTGGTTTTAGTGAGCTTTAAGGGTAGTCAAGACAGATCATGTCAAAAGTATCATTACAATTGACTCTTTCACCTTTCCAATGAACTCCCTCTAAGAAAGTAAGCATCAAGAGTCCTATTCAAGAATAAATTGTTTAATTTGCTTCTCCCTACCCTAAGTTGTCATTACTCCCTAGTTGGTAACCTGTTGGTATAAAATAACCCTAAACAAGGTGACATCCCATTAAAATCATTCTCCCGACCCTAATAAGCCAACGCTATGTAACATAAACAATTCTTACCTCTTGATAATTCACATTTTACTATCATTTTTTTTATGAAAACAAAATATATACTAATTCATCAGTATAATTTATAACCTTCAAAGAGTAGATATATTCTAATAACACTGACAAAAATATCTTTCTAATCAAAGTATTTATTAAATCATTTCTGTGATTCTTGGAAAGTCAGTACTTTGTGTATAGTACACACACACACCCTAAATTTTGGCTACAAAATTCTGAAAAATGAAATGTATGTTATTTATAATACACACTGACTTTTTAGAATTTACAGCAGTTAAATTTAATTGTTCAACTTTTTATACAGTTTATACAGATTGAAAATAAAAATTTATATAGTTATGGTTTGAAATAAAACATTTATGCAGTATTTAGAGCAAACACACTACAAGGGAGTAACCCCCCCCCAAAAAAAAGCAATGTCCTAGGTATGATACTTAACTCTATCTGATGTTGAGGCTTCAGTTCTTGAGCTCTAGAGTGTGGATTTTCCCTTTATTGCCATTACTCCTAGGTCCACTCTAAACTCAAGTGGTGGTAACTGTCAGGGTCTTATCCATGGATCAAATAGATTTCTCTAAAAATTATTTGTATTTGTTAGAGCTGTGTTGTGGCCACCGAAATATAAAAGCCTGTTCGATTGTGATGTGATGACACAAAAGTAGTCCATGAGGTTAGTGACACAGTCAGTAATCAAAATATAACGTATTATTGTAAGAAAGATGGTTTTAAAAAAAACTTTTTAAAAATACATTTAAAAAAGAAAGAAACAGGGTTGGATTTTATACAGAACCTTATTTGATATCAATTTTTTAAAAATAATTTATACAAAAAAACATTTTGTTGCTGAATGCTATGTTAAAGTAAATAAACTAAACATCATGTTACATTTCAGTAAATTTTAAAGACTGAAATTCGTTCGTTATTTTATTTGTTACAAATCTGAAAATATTTTAAAATCATAATCAACATATTTTTATTTTAATTTCGATAATTATTCTGTAAAGTTACAATATCGTAATTATTAAGTGATTATTATTCTTATACACTATATAGTAACAACTGAATCATGAATTAGGGAACAAACAATAATTGAATAAATAAACAAACAAATAACAAGTAAATGATAAATAAAATATAAATAAGAAACTATAAAATTAAATACAAACTAGCAAATAAATTTGATACAAATGTAATACTCAGAGATAAATAAATTACAGAGAGAAAATTTTAAGACTGAAATTCGTTCATAATTCTAATTGTTTCAAATTTGAAAACAATTTTTAATATTCTTTAAAGTTACAATTTTGTAATCGTGAAGTGATTATTACTCAAATTCAGCAACAACTGAATTATGAATTAGGAAACAAACAATAATTAAATAAACAAACAAATTACAAGTAAATAATGAATAAATAAAACAATTATATATAAATAAGAAACAAATAAATTAAATACAAAGAAAGAGATTTAAAAATCAAATAATACTTATAAAAAAATAGGTTACAGATACAAAATGTAACTGAATGTTTGAAATTTTCTTTTTTGGCTTAACTTGTTATTCTTAATATTATTTTCTTTGGAACAAAATGTATTTAAAAGAACATTTGTAGAGCTTTGTATTTTTTCTATATTGTGACCCTCATCACAAGTGTCAACATTTAAAAAAAGCTCATAATCGGCCAAAACATTCAATGTTATATGCATGGCTAATTTCCTTTGATTTACTGAATGGAGAAAAAAATGATGTTTTATCTGCTTATCAATGACAACATAATTATATATCACAAAACTTGTAGTTGTTTCATTAGGATATAAGAGAGACTCTCTATTAATCTCCCAAAAATAGCTGTTTATTTCAGTTTTTCTTTAACATTATCTCTTCCAGATATTAAATCTTTGCTTTTTTAATTTTCTTAAAAACTACATACCAGCAATAACCTGCTAAGTATAGAATTACTTCTGTCTATCGGGATGCATCCTCCCCTTCCCTAAAAAGGGTGACCTCGGATTAACCAAGAAATGCTGTGGTTTAAATACATCCATAGTGGCCAAAATATGCAATGCTCTACTACGCAAACACATAGAACCCAAAATTGAGAACATACTTAGGAAGAACCAAAATGGCTTCTGGAGGAATAAATCCACAACGTCACAAATTTTGACTATCCATCAAATTCTTGAAGGTGTATGTGCAAAAAACCTAGAGGCAACAATAATATTTGTCGACTTTACCAAGGCCTTTGACTCCATTCACAGAGGAAAGATGGAGCAAATTCTACTTGCCGATGGTCTACCAAAAGAAACCATCGCAGCCATAATGATGCTATATAGAAACACAAAAGTAAAAGTCCGTTCCCTGGATGGAGACACAGACTACTACGACATTGTAGCAGGTGTACTGCAAGGAGACACATTACATACCTCTTTATCATCTGTCTAGACTACGTGCTTAGAACATTTATTGATAAAATGAAAGAAAACAGTTTCAAGTTAACAAAGGAAAGAAGCAGAAGGTACCCCACACAAACAATTACCTACGCTGATGACATAGCGCTTCTGGCAAATGCACCCGCTCTAGTCAAAACCCTGCTACATAGACTGGAACGAGCAGCTGCAGGCATAGGTCTCCATGTCAATGTGCACAAGATGGAAAATATGTGCTTTAATCAAACAGGCGACATCTCCACACTAAACAGTTGTTCTGAAACTAGTAGAAAAGTTCGCCTACCTAGGAAGCAGTGTCTCATCAACCATGACTCACATCAACACACAACTAAGGCATAGACAGCTATCGATAGGCTAACTGTCATATGGAAGTCAGAGCTGACCGATAAAATAAAATGCAGTTTCTTTCAAGCAGTGGTGTCGATACTGCTATATGGATGCACTATCATAGTTAGACGAACCAGATATGCGGGACACTGCTAGGGAAATAGGGATGAGCTCATAAGTGATGTACTCCAGTGGACCCCTTCACATGGATGAGCAAAGGCAGGACAACCAGTTAGAACACAGAATGTAACCCTGAAGACGTGCCGGAAGCAATGGACAATAGGGAGGGGTGGCGAGAGAGGGTCAGGGATATCTATGCTGATGGCGCAATATGATGATGATGATGATAGTATTACAGGAAGAACTTCTTTACATTTATTAATATCATCTTCTTTAACATCAATTCTAAATTTGTATACATCTAACTTTTGCTCCTCTGTCACTTCATCCTGGTTCTTGTAAATTTTTAAAATCAACTTTAATGCATTTCTGATTAAATGGTAAGATCAATTTTAAAACAGATAGCATTCTGATTTTTTTTTTCACACTTGAACACTTGCTGTATCGAGATATTATACTGATCCCCACTAAATTGCTGGTGTTGACCAAACCTGACCTCAAGGTGATCAGTTTGAAATTTGCCAGGTAATATGTATTGCATTTTCAATTCTTCTATGCAATACTTGGTCAGTTCTAGAAATTCATAGGTCGTATAATGCAAAGCAGTAAAAGTATCCTTTGTTAATATGCCATTTCTTCCAGAAATGCTATTCCAAGATTCCAACCAGTTACAGAATACAGAGAGAAATCTAAAATTTTCTTCATTCACTCAAAGTGTATTAAAGTATTTCTTTCTAAGTCGACAACCTTTATATGGTATTTTTACATTCATTATTGTCCACCAAATATAAAATACATCTATATATTCTGTAACTTCTGCAAAATTAAGCAAACTTTTCTGTTTTCATAAGGTCAATAATCCCTGAACTGTGTATTCATTAAAAATTTTCAGAACTAAATTAACATTTTGCCTTTCAAGAGTAGAAGAAAGTACCTTTGAGATCAATTTGTTACAATATTTCAAAATTGAGAGAGATTCCAGGGCATGAAGTTTCTGTAAGGTACAAAATGAGGCACTTGGATACTATCTAATTCATGATTTCCATTATGACAAAATTTGGGAATAGCATGCATTTATTTGCATCTTTTTGACCAATCCACTTGTTTCTAATGCATTTTAATATGTGGACTAAGTCAAAGACGAAGAAGAGAAGTCGAGACTTTTTAACTGGGTGTGTGGATATACAATAGAAAGCTTTGGGGGACTGCAAAAGAAAGAGATATCTTTTTTATTTGTAGCATTATTATGTTATGACTGATGATATTTGAAAGCCTGTCTCCTCTAAACCAATTATTATATGTTTAACTATGTCATATAAATTCTCAACTTTTAGACATTTAGTTGGCATAACATGCACATCCATATATTGTTGAGAATACACTAAGCATAAAAGCAAAAGCACTTGTTGCAGCTTCATTGCTGTTATCAGATAAGCTAACAATATTACCACCCTTATAAGCAATGTGAGGTTTTAGGTGATTTTCATCAACAAGTAAAGATACTGTGGTATCCTGCTGCACTAGTAACTTGAATTTATTTTTAATATACATAAGAAAATTGTTATGTTGCTCAATCAAATGATTCACATATATTGATAGTCTTAGGTTAGTCTTTTAATGGTTGAATAGCTGGATAAAATTATATTTTTGCTGTCTCTTAAAAATTTGTACCCTTTAAGGAAGCAGTTATGACAATGAAGAAAATATCATTTCTGTTGAATAATCAAACTTATTCTGTGTCATTAAGTTTAGCTGCTCATATATAAATTTTATTGAATTAGCATGTTTGTTAGATTCTTCTTGTACCAATAGAAGACATGACATAACCAATTTTAATATGAAAATCCTATTCTGAGGTTCAGTTTGCTGTTGTTCTGTGTCCATTTTCTTCATGTTTTCTATCAGAATTTCAAGAGAATTTTGATCAGTTACATGTTTAGGAATCTTATAGTCCCCTATTTTATTAATTTCCACATCTCTACAAAATACATGTACTGCAAAATTAGATTCAATTACAAGAGACAGATTGATTTTTGGATATGGGGATTTGATAATGCTGCATATAATGTCTCTTGCTGCCTAACATCAACACTTGTAATTTCAATCAAGAAAATTTAATTTCTCTTCTAAATCATTTATAATATGAAATTTCTTTTGCTTTTTATATGCTGTTATCAGTAATACTTTTAAGGGCAGAATACTCCGGTCAGATTCTCTTAGAATTTAGTGACTCTAGAGGTTTTCAATGAAAATGAGTATGAGGGACATTTAGGTAAAATTCTAGGGATAGCATCATCTCAAAGATATGTTTTTTGAAGTTTAACTTCAACTGTGACATGTTTTTTCGTCAAAGGTTGACGATTCTCTCCTTCTGTCCTCCAGTTGAAAATATAGTTCATATACCTAAAAAGATTTTTAAAAACAAACCTATTTTGTGAGAATCTAAGAAAATGGGTCAGCAAAAATCTACAATATGAAGCATTTTTCTTACAATTCTAGGAAAAGTGAATTGAGTGTTTTGATATTTTTAGGAACATAATTTAATTTGTTAATTCAACAAAAGATTATTAGTGACAAAGCTATGTACAAATAAAGAGAAAATTTTTAATGTTTACTCATTTTTTAAAATTAAAATGATAAATAAAAAAAATATTTTTATGAATAAAACAATTCTAAAAAATTGTTGAATTATTAGAATTATTTTTTATGCTTATAAAAATATTCTTCTATGAATTTATATTGAAAATTTCTTTAAAGTTTATTTTTTAAAAATTAAGGTTTTCAGCCTTTAAAAACTTACACATCTTTTTTTTTTTTTTTTATTGTGTTGTGAATTACAAAGACATGAAATTAATCCAATTAAAGTTTTATTCACAAATAAAACAATTCTAAAAAAATTGTTAGAATGATTTAGAGTTTGTTTGGGTTTTTTGGGGTTTTTTTTAATGCCTATAGAAATATTCCTTTATGAATTCATGAATGAATTGATATCGAAAATTTCTTTAAAATTTTTTTTTTTTTTTTAAAATGACATTTTCACTTTTAAAAACTTTTGCAATTTTCTTTTTAATGTGTCATCAATTACAAAGACATGAAATTAATTTAATTCTTTAAGTTTCAATTGAATTTGATAGCTTTTTATTACAAAACTTTTTAATGTGTTGTGAATTACAAAAACATGAAATTAATTCAATTAAAGTTTTATTCATGAATAAAACAATTCTAAAAAATTGTTAGAATTATTTTTTATGCCCATGAAAATATTCCTGAATGAATTGATATTCAGCTTATTTCTTTTTAAATGAAGTTTTACCTTTTAAAAACAATGCCAGTGATAAATGTATCTTAACTTTCTTGCTAAATTTAACTTTGTGTTATGAATTACAAAGGCATGAAATTAATTTAATCATTAAAGTTTCAATTGAATTTACTTTTTTTTTTTTTTTTTTTTTTTTAAAGAAAATACATGAACGTTAGTGCCGTTTTTATAATTCTCCTTGCAATTTGGTACAACGCATTGTTTTTGTTAATAAATTCAATATTTAAAAGAGAATATTCATAAATAATCTAAAAACACAGCCATAAAAAGCTAATACACAGCCCTCTTGAAACTTGGACTCAAGATGATGACATGATATCAGAATTGAACAGGCCTATATATTTTGGTGGCCACGACTGTGTGCAAAAAAAAAAACACCTTAAGAAACAACTACAAAAATAATGTAAATATGAATGTGATGCTCTAACATAGGTATAGAAGGACACTAAATGTGTTGATATGCCATTAAAATCAATCAATTACTTAATTTAAGGTGATCCTGAAACTATTTTTGCATTTCTCAGCTACCAGAAATTTGATGACAGACTACTGTTCAAGCTTGGGGCACTCTCTTTAAATAGCCTCAAAACTAATATTTCTGTCATATCAAAATAATTTTTGCTATAAACTAATTCCAAACAATGCAGAGTTTACATTTATGGAAAAAATTCATTTTATTGAATGACTCTTATAAAGAATGTATGGTGGTTGTCCATCAGATCCGATGATGACGTTTGTGTTCTACAACTCATCTATGAACACGGAGGTGGCTCCACAGCCCCAGCCCAGAGGCACTGAGTCTTGAACAGTGGGGCCACTGGAAGTCAGTTGTGATCACTGCCGAAGCTGCTCTGCGGTGTCTCTCTGGCAGCAGTTTCTTCAAAGTTGGCAGCAGCTCTGTGAACCAAGCCTTGCCATTTTGGTCTGTCCATGGCATATCCCTCCAGGTCTCTCGGATTGATGTGGCACCACTGGAGATTGGCTTTGACCATGTCTTTATATTGCAGTTTTGGTCTACCTTGATTTCTTTTGCCGGCCTGAAGTTCCCGCTACATCAGGCGTCTCGGCATCTGACACTCCTCCATTCGAATCACGTGTCCAACCCATCGAAGTTGGGCCTTGATGATAGTGGCCTCTATGCTGGCAGACTTAGCTTGATCGAGGACCTCCAGATTGGTGATGTGGTCCTGCCACCTGATTCCCAGGATAGAGCGGAGAGCTCGCATGTAGAAGAGTTCCAGTTTCTTGATATGCTTGCGATACAGTGTCCACGTCTCACAACCATAGAGGAGGGAAGGAAGAACCACGGCATTGTAGACCTTCAGTTTTGTAGATAGGTAGATGTTGTGTTTGCTGAGCACTCGATTGCGGAGACTGCCCAGTGCCTGACTTGCCTTGCTGATTCTAGTGTCAATTTCTCTGTCCAAGGAGCCATCACAAGATATGGTGCTCCCCAGATATTTGAAATGTTCTACATTGGCAAGTGTTTTGTTATCAGTGGTGATGGTGGGGGAGAGGGGAGTATGGTGCAGGTTGGTGGAGCACCTCCGTCTTTCCGAGACTGATTGTCAGGCCGAAGAGCTTGGATGCCTCGAAGAAGCAGTCCAGCATCTGCTGTAGGTCTTGTTCTGCGTGGGCCACTAGTGCGCAGTCGTTGGCAAAGAGAACCTCTTGGAGGAAAGTTTGCAGGCTCTTCATCTTTGCTGTGAGTTGACGCAGATTGAAGATGGAGCCGTCCAAGCGGTAACAAATGTAGACACCCTTCTCCAGATCTTGGACAGCATGGGATAACATACAGGTGAAAAAGACGTTGAAGAGGACCAGGGCTAGTACGCAGCCCTGCTTCACGCCGTTGCTGATCATGAAAGCATCCGTCACATTGCCATTGGAGAGAACCTGGCCAGTCATGCCGTCATGGAAGAGCCTGATCATCGACACCAACTTTGGAGGACACCCAATGCGTTCAAGGACTGTCCAAAGTGCCTCCCTGTTGACAGTGTCAAAAGCTTTAGTCAGGTCAATGAATACTAAGTAGAGGGGCTTGTTCTGTTCGATGCACTTCTCTTGAAGTTGTCTCTGAGTGAATATCATGTCTACAGTGCTCCTGCCTGGCCTAAAGCCGCACTGTGCCTCAGGGAGGGTCTGTTTCAAAGACTGTGATGAATCTGTTAAGGATGACTCGCGCAAAGATCTTTCCTGCAACTGAGAGGCGGGAAATGCCCCTGTAGTTCTAGCAGTCCAACTTACTTCCCTTTTTCTTATTGAGGGAGATTATCAGGGCATCGCAGAAGTCATCTGGCATCATCTCCTCCTTCCAGACAGTAAGCAGGGCATCGTGGAAAGCCACAAGGGCATCAGGGCCTGCTGCCTTGTAGATTTCAGCAGAGATGTCATCTTTCCCGATGCTCTGCTGGAGATTTTCTGGTGGATCACCCTCTTGATCTCCTCAGTGGTAGGGGTTTTTGCGAGCGAAACTTGAACGGGCTGTTGGGGGATCTGATTCAGGGTGTCTGAGTCAGCTGACGAGGGCCGATTCAGCAGAGTGCTGAAGTGCCCCCACCAGCGCTTGCTGAGACCCTCCTGGTCCTTGATGAGCGTCTTCCTGTCTGATGACAGTAGTGGGGTGCTACCAAAGGCAGAGGGACCGAAAACAGTTTTCAGCACACTGAAAAATTTCTTGGCGTTGTGAGTGTCAGCATAGTGTTGGACTTCAGCTGCTTTGTCCCGCCACCACTGGTCCTGCATTGTTCAAAGATCAGTCTGGACTTTGACCTGGAGGGCCTTAAACTTCTCGCACTTGGAGACAGAGGATGGGTCATTCAGCCACTCTATGTAAGACTTTTTCTTGGCATGTATGGCTTTGATCTTCGGTAGTCACGCAATTTTGGAGCTTCTTGTCTAGCACTTGCTGGAATCATGCCCGGTAGGATGGGTCCTTAGGCCTGGCGACATTGTAGGCGGTCCTGATAGTTTTGGGTCGGTTTCTGCTGAGCGGTACAATGCGCAGTGCCAGCATGGCCCTGACCAGTCTGTGGTCAGTCCAGCACTCAGCACCCCTCATGGCATGGGTCACACAGACGTCCCTGATGTCTCGTTGACGGACGATGATGAAGTCTATCAGATGCCAGTGTTTCGACCTTGGGTGCATCCAGGTGGTCTTGTACTTGTCTGCCATTCTGAATAAGGTGTTGGTGATGCAGAGCCTGTGCTCTGCACACTTGCTGAGGAGGAGCAGGCTGTTATCATTGATCTTTCCTACTCCGTGTCTGCCCAGAACGCCTTCCCAGCTGCTGTAGTCCCTTCCCACCCTTGCATTAAAGTCTCCAAGGATGACTAATTTGTCGCTCGGTGGGGTTGACCTGATGACTTGGTCAAACTGTTCATAAAATTGTTCCTTGGCATCATCTGGGCTTGTAAGTATAGGAGTGTAAGCGCTGATAATTGTGAGGCATCTGATCCTGCTGAGAGGGATGCGCAGTTTCATGAGGCGCTCATTGATTCCAACTGATAGTACAGGCATGCTCCTAAGCAAAGCTGTTCTGATGGCAAACCCAACACCGTGAATCTGGTCTTCTGCTTGCAGCTTTCCTTTCCAGAAGAAGGTGTTACCACCTCTCTCTTCTCTCAGGGAACCCTCGTCCGCAATCCGGGTCTCACTGAGTGCAGCTATATCTACCCGGTAACGCTGGAGTTCCCTTGCGACAAGCGCTGTTCTTCTTTCAGGTCTTGAAGTAATAGTTCTATTCAGTATTCCATGCCCCAAGGATAATCCCTTTGTGTTTTCCTTTTTGCATTGTTGTTCAACTGCTATGAGGATGAGTCCGTCAACCGCGGTAAGCTGACCAGACACTAGAAGGGCAAGCATTTGTCTGAGGTACCTTTTCTAACCCCCTCCTTCATGCAAGGGGGGGCAGTGCTGTCCTAAAGAGGCTGCCCAGTCGCCGACAGGTGCTGCCGAACTCACCTGTTGCCTTTGGATTCAGGAAAAAGAGTGACCACTTGCCCATGGACCGCCTACGTGCAGGTTTGTGACTACAATCACCAGTGTCCACCTACACCTGTTGCTTTTGCCACGTGCCCATCACCGCAAGAACTTAAAGGTGTGTGTAGACAGATCGGTAATGAGTTGCAAAACTGACCTGTGCGTGAAAGTTTTATAGTGAGAAGACTGGTGCACAGGGGCAATCCCACTCTCTCGGCCTGGGAAATCTTGATCCAGTGGCATGGAGAACCATTACGATGAGAGACTGCCAGGCTGCAGTGGTTGACCAGGACTTCTTTGGGTGCCATATCCTGTTCTAGGTGCTCCAACAACACTTGCTGCCACCGCCTTCACATCTGTTCTTCAGGTGAACTCTTCCACTTGTTCCGCCGGGAGTCAGGTTTCGCATGCAGTAGGGCTGACACAGCCCAATCCAAACTCACCAAGGGTTTGAGACCTGTTGGTTACCCTCGCCTGGTTTAGCAAGCTTGCCAAAGCCAGTACCCAGGGTGTGGCCGCTGTTGCATGTGACAGCTACTGGGAGCCACAGGTGAGAGCTGAGTGCCAGGGGAGGTCCAGTGGCAGACGAGGTGTCCTAAAAAGGACATGGCAAGTCCCCTTACCAAAGGTACTGAACACCCCATACACCCCAAAGAATATATATATATGTATATATATCTTTAAGAAAAAACCAAAGACCGGTTAATTTAGGATTATAAATTTATTTCCATCCTGTTTTTCAGTTTCTGGTGTAAACCAAAAACACGAAGAAAAATATAACAGGACTTCTTCAGATCCAATGGATAAATAAAACAGAATAGACACGTGGGGTGGAGGGGGAGGGGGAAGATATTAAGGAGTTACCTCCTCGTTTGCATTACCCTAAAGAGAATATTACAGATAAGAAAACTTATATCGGGTTAACGTCCACTAAATGGAAGGAGAGGTATTCAAACCATAAATTTACCTTCTCCCACGAACACCTAAAACACCATACAGCACTATCGAAACAATTCTGGTGTTTAAAAAACAAAGGGTTAACCCCTGAGATAGAATGGTCTATTTTGAAAAAATCAAATACTCCAAATAGTTTTGACGGTAGATGCAATTTGTGCTTAGAAGAGAAAATACATATTTTAATACATAAATGGCCTGATAAGTTATTAAATAATAGAAGTGAATTAATAGCAAGATGTAGACATAAGACTAAATTTAAACTATAGACTAAAAAAATTTAAAAACATAGAAATAAATAGTGAAACGGAAAAAAACGTATCCAATATACACACTAGGAAAAAATAGGTAGCTAAATAAATGGTATCGAAATTAATATATGCATTAATATTTCTCTTAAAAGTTAATTATCGAACTTAACATGAAAAGAAAATAAATTAAACAAATAGATAAAAAAGTTAAATTACCGTAATTATAACTGATGGAAGAAATTTGAAAATAAAATAAATAGGTAAAGAAAAAAACGGAAATTCAATAAAACGAGGAGGTAACTCCTTAATCTCTTCCCCCTCCCCCTCACATGTCTATTCTGTTTTATTTATCCATTGGATCTGAAGAAGTCCTGTTATATTTTTCTTCGTGTTTTTGGTTTACACCAGAAACTGAAAAACAGGATGGAAATAAATTTATAATTCTAAATTAACCAGTCTTTGGTTTTTTCTTAAAGAAATATTGCTCTGTAAAAAAATTACATTGAGCTCTCCACCAGGAAAATTTAAATGTTCAGCTCCTGAATGATTTTCTTGTCCTGAAGGAATTACTCCCAACTCTGGTTTAACTGGACCGAATAATACCTATATATATATATATATATATATAATCAAAACTAATTATTTATCTATTAAGTATTTTAAAGTCAGTTTCCTTTTTCAACGGTGTTTATACAAGTCATGACTTTAAACAGAATTCTTTCTTGTTATGGCCGCTTGCATTAATATTATCATTTATTTAATTCCAGTTAACTGCTGATGGTCATGTGTTGAGTCCTGGGGACAAGTTAAATTTTGGACACTTGAATGGCTACAACATTAAACCAGGAACCTTTGCTAAACAACAGAAATCAGAATTTCAATTCGTTGTAAGTATTTAATTTTTATTATGAGTGAGAAAATTGCTAGATTTTTTTTTTTTTTTTTTTTTTTTTTTTTTTACTTAATAAACATTTTGAAATGCAAACTATAAAGTAAAGTTGGCAACCTTAGTGGAGCGTGACCCAAAAGCTCCCTTTTCAATAGCTACTATGCTGAAGTTCCCTTGCGACAAGTGCTGTTCTTCTTTCAGGTCTTGAAGTAATAGCTCTATTCAGTATTCCATGCCCCAAGGATAATGCTTTTGTGTTTTCCTTTTTGCATTGTTGTTCAACTGCTATGAGGATGAGTCCGTCAACCATGGTAAGCTGACCAAACACTAGAAGGGCAAGCATTTGTCTGAGGTACCTTTTCTAACCCCCTCCTTCATGCAAGGGGGGCAGTGCTGTCCTAAAGAGGCTGCCCAGTCGCCGACAGGTGCTGCCGAACTCACCTGTTGCCTTTGGATTCAGGAAAAAGAGTGACCACTTGCCCATGGACCGCCTACGTGCAGGTTTGTGACTACAATCACCAGTGTTCACCTACACCTGTTGCTTTTGCCACGTGCCCATCACTGCAAGAACTTGAAGGTATGTGTAGACAGATCGGTAATCGGTGATGAGTTGCAAAACTGACCTGTGCGTGAAAGTTTTATAGTGAGAAGACTGGTGCACAGGGGCAATCCCACTCTCTCGGCCTGGGAAGTCTTGATCCAGTGGCATGGAGAACCATTACGACGAGAGACTGCCAGGCTGCAGTGGTTGACCAGGACTTCTTTGAGTGCCATGGTGTGTGTGGGGGGGGGGTACTCCATTTTATCTTTGATCCATGCCTTATAATGCTGAGTGTTAAGCAAAGAGACATCGAGTACCATTTTTTAAAAATCTTTGGTATGATTCAACCTGGGATTGAACCCTGGTCTACCAGACCATTGGCGAACACTCTACTCATTAGGCTAATGAACAGCCTTTATTTGCATTCCTACTCATCTTAATGTGCACAATTGTTGAAAACTTAATAGGAAACAGAGACCCTGTTTAAACATGTGTAATAAAGGTGTTGTCTCCCACTAGCTGTGAATTTATTGCCTGGTTGTGTGACTGTCAACAAAGAGTCAACCATGAAAACTCTTGGGGTAGATGGAAGAAATGTTGACACAAAAATTGGGAATTCTTGAAAAAGGTCAGTTAGTAATTAGCAGAGGACAAGGGATGACTTAAATTTCAAAAATTATTTTAATCAAACTTCTTACTAATGGTAAAAAGATTTGGACAATAAAAATAACTTTTATCTGTTTTTTTGTTTTTTTTTGTTTGTTTGTTTTTGTTAGGTTTTATATATATATATATATAAGAAACATGTTTTCTTAATTTTTTTTTTGTTTTAAAAAAAAAGTACTTTTTCTTTAAGGTTTTCAAGTTTACTTTCAAGTTTTAACTTCAAAAAATTTATAATCTTTAGGCTTTTAATGAATCAAGAAAATATGATGTGATCAATTCTTTCCTTTTGGTTTCAGTTTGAATTTGAGGTAGTTAAAGAACCCCGAACACCCGAGACTGACCAGAAACCATTGCTTTGGAAGAGTCCCTGCTGCAAAAGCGGGCAGGAATGCAGCAGTCTAAAGAAGAAAAGGAAGAAGAAACCTGTGAATATGAACTCAATTTTGTCCTACCTTCAGCCAATATCAAAAATGGATTCATCTTTAAAAGAAACAGTGGAAGAAGATAAAAAAGAGTTAAAAGAGAAAATAGAAGAAAACCAGAGCAATGATACATCGTCAGGTGGACTGGTTTGCTATATATTTGACGAAAACACACGTAAAATTCGACGACTTTCTCCTTCCCCAAATAAAAATGATTCATTGACGAATACTACAAAAAAAAACATGTAAGACTTTTTCTTTCTTTTTACTAACTTTAATTTTTTTTTTCCCTCAGCTGAAATAGAATAAATTCATCTTGTTTTTAAAAAGTCAATCAAAGCAGACTTGTTCATTATATAACACTGGATCAGTACATTTTTATATGGTGTCCATTGATGGAACCATGAATGGCTGAACATTGTGAGAACTGATGCTGCTAATCATTCAGCATGAAGTGCGATGATCCTAGGTGTCAATTCAACGTATGGAGTTGGCTTAATCTGCATCAAGTGAACACTGTCTCTCTCACACACACACACACACACACACACACAGAGAGAGAGAGCAAAACACATGCTCATGTTGGCTATCTTTGCTCACAAGCACAAATATATTGCCAAATATTTGACTTACCAAATTATGCCATAAAGGTCATAATCTCTTGTCTTCTTTCTTTCTTTCTTAGACAAAAAAAACACAACCATATTTGCATATTACTAAAAGTCTCATGTTTATGCATGTTAAAGACTACATGCAAGGAAGAATGTATGAAGGTTTTAAAATGATTTTATTCTTGTTTACAAACAAGGGAATATAAATCCAGATTAAATATAGAAATAATTGCAAAATTCAGGGTTTTAAGCACTTTCAGCTGTGTGACCAGCTGTTTTTAACAATGGTACAATTTGTCTTTATAGTATTTAAACAAATACTATTGTGTCTCTGGCCATTTTTTAAAAAATAATGTGAACTTGCTTTTTCTACATATTTGTTTTTAAAAAGTTATCAAAACATCACTAGATTTAACATTATCCTGTATAACATCTCAAAATAATTGATGTATATAATTGTTTGAGCCATGTAGATATCATTGTGGTAGAAAATTCTGTTTTTAATCCATTTAATAAATTTTAAAAATTCTGTTTTTAATCCATTTAATAAATGATAATTGCCATATTTGATAGGTATACAGATATCCTCAACTTTGTGAAACTTTCTGCCTTGTTGGTTTGCTAACCATCCCCTGCAGAGAAGTAAGACTCCTATTCCCCAAAGGGATATATCCTGGGTATGATACTAAACTGCACCTGACAGTAAGGCTCCAGTTCTAGAGCTCTAAGGAGTGTGGGGTACCTCTTTTTTGCCTAGCCCAGTCAGCTGAGGCTGTAGAATACACCTTCTGCATCTCTCCACTCCCAACATGTGTCCTAGATATGACATTAAATGATTTGATGGTGAGGCTCCAATAATGCTGAAGCTTTGGGGAATCCAGAGTACCTCTTCATTGCCATCGCTCTCAGGTCCACTTTGGCTCTGAGTGGTAGCATCAGATAGGGTCCTATCTATGGGTCAAATAGAACTGTTTAACATTTAAACAGTTTGCTTTTGCTTAATTGAATTGTTAGAAATAGAACTGTGTACAAACAAATGATTAATATTGAATAGAATTATTAGTGTTGATTGCAATAATTGAAGCCATTTAACTGTGTAGAAACAATAGCAGTACTAGTGTATAAACAAATTAGTGTTTATACTAGTGTATAAACAAAATGAAATTACCAACAAACTGTGTGCAAACAAATAATTGATGTTAAATTGTGACTGTTATATAACAATAATTGAAACAATTTAACTGTGTGTGTAAAAAAAAAAATAAAAAAAATAATGAGCTCAGGCTCATTTTAAACTGTTATCTACAAAAGTGTGTTTACAAATCATATATTTGATATGTATGTATAAGGAGGATTTGGCATGAAATAACCTAATATGGTTGATATGCCATGAAACTAAACCAAACTAATCTTCATTGCCATTTGTTCCAGGTCCTCTCTCGCCTTGAGTGGTTGTATCTATTAGGATCCCGTCTATGGGTCAAATAGATCGGTTTGCAAATTATTTGTATTCAATCAGAATACTTGATATATGACTATGCGCGAAAAAAACTATACAAAAAATGTAAATATAAACATCCATGTACACAATTCTCTTACCTCTTTTAATCTCAAATGGGTTGATACACTGTTAAAATCTGGTTTTAAATGTTTAATTTTACTGCATTTCCAAGAATCTGTAAATATGAAACTGACTTCTCAGAATGTTGCTTACTTGAGAAAAATTTTATTTTTCAGAACCAAAGATTTGATGTCGGATTCAGGAATTGCAAAAGAATTGGATGAGAGTGAAGATAGCGATAGTGAGTTTTCCCTTTTAACATTTCCATGTCTTTCATTTATTGTATTTATTTTGATGTACCAAATATTTTTGTTTTGTTTTTTTCTCTCTCTTTTGCAGTAACTCTCTTTGATCGTGTGCTTCTCTCGGTGGATAATTTTCTCCATTACAACAGTGATAGTGATATATTTGCAAGTAAGTAATGATTTAAACTTACTGTACTTAAATATCTATTCTCTCTACACACATACACATGTGTGTATATGTAACACACATATACATATATGGAAGTAAATACTGGAGTGTAATCCGACAATATATACATAAAAAAATTGATAACAAGGTAATCCAAATAGGAGAGATTTATTGAGAAGCAAAGTCAACACTATAGTGTTTCGGTTCTAATGAACCATCATCAGGACTGTGAGGGATGATATTAATGATGGATGTTTAAAAGTAAATAATGCAAAAAGCTAGGGAAAATTTGTATAACAAGAAAAAGTTGGCCATTTAATTAGTGAATCAGCGTTTGTTTGTTTTTTTTAATTATGTCATTTGACTTATTAGAAATATTGTATAGAATTTATGTTCTGTTTGTTTATCGAGAAAGATTTTGAATCAAAAGGAGGAAGAAAAAGAAAGACAAAAAAAAGAGAAAGTATAAAATTATGATTTATGTGGAATATATTAACTAAAGATGGAATATATTGTAGCTATTTAAAATGGATTTGCTCAAGTAAGGAGAAAAATTATAAAAGCCTGGATGAGTATTTATGGAATTACAGAGTGAAATAGCACCAGGCTCAAAAATTCATCTTAGTCTTTTATTATGAATGTAAATGAGCATCTTTGCGGAATTGAAATCGAAGTAATGATTAGATTGAGAAATGTGTTGAAATAATGCATTAAGTTACCAATTCTAACACAAGAGAGACATTAGAATTGGTTACTTAAACAACGCATTACAAACGAATGCTGATTCACTAATTAAATGGCCAACTTTTTCTTGTTGTACAAATTTTCCCTAGGTTTTTGTATTTTGTACTTTTAAACATCCATCGTTGATTTAATATCACTAATATTATCCCTCACAGTCATGATGGTTCATTAGAACTGAAACGCTATAGTGTCAACTTTGATTCTCAATAAATCTCTCCTTCTACTTGGATTACCTTGTTTATATATATATATATATAACAGTAATAGAGGGTGACTCAAAGGTACCCTTTTCAATAGCTACTACACAGAGCTGTAGGGGAGGGAGCTACTTCATTCCCTAGATTGCTCCACTTTACCCTTGATCCGCATGTTATAATGCTGAGTGTTAAGCAAGGTAGCTGGGATTGAACCCCGGTCTCCTGGACCATTGGCAAACACTCTACTCCTTAAGCCAATGGTTTGTTTGTTTTATATATATATATATATATATATATATATATATATATATATATATATATATATATATATATATATATATATAATGGAACTTATGTTTGTGTCTAACTGAAACAACACCCTGTTGGCTGGGGCTGTAGAATGCACCGATTGCACCTCTGCAGGGGTTTCTCTCACCCACGTGAGGCCGCCTGTTGGCCGTGGATGGCGACACGTAAGGCGCTAGGACGGATCCTTGGTGGTTGAGCAGTCATTGATCCGGCGACAGAGTGGTCAATGGCTTGCAACACACCACTTTGGCCCTTACTTAGTCTGACAGGTAGTTGGATTGGGCCTGATCCGATCAATCGGCTGGTCATGTCAAGCTCTAGCACATATATATTTTATCCCAACTGTACTTTTAAATCTGCACTTGCAGCAAGTTCCCAGCCCTTATCTGTTAGTTGCTAGAAGGCAGTGGCTGAGGGTCAATTGTGTTGAGAATAGGAATTTGACCAGTGCTGAGAACTTGAAATTGGCAACGGCTAGGAAGCCTACCCTCAACTCAAGTATACTGGTTGCGTATCCCCCGTCTTAACCAAGGCGAATGGGTTACCCCCTTGGTTCATTCTCAACACAAGTTGGACCCCATGGTGGGTGGAGGAGTGCAGGTCCAGTGAAAAATGTACAGCATATATGGCGTCTTCAAACAAAAAATCTAAACGAAACCTCTCAGAATCAGACTCGGAGAACGAGGCAGCAGACTTCCCCAGATTCATTGTTATTAAATCTTTGGAGAAATTCTGCCTAGCCAAATTCTCGCCTTTCCTCATAAAAAAAGTAATATCTACAAGAGCTAATCCGAAAACTGTTAAGAAAACAAGGAATGGTAACTTGCTCGTCGAGGTGGACAGCCAGAAACAGGCAGAAAACATATTAAAAATAAAAACATTTCATACGACCAAATGCAGAGCATACCTGCATGAGAAACTCAACACTTCCGAGGGAGTTATCAGGAATAGAGAGTTGGCATTGGCTACAGAAGACAAGATAGCATCAGCCCTGGGAAAACGGAGTTACAAATATAAAGAGAATCTCCATCAGAAAAGGTGAACAACGAATCCAGACCAACACTTACATCCTAACATTTAATAAGCCCCGAACTCTAAAAAAGGTGAAGATCGGCTATTGTCTTGAGAGAGTTGAGCAGTACGTCCCAGCTCCCCTGAGGTTCTTCAAATGTCAAAACTTTGGACACCACAGGGAAGTCTGTAGAGGACGACAGACATGTGCCAAATGCAGTGAAAAGGACCCGGACCATGCAGAGGAAGATTGCTTGAAAGAAATTCAATGTGCAAACTGCCAACAAGATCATCCGACTTACGCAAGATCTTGCACTGTTTACCAAAAAGAAAAAGAAATAATTAAGGTGAAACACAAGAGGAATTTTTCCTTCCTGGAAGCTAGGAGAATTGTTGGGAGCTATATGGGAGAAAGCAGCTACGCCTCCGTTGCACGGAGGGTGGATAGAACTAATGACGATACCAAATATAGAACACTTGTGGAGGAATTGATCTCGTTGGAAGCCAATGATTGGCCAAAGTTTCAGGAGCACCTGAAAAAACTACACTCGGTTGAATTTTACCAAGCACCAGCTCATCAACAAGTTACAAATGGGGAGAGATCCAATGTTGTAGTCCAAACAAAAACACATGTAGGATCTATCACTCCAACACAAACTACTCCTAAAAGTGCAAAATCTCCATCAAAACAGCTGTTACATAAATCACCAATCCATCCACCAAAAAGCATTAAAGATAGACGAAAAAACTTGTCTCCCATAAGACCTGAATAACTGAAACAAAAATCACAACTCCCCATTAGCCAAACTGTGAAAATACAGATGAACACTAAAGTGAATAAGGAAAGACCAGGTAGTACATTCAAAATACCCTCAACAACAAAATCGCCTATTACAACCAAACAATCCAATGCTCAACAACCAACAAAACCTCTACAAAAGACGTATAGTATAGAGAGTATGGATAGCAACACAGACTGCATAGTTGCCAGCCTTAATCTTGAAGAAATAATCAAAAACTACAATACTTGAAACCACTTAACTGTCGGCAAACATATAAGCTCAGTCACTTTTTTGAATTGTTAATCTTTTACATATCATATGTATCTATTTAAATCTCTGCTAACAAATGAATGATGTTAAATTCTTATATCATAGCAACTCTTGTAATAATTTAACTGTGTGCAAACAAATGAGGAAAAGTAAATAGAATGATTTATACTGCCTGCATATTTATGCTAAACTAAATTATTTCAAGTAGAACTGTTTTTTGACATTGAAACTGTACTTACACTAAACTGAATTATTTAATATAGAACTGTTTTGACATGTGACTGTGTATAAACAGGATCTGTACTTACACTAAACTGAATTAGCTGAGTTGCAGCTGCTTGATTGAACTGAGTGACTCGAGGTAGAGATGTTTTTCACAATTGGACTGTACTTAAATTTGAATTGCGTGCCTATGCAAGACTGAATTATTTGAAATTGAACTGTTTGGGGCATTGAAGCTGTGCTTACATTGGGTTGAATTGCTGCATATAACTGCTTAAATAAACTGAATAGTTTGAAATAGAATTGTTTTTGACAAACTGTGTACTAAAGTGAATTGTTTGAAATAGAACTCATTATTTACATAAAAATGGATTTGGCGTTAAATAACCTACAAAGGTTGATATGCCATAAAACCAAACCAAACCAATCTAACTGAAAATATATCACCATTAATGTCACTATTCCTTTAGTTATTTACGTTATATTCTCAATGATTAGCAAATAAACTTTATTTAATCTTAATTAGCATCTTATTTGTTAATGTTTCTTTTAAAGTCTGTGTTAGAATTGTCTTAAAACAGTCCATGTTATTAATCTATTTAAAATCCTGAAATGTGTGTTATATATCTTTAAGAAATAAAAGTTTATAATGTGTGGATAATTTGCATACTGATTTTAAATGATTATTTGGTGTTATTTGATTTTTAATATTATTATTTAAAATTCTATCTATAATTTTATATAGAAAATCAATCAAAATAAAACAATAATAAGTGTAATCTTTTTATGTGTTCTTATTCATTTAGTCTTTCTAATTTAATATATTTTAATACATTAAAACTTAATTACTTGCACCCAGAGGGCACAGAATTTTGCCAATATTGATTATATAGTTTATTATGTTTATAAATAAAAGAGTGCTTAATATCAGTGATAGAGCATCTGTGGATCACCATAGTCAAGTTAATGACTCACAGTATTTTACCTCACTATTTATGATTAGAGCTTATTTAAATTATCTACACTAGATGTCAATAACAGATTTCATCAATCTATTATGTAACAATATTATTCAACAGTAGATATCTAAACTGCTCTTTTTTTTTTAGGTGATGAAGAACCATAGAAATTGTGAGCATGTAAATGGAAAATTGACCACAAATTCCAAAGAAGCTGTCTGCAAAAAGAAGCTGCCTTATTTTCCTGAACAACCAAAATCCTGCTTGCTATGTAAGCATTGTCATACTTGCCTTTGCCTGTTAGAGATGGGCATTGTGTTGTCTTGGCAGGAATATTTCTGCAAGGTTTTTTTAAGATAAAAACCCACTTTTGACAAGATGGCTGCAACTAAAAATACACCCATGTACATTCTACCCTGTCTGTATGTCTATCTCTCTGGCCATGCATACACATACATCTTTGTGCATGTGGATTTTTTTTGCTGAAAACCGGTTTAAAAAAAAAAATTTTTTTTTTTTTTATTTTTTTATTTTTTTTTTTTTTGCTTTCAAAAATGTTGAGTCTCCTCAATTTTCTCTTATCAAAATTCATCAATGAGATTTTTTCTTTCTACAGCCTTAAAAATCCTGTTTATGCTTTTGCTTAAAAAATATTCATTCAAAATATGAAACCTTGTCCAAAAAAATGCCTAAAAAAAAGGAATTTGATGCAAAAATTATGTTAAGTTTGGTATGCAATTTTCAAAATGGGGTTTCCCTGCAGAAAATCATTTGCAAAATTTATAACAAGCATGAAACCCTTTGATATTTTCAAGTTGATTGCTGGTTAATGATAATCTTGAAGCCATTAAATCGAATTATAGTTGATAATCACATACATAAGAATGATAGAATCTTAACAGATTTCCTGTGTTATTACAAACCACATTGGATAATCTGTTACAAAAAGAAATGTTAAACAGGCCAAAGAACTTTTCTCATTCCTAATGATACCTGCATCGGAAAAATATGGTGTGGACTAAAAATGTGGAATACAGTAATGAGTTAGATAGAAAAACTTTAAAGGCAAGTTCCCTTATCAAAAATATCTTTAACTGTCTTTTAACCCTAACAAGTTTGATTCTCTAAAAAGATATTAAAGTTTTTTTGGAAAATATATTCTGCTATTAGGATTGTCTAATCAAACACTTAAAAGGGAATTATATATATATATATATATATCCCTTTAAAGAAAAAACCAAAGACCGGTTATTTTAGGATTATAAATTTATTTCCATCCTGTTATATATTCTTAAAAAAAGGAAACTGGAAGACTGATTAAATTAGATATTTAAACATTTTGTTGTGTAGGTTATTTTAGTCAAACCAATTTTGATCTGAAAATTCTATTCAAACATTTCATACTCGAATTTTTGTGATGAATTATTATTATTATACATTTAACAAAAATATATTATAATGACAGTTTTATAATATAGAGGTATAGGTGGCTAATCCTTTATCATCCTAGGAAATAGACTTGAGAGGACAAGTTCAAATCCTGGACAATGCTATTTGCATTTCACTTTGTGTTAATGCCCTTAATAAAGGTATGGATCTATCCAATCACTTTCTCTCTCTCTCTCTCTCTTCCACTTACCAGCTATTAGTAAATAATAGGAGTAGACTGGGCTCTCTAGCCTTGCAGGTAGGCCAACCCATGTAAGAAAACTAAAAATCTCTGAATTCAAAACCAGAGGATGTGAGGTAGCAACTCCATCCTCATAAAAACCTACTTGCTACTGAAACTGCATCACTATCCCTGATGTGGTGTGACCACAAACCCTATACTCTAGAAGGAACCTACAGGAATTGAGCTAAATACACTGATTACTCAAAATGTCCTCATCTTTGTTGTGGTCATGATGTTCTGGCTATTGCATTCTCCAGTCTTCTTCAGGTATTTCAGTTAGTAACCTTTTAGGTATATAAAACTGAACCCCATATTCAATCCACAGGAGTTGATTATTTTCATTTGACAATTCATGCTTAGAGGATATCTTGTATCACTTAATTCTTCCTTGTCATATCGCTTGCCACTTTCACCAAACCAGAGCATTTGACATTTAGTACTGACCAAGATTAAACTGCTAGTTACCAACTTAGAAATTGATGCCTATCTGTTGGCAAATTAGTTAGAGAATAGGCTAATTCCTTTTTGATAAGGGGATGGTTTTGAACAGAGGGTAACTATATTTTATATAGTTTCACTCTTATCTTGTCATAGAAATGTATGATTTTCAAGAATTATATGACACATCTTGATGGTTTTAATCATAACATATAAAGCATGACTAGGATCCAAATGGATCCCAAAGAATTTTCCCAGTTGACTGTATCACCTGGAGAATGTTCATGTTTCAGTCACTGATGAATGTCAAAAAATGTCTGTGAATTTGCCGTACTGATTCATGTCATTGTAGAAGTATCTTTCAAATAAAAATGCAATCAAAAGGATAACATTCTGGACATGATCAATTGTAATTATGGATTCAAATGCAATCAAAAGGATAACATTCTGGACATGATCAATTGTAATTATGGATTCAAAATTGAAAGACATGACATATTTTGTCCAAGAAATCTCAGTTCAAAACAAGTGATTATCATGCTATAACACTAAATAAAGATGGCTGATATATGATTTACAGTGAAGTTGGGTATTCCCCAGAAAAAAATATCCAAAGTTTACCTATCAATTTTGCATCAAAACAAAATGTTCTGATTGATCAAAAGAAGTTGGGAAAAGTTGGAATTCATAGGATAAGAATTAATGTTACTTTTTGTCCAAAAAATCTGTCCCAAACAGCAAATAATTATCACCTTTTCCATGCTAAATTGTGATCACCAATGGCTGCTGTATGACAGGGTGAAGATATCCAAAATTTACTGATCAATTTTTATCAAAATGAAGCATTCCGATTGGTCAGAAAAAGTTAGAATCTGTAGGACCTTGTGATGAATGTAAACTAAGAAATGCAGTTTCTTCTCTAGATTCAGAGACAACTCATTTGTAAGTTATTTATTGATGTGTCAATTAGGCAGGAATCTGGATACAAAAGGAGAAAAGATAAAGATATATATATATATTCTTTATGATGATAACTTGCGTGTAAAATTACTAAAAAATATAGCTACCAATAATTTTGTGAAGTTCCTTTTTACTGGTTGTCCAGAATTATATATGAAAGCTTTCTATATTTGTTCATTATGTTGAACATAGTTTGCCACTGGCATAAATTCAGGCTCCTGGAGGGTGTTCTTGTTGCTACAGCATTCTGGAGAAAAGAGAATCCTCTTTGTACCTCCACTTAGACTGTTATAGTGATAGTGTACTTTTTTTTACCAGTGTAAAAAGTTTTGCTAGCCAGGGTAAATAATCTAACAATGAAGTATGGTAGTAAGCAAGGGCAGGTTTCCATACAAGGGCACTTGAAGAAAAATAATCAAAGTGCAAAAAGAAATCTGTGTTTTCCAATAAAGGATATGTGGGGGTGTTTGATTTTTTAAAAAAACAATCTACAAAGTGAACATAAAATTTCTTCTTTAAAGTTGATAACCAGGAAGTAAAAGGCAACTTTGTGATATTTAATTTAACTTGTTTTTATTTTTAGTCATTTGTTCGTGCTCCTTTTACAGTTAAAGTATACACACACACACACGCACACACTTTTACCCTGTAATATAGTTATGCGTAAGTCATTCATAAGTTCACTCTTGATTTATGGAATTTGTTTTTAAAACCAAGAATTGCTACTAGTCCTTCCAAATTTTTGATTTTCAATCTTATATGATTAATATTCATGTATAAGTTGGCACCAGTTTTTTTACTTGAAACATAGGTCTTCAGAATTTTATCTATCTGTGTGTGTGTGTGTGTATGGTTAGGGAATATGATTTTAAAATGAATTCAAAGTTGAGGAGTCTTTATGGCATGGTGACTAATATGCTGGACTGTAGTTCAAACTCCAGTTATGCTATTATGTTCACTTTTGGACTAATAATAACCTTGGGAAAAGTCTGATCTCCCTTTTTTTCCCTCCAGCTATGGGTTGAATATCATCAGTATTGTCCTTCTACAAGGATAGCCTTGGCATTAAATAGCCCATAAAGGTTGATATGCCATTAAACAAAGAAACCAAAATCAAAGTTGTTGAAATAAGTTTTTGTTTCACCTTAACAGCTTCATTGGATACTATGAAATTGTCTATTTTAAAATAACAGAATTTGTTGTAATTCATTTTGGAAACCGGTATTGGACATTTAGTTATTTGAGAGCTTTTAAAATAATTTGCAAATCTGTAATTTTATTTATTTTTTTTATTTTTTTTTTAATTATTACAATGAGATATAGGTAAAGATTATTATTGAAGAGTAATATGGTTTATTGTTCATTAATAATAGTATGAAATATTGAAAAAAATATAGACACTGTCTGCTTTAATTAAATCTATTTCTTTTCTGTTTAGATATTCTAATATCAATTAGCCAAATATTATTATCATCAATTTGGCTAAAAAGAATTAAAGAATCCTAGTCATTGTTTTATATTGTAAAATTAGACCAGGCTCTAAACTTTGGCATCTTGATCTATTTTCTACTGTTTTGATTATACAAGTTTTATCTAGATCAAAGATATAATCTTTATTTTTCGTTCTATGTTTTATGAGAACATTAAGGTTTATGAGCCATTTTTATTGCTCTGCAGTGTTTCATATATTCTGTTTTTTTTTTGTTTTTTTTTAATATAGAGATGCTCATGTTTCTCCAATGCATTTTGTGACAAATGTTGCAGGGCTGTTTTATATACACCTGCTTTAATCAAACTTGTCACAATGTGAATATAAGGATCTTGTAAATTTCATTGAATTTTATTTTTCAATTTGTCAGTAATATTAAGTATTGCATTATTTCATTTTTTTTTTTTTTTTTTTTTTTTTTTTTTTTGTACATTTTTTCTTCCAATCACACAAAATATACAAAAAAGAAATAGTTCAACAACTTGGTTTTTCCTTTTTCAGCCATACTTTTTCACCACTCAGTTCTTAAACTCTGTTCTTTTAGGCTCCTTCAGTGATCTGGTATATTGTCAACTAAAGTATTTTTCAAATAAATTTCTCCTTGGATAGTCCTTGCTTATAAGCCTCAACTATAATGTACCAATCCCATGTTCAAATAGACAGTCTCCATGGCATAGTGGCTGAAGTGCTGTGACATTGTAGTGAGTTTGAACCCCAGTCACATTGTGACATTCACTTTCAGATGGATACTCTTGGGAAAGGTATGAACCCTCTTCCAGCTATGGGTTAAATAGTACCTCGACTGTTCTTCAAGAAGAATGGCTTTGGCATTAAATAACCTATGAAAGTTGATATGCCACTAAACAAAAAAACAAACCATGATTTAAAGTGTGGCTAATATCTTATGCATTAGTAAAAACCATAAATACTTTTTCATTATAAATTCCTCCCTAATTATAAAAGAAAAAGTTTTTACTCATAGAAAAAGAAATGGAAAAATATTTCTACATTGTTAGAATTCTGGGATGGAACAAAAGATGTTATTTTGGTTATTGGATCCATATTTTTCTATCAAAATAAAAAAAAAAAAGGATTTATTTTTTATCTTTACTCCTTCACTTCTTCCGATTAACTTGTGTCTAAATTCTATTGTTGGATTTAAGATTTTTGTTTCTAACCAGAATCTTTGTTCCTTAATATTGATTGTCTATCATACAAATGCTATGGTATTTCTTTCTCCCAACAATCTTAGGGTTTTTTTAAGGGGGGTGTTGCTTAAGGAAGAATTTGACATAGACATTTGTTTAATTTTTTTTTAAAAAATGCCAATATTTTGGTGAAGATTTATAGATCAGTTTTTTTTTGGGGGGGGGTATGTTAATCGTCCATATCCATTAGTAAGAAATTTATTTAAAACTTTTGACAATACTAAGTATTTTTGCACTAAAGAAAAAAAAATGAAGATTTTGTTAATATTTTCATAAAAGCAAAATATACTGGGGTGGGGGTAATCAAACTTTTATCTGGAAAGAGTGGATAGTCCAAAAAAAAAATTTTTTTTTTTTTTTTTTTTCCTGTCTTCCTTGAATGAATTTGTTCATTCAGAATTTTATTTATTTTTATTTATGTCATGTCATTATTTCAGTTTGTAGGCCTTCATATTCAGTGCGGGTCTTGAAATTTCATGGCCTGGAGAAGGCAAGTCCAAAACATTGGGTTAAAAAAAAAAAAAATTGGCAAATTATCAATGCCAGCCCCCCACCCCTCAAAAATATGAGCATTTCTATTTTTTTATATAATTAATATATTTTCCTTATCTACTTTGGAAAGTATATTGGTGCCAACAATTCTACTAAGAAAAAAATTTAATTATCTTTGCAATTTTCTAAGGGCAATTAGTTTTGAATGATTTTCTTAACCTTTAAAAGCAGAAATGTTTACAAAAGATTAAATATTTTCATTAAGAAAAAAAAATCATGAAATGAAATCATTAAATTTTTTTTTTTATTAGGAAATGACACAAATCAATTTTTCCCTCCCCAGCTATGGAACCTTTTTAACCTCTTGTAAGAGGCAATTAGTTTTTGTTGTTCAACATTGTCAGGTCAGGGATTCTTGTTGCTATTACCTCATAATCCAGTAAAGAAGCTGGATGCCATCAAATAAATCTCCAATTTTTTTAAACACATCATATCAATGAAAATAGTTTCTCAAAACATTAATTAAAAAAATATAGCAGCAAAATTTTGCTAGAAATTAAGAAAACATTAGCTATTAGTTCTTCAGATTTTCACAATTTTCTGTCCTCCATTCCCCTCTCCATTGATCATTGTGAATAATAAATTATTATAAACCTCATTTAAATGATTAATGTATTATGTCAAAGTGAAGAAAAATGTTTAGGAAAGGAAAATATTTTAATGTTTTGGTAGAAGCCACTTTGCCAAGATCTTCCTTTCATTAAACAATTGTTTGAATATCTGCCTTGAAATATATATCTCTATCTTTTAATAGTGTGGTTAATTTTGTCAGCACTGTTAAAGTATATAATAGCTGTTATAATAGCTTTCAATGTAATTCATTTCAAATGAAAAAGAATTACAAAGAAAAAATCTGAAATATCAGAAAAAAAGGAAAAAAAACATTGCTTGCAATTTGAAAATGCTTTATTTTCTCAAAAAATAAAAATTTAACTTATTCAAGAGTATTGTATATGAGGTTTTCTACACATTGTTTGTGAGGGTTAATTATTTATAAGGAAATAGATGTCAAATGAAGTTTGTTTGTTTTTTTTTTTGTTTTTTTTTAAGAAAAGCTATTATGTTTGTTTAATTTGGAAATTTCATTGGCTTTACAGAAAGTAGGGAAAAAAGTGAAATAATCTTGGAAAAACTGATAGTTTCCTTGAATATTAAATCTATGTAAGGATGATTATTCATCAGACTCCACCAACCTTAACATAAAGTTATACTCTGAGAACAGAATGAAGAATAAATTTACTGTTCATTGTTTTTGTGGGACCAGCATCTAGACTAGTGGTTTTCAAACTGTCATCTGAAGACCACAGGGAGTCTGCAATGTCAATAGCAAGGGTCTGAACAGCAAATTCATTTTTCTAGTTACTAGTATGAAAATTCAGTTTAAACAGCAACCACTCCCCAAATTTTAGCATAGGGTAGCTTCTGAATATCCATTGCTATCAAAATGCTGCTATCTTTTACTATCTTGTATTAATGCAAAACAGCATTTTAAGCACTTATCAATATGATGATTAAGTACAGAGTGCTCAGTGAATTGTTTGTATCTTTCTGAAAAATATCACCAAGAATTGATAATTTATGGCAAGCACATCCCTCTCACAACTGTAGTAACCACAGGTCAGGTTCACAAAGGAAAAAGAAACAAAAGGATAAACTTGAACCAATGCTTGCACAGTGTGTGTGACACTTAGCTTTCCAGTCTAATTCAAGCAGACCCTAACTATAGTGATATGGACAGCAGACAAAGGTTGGCTACTGGTCAGTTCTGTACCTCACTGTGTCAAACTGTGACTCACCTTGAACTGCCAAAATCAATTTGAGTGGACAGGCTTTGATCCCAGCTTGACCGAGTGGCTCTTTTTCTCTTAAGTTCAACTGCTAACTCTTTCCTACCATCAGACCAACTGAATATGTGTAATTTGACTTCTGGACAAAAACCTAGACTTTTTGACTCCACCCACTCAAGCATGAAAAACAAAAATAAAAATTGAGATTCTTGTCTGCTGACATCTGACCATACTAGCATTAAAGACTTTAGCTTATAATAAGACATAATAAAATAATCCTTTTATTTTGCGTGTTAAATACTTCTTTTATACATCAAAGAGGTGTGCTTAGCATAGTTATCATTGTAAGAAATTGAATCGCAGCCCAAGTTCAAAATCCTGGATGAGGCTGTTTGCATTTCACTTTGCACTAATGCCCTTAGGAAAGATATGAATCCATCTGTTCTCCCTCCAGCTATGGATAAATAGTAGCATGGACTGGATTCTTTAGCTTCGATTAGGCAACCAGTCTAGGAGAAAGAAAACTCTGAATTCAAACCTGTTAAACTTTGTTTAAAAAATGACCCTATGTTAAATCCTGCCCATGCAGATAGGTTGGGTAAATACTACTATTTTATTATTTCCTTTATTATTAGTAGTATTCTCTCAATTCCTTTTCTTTACGCAAGATCAACTCTTCAATCCAACTTTTGGTACTCATTTGATAACAGGAGAAACTTTTAAAGAAGCTTTTACTCAGAATCTCAAAGGCAATATTTTCTTCTTTGTGCATCAATCCCAGTGTTTCATTTTAAGATAATTCTGTGGAGGAATATTATTTAAATATGTGTGCCCAAAGACAAAAAGCAGATGGTGATACATCCACACCTACATGCATATATATAATTGCACTTAAATATGTACATCTAAGGATAGAAGAGCAGTTTAAAGATTGATTCAGAGACATTTAAAAGGTTTTTCTTCATAGATCTTAAGTTTATTATATATTGGGTTTTGTCATAAGTAATTTCCTTTTTTTAGAAGCAAGTTGTTACTACGTATTTCAAACTTCCAATGTTTTAAATGCAACCTGAAATTACCTGATAAAAGAGTGCCTTCATTGGTTATTCTTGTTTCAGTAATGAAAGTGTGCACATCCTGATTTGATCTATGATCTCATGTTCTGAAAATGAAGGAATTGGAAGTGCATTTTTGACATGTAATATTGTGGCAGTTTAAGAATAACAAAAACATTATAGAAACTGCTAAGAAAATTTGTGTTTATGACCAAGGTGTCATTATTGAGCACCAAGTCCAAAACAGGTTTTCTAAGTTTCATTCTGACAATACATCATTGAAAAATGAGCTCTGACCAGGACGCTCATCTGACCTCGATCAATATGCTTTAAGAAAATTAGTAGAATGCAATCTGCACAGAAGTACTTGAGAATTCGTTCTTGACACATCCCAATCCACAATCTACTACCACTTGCTCACTTTTCCTAAGATGCCCCCCACTCATCAATATCAGAAACATTGTTTCGGCAAGAATCATGCAGGAAAAACATTGGATTTAAGCTAGTCTGTTCTACCCAATCCACCATATTTACCAGATCTTGCACCAAATGACTTCTATCTTTTTTATTATCTACAAAATGTTCTGAATGACAAAAATGGCAAGAGGTAATTCAAAATAATGACAAATCTCCTATTGATTGAAATAAATTCATTGTTAAGTTATTCATTAATAAATTACATTTCACTAAAACAAATTATGACTCAACCCAATATTACGGATTGTTAGGAATATCGCTATAACACTAATCTATTTTGCATTCTTTAGGTCCTGTGAATAAGAAATTAATTTTATAAATCGGGGGGGGGAGGTTCTTTAATATCTGTTGTTGAAAGCAACAATTATTTTTGCATTTTAAATCAATTTTTCTTAATCAAGAGCAGATAAAATCTTGCCATGTTGAAAATAATAAATTAACCAAATCTTTATTAAAGCTAATAATTTTTTTTTAGTTATTGAGTATAGCTTAAAAGCATGGTAAGTGTAAACTGAAACCAAACATTTTTAGACCTTATTTTTCTGATGCAGATATTATTGGGGAATTAGAAAAGTTTTGGTAAACTTGCAAAACCCTTTATCATTCACCAGTGATACCTGTATCAGAAAAGGCTTCAGGTTATCCTTACTGTACTTTTAATTTGGACTATATATATATATATATATATATATATAGGAAGTGTGTTGGTAATTCAGGTTTTAACTCAAATGTTAGCAATAAGCATCAACAAGAGAAACAGATTACTGCATACTTGAAGGTTTGTTGGGGGGGGGGCTTTTTCTTTTTTTTTTTTTTTTTTTTTTTTTTAATAACTTCTGACCTCATACGCATCTACAATTGAACAAAGATACTGCAATTTTTAAGTAACTTTGTTTTGTTCGTTTCTAATTATGCATCCATCAAATAACCATGCAGATCAAAATTAAAATAAGCACCAAAAATTTAAGTTTAAAAAACTGTTTCAGTATCAGAGTATTTTCAAATCATTTTACTCTACAAGTTCTCCATAGTTTTGTTCATTTTCTTGGCTAGCTTTTATTTTTTTATTTTTATCTGTAAGGCTATTTGATTAAGAGAAAAAAAACAACAAAAATAACCCCAACTATTTTGCATATATATATATATATATATATATATATATATATATATATATATATATAAAATATTGATCATGCATTTGATTTTTTTGGAAAAAATCTTTATTTTTGTGCATGTATCTCTTTCTATGAACCGTGTCATTTATTTTAACAAAATTTAAATGTTCAACAAGTCTGTGATATGAGTCTTTGTATTTTACGAAGAAAATGAAGAATTGTCCACATTTTTTTCCCCATTCAAGTAATGGCAATAAAATTAATTGGCATTTTAAAAACCTACCTTTGTGTTGATTTTATTTTTATTCTTTCAAGTGTATTTGCATGTTTTTTTAAATTTAACCAAGTCTCTATGGATTTCTAGAAATATCTGATTGGAAAAAAAACAAAACTTTTTAGACTATTGTCTTCATTGTTATTTTCACATATCCCCCAACGTGTTGTTCTGCCAGTGTTTCATGTCAAACTCAGGAGCCTACATAAAGCTTTTAACTGAACCCTTTATTTGATCCAAAGGGATAGATTGTTCTAATTCCATTAACCATGACCAGGTACTAGTGTTAAATGATAGTAAGTATTCCTTATAATTTTACCTGTGGTCAGGATTGAACCTGCAACCTCCAAATAATTTCACTTAGAAGCACTTTCACCAAACTCCTGTATCCATTGCACCATGTGTCCTGCTGGAGAATTCAGAATTAATTTTTTTAGGACTTATAAACCTAATTTCTTTATCAGCCTCTGAGGTACTACTTATTACTATTATCACAATTTTTACCTTAGCTCATACTGCAATTTTTTTTATTTAGACTTTATTATTATTATTATTTATATTAAGACACGCCGCCCACTAAAAGTGTAGGTTAAATAGAATAAAATAAAAATTTGCTATATGAGCTCAGGTAGAAATCGTAGAAGTAGTAGCTGATAGATTGACAAAGACATTAAGTTTATAAATCCAAAAAATTCACTCTGAATTGTCTAGCAGGAGACATAGTGCAATAGATATAGGCATTTGGTTAAAGTGCTTCCCAGTGAAATCATCTGAAGGCTGCAGGTTCAATCCTGATTACAGGATAACAAGGAGTACTTACAATAGCTTAACACTTGTACCTTTAACCGAATTAAAACAATCAACCCCCAGTGGATTAAATAAAGGGTTTGGTTCAATATAAGCTCCCAGAATTTAACATGAAACACCTAAAAAAAGGATGCATTGACTGAAAAATTATCAAGCTTCATTTCAAATTTAGACAAAAAGAAAATATATATATATATATATATATATATATACACACACACACACACATGAGGTGTGTGTGTGTATGTATTTAAAGATTGGGATGTCATTTTTTGACAATTTCTATACAAACTTTAACCGGCTCATTGGCTTAGTGGGTAGAGCCAATGGTCTGGGAGACCGGGGTTCAATCCCAGGTCAAGTCATGCCAAAGACTTAAAAAATGGTACTTGATACCTCCTTAACACTCACCATTATAAGGTATGTATCAAGGGTAAAGTGGAGCCATCCAGGGAAAGGAGTAGTGCCCTCCCCTACACCTCGGTGTAGTAGCTGCTGAAAAGGGAGCCTTCGGGGTGCCCTCAACTACTATTTTTTTATACAAGCTTCAACCTAATATTTTTAATCTTGTATGCAGGGCATTTTTGTGCTGGGCTCAAGATTAACAGTGTCCCATCGACAATAGAATACTGATTGGGTATACGAAGTACTATCATCAGAAGTGGTGACATCCTTTCAGTAAAGTATTTTGTTTTTATAAACATTAAACTAAATGTAAAACCAACTTATAAAGGATAAATATATTTTCACTGATTTGTCATAATTTTTTTTTTCTGTTCAAATTTGTGAAGAAATCTTTACAACAATGGATTAAAGATGACACTCCACTTCTGTGCTAAGACAGCTATCTGTCCTCCTTTTGAATTCAGCAGCAGTAAGTAGCAAGAAATGAAAACTATTTTCTCTCAAAAAGATAACGAAATCTAAGTGACTAAGATTTCATTTTTCCTTTCATACACAATACTAGGGTTAAGAAAAGATGACAACACAAACCCCCTCCTATGATCTATAATTTACATCATTTGCTTACAGTAAAATTGGTATTTCATATATTTATTACTTTATGAAAAATTGATTTGTATTAGAATGGGGGGCCCCCATAACATAGATTGGGATGAACATGAGATTAGCACTACCCCACTGCTTGTGTGAAGACAGACAAAATTCAGTAATAGACCTGTGTTATAAGTTGTCCAACCATATTAGAGGCAACCCTAAGGTTCCCTTTTCAATAACTACTACACCAAGGTGTAGAGGAGAGTACTATTCGTTTCTCTGGATTGCTCCACTTACCCTTGATCCATACTTTATAATGCTGAGTGTTAACCAAAGAGGCATCAGGTACCATTTTTTTTTTTTTTTGAGTCTTTGGTATGACTTGACCTGGAACACTTTAACCATTAATATATATATATATATATATATATATATATAATATACCTTTAAGAAAAACAAAAACCGGTCACATTAGGATTATAAATTTATTTCTATCTTGTTATGGGTATTGATATGAATCAATAACACCAAAAATAACAGGACTTTTTGGTGTTATTGATTCATATCAATACCCATAACAGGATGGAAATAAATTTATAATCCTAATGTGACTGGTTTTGGTTTTTCTTAAAGGAATTATTGCTCTGTGATGTCAGTTACATTGAGCTGTTTACCAGGAAAATTTAAATGTTCATAGTTGAATGATTTTTTGTCCTGACGGAATTATTCCCGACTCTGGTTTAACTGGACTGAATAATACATATATATATATATATATATATATATATATATATATATATATATATATACACACTATCATATGAGTTAGATTAAAAGATTAGTTGGGTTATTTTATTGTTTAGACATTGACAATCAAGGAAAATAATTTTTGAATGTAACAAACAAAACCATTTTTGAATGGAATCAAAAGTTCCTCAAACTCTACATTTTTTGCCTCTGGCAGTAAAATAACCAAGTTTCTATTAACTGTTTATAAAAATATTTTATTACTAAAAAAACGCATTGTAACATTTTGTCTTCTATTTTGATGCTTGGCATTTATACCAAGGAAGATGATCTAAATCAACATTTCCTCCACAAACAATAACCCCAACTTTTTGCAGTTTAGGATTAACAGTCTGAAGTTTTTTGGTCAGCAGAGTTGTGAGCCCAGTAGCAGATGCAGCTTCAACCACAATCTAAAATTAAAAGATTACAATTCACTAAGATTTTTGTATTTATTAAATGAATTTATTAACAAAATATTTTTAATTCTTTAAATTATTTCTTTATAGCATTAAAAATTTCATGATCTAACTAGGAACATGTTTGAACCAAGGTTTCATGTATTGATCACACAAGTTTGGTTGGGATGAAAAATATCTTTAACATCAAGAAAATCTTTCAAGTATTGAAATCAGTTAAACAAAATGATTTGTTGCAGAACTTTTAAAACTTAAACTCTGTCGTTTATAAAAGATTGTAGTGTATTTTTTGAGATAAATGTAAAAAAACATAAAAAATAATAATGTCTAATGTGAACAATTTGATGTGATAATTGTTTGCGTAAGTGAATTACTAAATCTTTTCAATGTGTCAGTTGTTTGAAAAATTAAGTGCTTTATTCAAATCAGATTGTCATTTCGTGAAAAAAATGTATAGTCTTATCTAAAACGTTTTTTTTTTTTTTTAATTTAATAACCATGTTGAAATCATTTTAAATTTGCCCATCAAAAGAGAACAATATACTTGGATAGGCAAACATTACATAGAGATGGAATATAATTTCAGTTTTAATTACATCCTGTCAATGTTGATATTAACACACTAGGTATCATATATAATTGTATGTATATAAGTTTAAATAACATAGACACAAAGTCAACAGTACTTGGTGACTGCCAGTTTCTCCCTTTATGGGATACTCACTACATGACAACCTCTTGGTCTAGTGATCACATAGGTGAGAAATTAGTTGTCACCAAGCACCATTGCCTGGGCTTATGCTATTCAAACTTAGATCAACACTATTTGTAAATATAGCAAGCCATATATATCCATAAAGATTCATGCATACAAGGGTGAAGCTGAAAAGTTCATATGATGATGTCATATCTAATGCTGATGACTTTTTGACAAATAGGACCCAGCCACTGTTACACCAATAGAAGTGTGTAAACTGTAAAGAAGACAATGTTGAAACCTCAATGATCACATTCCATGTGAGTATTTTGGTCAGCCTATGAACTTTTCAGCCAATCCTCATATATATTTTAAACTTCATTGTCTATCCAAACTACCAGATTTCTTAGAAATTCACTCACCTTTAATCTTTGAAAAGCAAATTTCATTCCCTGGATGATCTCCTCATCTTCCTGAAAAAAAAAATTGAAAAAAAGAAAGTTACATTTGATTAGAAGAAAAAGAGAACCTGTCAAATAGAGTGTATTAAAATACATTCAGCAAAGTCCTAAATCATCGAATATCCATTCATTAAAGGTAACGACTACACACACACATACACATTACTTGCTTGTCCCAGTCGGCTGGAGCTGTAGAATACACCGACTGCAGAAGGGTAAGACTTTCCCCCTCAATGAGTGTCCTGGATGCAACACTAAACAATCTGATGGCGAGGTTCCAGTAATGCTGGAGCTTTGGGGAATTTGGAGTACCTCTTCATTGCCATCACTCTCAGGTCCACTCTGGTTTGGAGTGGTAGCTCCTGATTAGGTCCTATCTATGTGTCAAATAGAAATAAACTGTCTACTTATGCTGAACTGAATTGTTTGAAATGGATCTATTTTTTGTATGCTAAACTGAATTGCTTGAAATAGAACTGTTTTTGATATTGAAACTGTACTTATGCTAAACTGAATTGTTTGAGATAGAACTGTTTGACTAAACTGAATAGCTTGAAATAGAAATGTTTTTGACAAACTGTGTACTTATGCTAAACTGAATTGTTTGAAATAGAAATTTGTATAAAAATGGATTTGGCATTAAATAACCTACAAAGGTTGATATGCCATAAAACACAAACAAACAAACAAACATATTACATGAAACAATTGAATTAAGCTGAATACAATTTCTTGTCAATGTACAAAGTAGCAAAAAATAACCAAATGAGTTAATTTTGTGATTAAAAAGAAAAAGAAAAAATATTTCAAAAACTTTACTACATACCACTGTGAGGACATCACTTTCTGCATATTTAAGCACAATTGGCCAAGTTAATTTGCCAAGTTGTTGTCTATTGATGCTATCAGCCACAGTTGCAAAATTACGATCTGGACCCTCCCATAACCAGTGACCTTTAAACAAAAAGATATTCCGAAAATCACTACTCTTATAATTGCTTGCTTAATTTGATTTAATTTTGTTTTATTAAAACTAAAAGTCTAGGTTAAAGGCACAGTAAGGATAACTTGAAGCTGACCATTTTTGTCACTCTTTTTCCAATGCAGGTATCATTACTTGGCCCATATGCCAAAACTTTTCTTGTCCCCCAATGATACCTGCATTACTATGCTTTTAACCTGGACTATAATGGGTGTTTTTTTTTATTTCAGAGAGAAAAAAAGCAATGATTGTCTATTACAAATTAAGGTGAATTTTATTTATCTGCTCTACAATTTCTGTTAACTTAATTTGGAAAGAACATTTTTTAAAATTTAATTAAATTCTTATGGTAAGTAAATTCCATAATTTTTTGTGTATAAGTTGCACTATTTTTCAGTTCAAAAATTAGGGTAGCATATTATACATGCGAACTATATAATTAACTTTTTTTCCAATCACAACTCCATATTCAGAATATAATTATAGAAAGTTCTATCTATAGTCCAAACTAATGCGTTTTACACCATCACAGAGTAAAAAACTCTGGAATGTGTGTTTGTTTATTTTTGTCACTCTTAATGTGAGCTTATTTTTGCAGCAAGCCTGTTGTATTTTTGCTCAAGGATATCCATGGTGTGTTTGCTCTAAATATTGTGTAAATTTTGCATTTTAAGACATAATGTAAACTATATAAATTCTTATTTTTAGTCCATATGAACCAATGAAAAGTTAAACAAAAACTAAATTTGGCTACTAAAACTTTTTTTAAAGTCAGTGCACATTACATACATGAGAATTTTTTTCTACAATTTCATAGTCTAAAGTTAGAGCACATATTTTTTTTTTTTTTCCCTCATACAACGTGTGGAAGCACGTGCGATACCCTAGCCTCATCAGCCGCCAACCAGGGCAATAACACAGTTTCGGTAGCTCAAGGCGGTACTGCCACTCCTGGCGCTACCGAGCAGCTTTTGCCACCGGATAGGGTATTTAAAAAAAAAATCTATGTATACACAAGATCAACTAAAAACGGACATTACATTAGACGTTCGTTCATCTTCATTTTGGTGCAGTTTGTGATTTAAAAAAGCGTTTACTCACAGCCGTTAGATGTCATAGCAACCGTTTCTTGATTTTGCGTAATTACACGAGAATGGTGGTTACATATTATATATGAATGCACGTTATACATAAATAATTACAGTAACATTCAATGACAATTTCTCTGTATTTATCAATTAGAAATAAATGCTGAAATTACCAATAAAAACAAAACAACTGAATATCAGTTTACTTGTGTTCTCTTTCTGTCATATTATTCATTGTAGCTTGCCCAGTCTCTCTGACTTGCCAATGTCTCTTCCCCCATGTGATTGTTTCCAAAAGGAGATCTATCAGCCACCTTGAAGGACACCTCAGGCAATAAAACCAGTTTCTACTTCTTTTAGATGAGGAGGCAAGTGTTGAAATTAAGCTGTTATTTTCATCCATCCAGCACAAACCCCAGGTTAGAATTTTGTGGGGTAAATAGCCGAGTCACAGACTTATGTCTTGAGCCATGAAAAGTATAAGAACTTCTGTGTCCAATTTGGATAGAAAATTAGTTGTATTCAAAGGGAAAAAAACTCTACATTATTTTCATCATACAATGTGTGAAAGTATGTGCGATACCCTGCCCTCATCAGCCACCAACCAGGGTGATAACACAGTTTTGGCAGCTCAAGGTGATACTGCCACTCCTGGCACTACCCAGCAGCTTTTGCCACCCAACAGGGTATTTAAAAGAATTATATATATATATATATATATATATGTATATATTTATATATATATACTAGATCAACTAAAAGCAGAGATTATATTGGACGTTTGTTCATCTTCATTTTTAGTGTGCAGTTTGTGATTTTTTTAAAAACACATTTACTTTCGGCTCATAATGTCATAGCAACCGTTTCTTGATGTTAAGAAACTTCTGTATCCAATTTGTATAGAAAATTAGTTGTATTCCAAGGAAAAAAATTGTACATTATATAAGATTTATTTCACTTTTATTTTAAAATATATTAAAATTCCTATTATATTTATCTATTTATAACTATAACCCAGCAAAATTGGCACATCATAGCAAGTTTGTTATTACAAAAAATACACTTTAAATACTCTTTCATGAATAAAACAATTTCCACTCCAATTTACGACTGAATGATTATTTTGTGGGGTCTGTATTCACATTGAACATCATTCAAATTCTTAATATAATAAAAATAACTATAAAACACTGATAAGAATTCTTTAGTTCTTTCTGAATAGAAATACCAATATTCCCAGGGATTGCCAATGAGTGCCATAGCTTCTCTGACAGAATAGCTCAGTTTATAAATGTTAATAATTTGTATTTCTTTTGATGCATAGTCGTCTCCTCAATTGTCCTTGGGGTGTCCCCGTAGTGTAATGGTTAAAGTGGTGGACTGCGGGATCGTAGTACACGAGTTCGTACTCCAGTCGCGCTATTACATTCACTTTCGGGCAAATACCCTTGGCAAAGGTATGAACCCCTTTATCCTCCCAGCTATGGGTTAAATAGCACCACTACTGTTCTTCTAGGAGAATGGCCTTGGCATTAAATAACCTAAAAAGAGTTGATATGCCATTAAACAAAGAAACCAAATCAAACCAATCAATTGTCCTTCGAATTCTGAACGTGCTGTATTCAGTATATTTGTATCAGTTTAATATTTCTTATATAGATATTAAAAAAAAGAAAAGAAATAAAAAATATTTCTAATGTGATTGAGATCTCACCAGCTTTCATACTTTTGGCAAGTTCTTTTCCTTTAGGTTCCACCATAAACACTGTAAAAATAAATAGAGATTTCAAATGGCAATGGTGATTGAGGTTCAAGCCCAGACTTTTCTCAATTATAAGATTTATGCAATACAAGTTTTCACCCATTTCATTTAAAAAAAAAAAAAAAAAACATAAAAAAAACTTCTTAGTAAATATTAGCGACCTGCTTGCTGTCTGGGTTAGGTAGTTATGTAGAAAAGTCAAGATTTTCAAGGCAAGTAACCAGTTCGTTCCACTTTCTATACCCTCATTTTCATATAGCCTTGTGTTAGACTATACTACAATTGATAAAACATAAAGTATAAGATTAGAATTTTTTAAAATTCTATACTGGCATCCTTTGAAAAACAATTTTGTCTGCATTTCTAAAATGAGTTTCTGCTTTTATTCAATGAAGCGTTTCTTTTGGTTATTCTGGGTGGGGGAGGGTAGGGTTGTAGAGGGGGCAACAATCCTTATCTTGGTTGTTTTTGACACTACAGATTTGGTTTCCTGTACTGATAATGTTTAATGTTACACTGGAAAAACCAAAACAGCTTCCGAAGAAATAGATCCACGACCTCACAAATATTAACCATCCGTAGAATCCTTGAAGGTGTACGGGCAAAAAACCTACAAGCGACATTACTATTTGTCGACTTTACCAAGACCTTCGATTCCATTCACAGAGGAAAGATGGAACAAATCCTACTAGCATACGGCATACCTAAAGAAATCTTAGCAGCAATAACGATTCTCTATAGGAACACCAAAGTAAAAGTACGATCACCAGATGGAGACTCAGAATACTTCAACATTGTAGCAGGAGTACTACAAGGGGACACGCTAGCTCCATACCTCTTTATCATTTGTCTAGACTACGTACTTAGAACATCGATTGACAAAATCAGAGAGAACGGCTTCGAGCTGACAAAGAAAAGAAGCAGAAGGTATCCTGCAAAAACAATTACCGACGCCGACTACGCCGATGACATAGCGATACTGGCAAATACACCCAACCAAGCCGAAACACTACTGCATAGTTTGGAACGAGTAGCCGCAGGCATAGGCCTCTATGTTAATGCACACAAAACAGAATATATGTGCTATAATCAAACGGGTGACATCTCCACTCTAGATGGAACCCCTCTTAAACTAGTAGACAAATTCACGTACCTAGGAAGCAGCGTCGAATCAACTGAAAAGGACATCGACACGAGGTTAACGAAAGCATGGACAGCTATCAATAAGCTATCGATTATATGGAAATCAGACCTAACCGATAAAATGAAACGCAGTTTCTTCCAGGCAGCGGTCGCATCGATACTGCTATATGGATGCACTACATGGACTCTAACAAAACGGCTGGAGAAGAAGCTAGACGGCAATTACACAAGAATGCTGCGAACAATCTTGAACAAGTCCTGGCAGCAACGCCCCACAAGACACCAACTGTACGGCCACCTGCCTCCTATCACAAAAACTATTCAAGTTAGACGAACCAGACATGCAGGACACTGCTGGTGAAGCAGGGACGAACTCATAAGTGATGTACTCTTGTGGACCTCCACACATGGCCGTGCAAAAGCAGGACGACCAGCACGAACGTACATTCAGCAACGATGTGAGGATACAGGATGTTGTCCAGAAGACCTGCCTGAGGCGATGAACGATAGGGAAAAGTGGCGAGAGAGGGTCAGGGATATCCGTGCTACCAGCACGACATGATGATGATGATGATGACTGTACACATACACACACATAAGTTTGTATGTTCATATTTACCCAACCCCGCCGCTCAGGCAGGATATGACACAAGGTCAATTTTTAAGTGGAGTTTAACAGGTTTGAATTCAGAGTTTTCCTTCTCCTAGATTAGTTGCCTCACCAAGGCTGAAGGACCCAGTCTATCCTACTATTTACCCATAGCTGGAGGGAGAATAATTGGATTCATACCTTTCCCAATTTGTTTAAATCATCATCATTGTCATGGTGTGCTGGCAGCACAGATTCCTTTAACTCTCTTGCCATTCATCCCTACTATCCATCACAGTCTTCTAGATGGCATCCACTGTCTGTACAGAGCTGATGACCATAAGTTTTTGCTGGTCAGCTAACACTGGTGCATCCAAGTGTGGGAGTCAACAGGAGAATGTTGCTTATGAGTTGATTCTTACTTTTCCAACAGTACCCATTATGTCTAAGCAAAATTTGCTGAGCAGGTCTTACTTGGATGGTTTGTGAGATGGGAGGTAAGTAGCCATACAGTTGCTGTTTTGCAAAGTGCTGCTTCCAGTATTTGCTCAAAACAGCACACAATATCCTTGTGTAGTTTCCATCTAACCTTTTCTCCAGTTATTTCATTAAAGTCCAAGTGGTGCAACCATACAGGAGCACTAATACAGCTACAGTTTGGAAGAATTCCCATTTAATTTTATCAGAGAGATCAGATTTCTATATGGTCATTAACCTGTTAATAATCGTCCATGCTTTACCTATGCATATGTTGACATTACTTTCAGTAGATGAAATATTGCTACCAAGGTACGGGGATAATTAAATAAGTTTCCAGACTTTTTTCGCATGGGCACTTTTATTGATAGTACACACATGAAACTCTTGTTCCCTTCGAAGTAATCTCCTCTGGCTGCAATGCACTTGTTGTACCGTTCCAACAACTTATGGAAGGCCTCATGGAAGTCCTCTTGTGTGAGTGTGTCAATGACCTTCATCACAGCCTCTTTCATCTCCTCAATTGTCTCATAACGACAGCCTCTAAGCTTAGGGAATAACCAAAAGTCACAGGGAGCAAGGTCTGGACAATAGGAACGGTGAGGAACTGTCTTGATGCCCATCCTGGTCAAATAGTCTGTGACAAGGATGGAGTTGTGGACTGGTGTATTGTTCTGGTGGAAATGCTACTGACCCGATTTGAAGAGTGCTGGCCTCTTCCGACGGAAGCTCTCCCTGAACTCCCTTAAAACCTCAACATAGTAGCACTAACCCTCACCCTTTGGCCAAGCAACTCTGGTGTATTGACTTCCTTACTCCTTCCACACCTCTCATCATCCCTCACAGACTTCCTGCCTTCCTTGAATCTCTTATGCCACTCAAAAACTGATGCTCTATTCATGCAAGATGGTCAAAAAGCAGTCTGAAGCATTCTATACGTTTCTGTGGCATTTTTTCCAAGTTTAAAACAGAATCTTATTGCATATCGTTCTTCTAAAGTGTCCTCATGTCCAGATTGCATTTTTGAAATTCACCAGCTGTGACAATCAGGCTTTAGTAGGGTGTATTCCAAATCCTGTTGTAGCTGTTCATTTGAAGCTGAAATCATAAAAATTGGTCAGTCATCTCATAAGATGTATAGCAATAACATAGTGAATTTTCAAGAGTCTATGACAATTTTAAATGCCTGTACAAAAAAGTCTGGAAAATTATTGAATGCACCACGTATATGAACTGGTTTACTAATTTCAGGGGCTTGCCATTTAATGATGATTAAAACACATGAACTCTGTTTTATCTGAGTTAATGTAGAGACCAATGGTTCTTGTTGCCAGCTCCAAGCTATGCAGCAGAAATTTGGTTTGAGAAACTGGTAGACAAATTCACCTACCTGGGAAGCAGCATCTCATCAACCGAAAAAGACATTGACACATGTCTAACGAAAGCATGGACAACTATCGATAGGCTTTTGATCATATGGAAATCAGATCTGACCGATAAAATGAAACGCAGTTTCTTCCAGGCAGCGGTCATGTCGATACTGCTATATGGATGCACTACTAGGACATTAACTAAACAGCTGGAGAAGAAGCTAGACGGCAATTACACAAGAATGTTGCGAGCAATAGTCCTGGCGGCAACACCCCACAAGGCACCAACTATACGGCCACCTGCCTCCCATCACAAAAACTATCCAAGCTAGACGAACCAGACATGCAAGACACTGCTGGAGAAGCAAGGATGAGCTCATAAGTGATGTACTCCTATGGACCCCCGCATATGGCCAAGTAAAAGCAGCTTGAACATACAGAGAGCAGCTATGTGAGGATACAGGATGTAGCCCTGAAGACCTGCCAGAGGCGATGAATGATAGGGAGAAGTGGCGAGAGAGGGTCAGGAATATCCGTGCTAGTGGCACGACATGATGATGATGATGATTTGTAAGAAGCTCTAGATAATTTGCATTGTCTGCAAAGATTGGAATGAAATCCAATGGAATGAAAAAGTAAAAGATTTGTTTTCAAAAACTGAAATTGTATGAACAGATTATAGTGACTGGTCTGATGGTTTGCCATTGGCATTGTCCATTACAGATTTCTGGAATCTAATCACTGCAGAAGTTTACTGCCAGTAACTGGATGAAATGCATGTTTAGTTGAGCAAAATGTGACTGGCACTGGTTAATCAACGAGTTCCAGTTTTGCTTCATGACAATGCTCAGCCACATGTTTGATGACACTGCAGAAACTCACTGCAGCCAAGACAGCCTGGAAGATACCCATAGACAAAAGCTTTAAGACTTCATAAACTGACTTAAAAACAGAAATAAAAAACTTTACCCAAAATAAATGGCAATTAAGATGAAACAACACTCCACACAACAAACTCTAGACTATAAAAGCCGAAATAGGAGAATGAAAGGAAGGATACAGAAAATCCCGCAGGGAAGAATTATCCTATCTCATCTACATATCGGACACACAGACATCACCCACTCATATCTACTCAAACAAGAACCACCACCATAGTGTGTGGGATGTCACACTTCATATTCAGTGAAACACTTATTGATAGATTGCATCAACCTAACACCAAAAAGACAATATTGCTACACTGTAAACAATATGAAAGAACTATTTGAACATGTCAAAGTAGACAAAATACTAGCATTTCTAAAAGCAGTAGGTCTATATAAAAGAATTTAAACCTTCAATATTCCATTTATGTGCGTAATGCAAACACTAGACAACCAAACCAACAGAAACTGGCATTAAATAACCTGTAAAAAGGGTTGATATGCCATAAAACAAAACAATCAATCAATCATCAGCAGAAGCTCACTGACATTGGATATGAGGCTTGGCCAAATCCACCATATTCTTCAGATCTCCTACCCAACAACTATCATTTTTTCAAGCATCTTGACACTTTTTTTTACACCAAAAACATTCTGCTCCAAAGAAGTAGAAACTGAATTTAAGAATTTCTTAGCATCAAAACCTTTAGAGTTTTCTCGTACAAGCATAAATAACCTTAGTCAATGGCAGAAATGCATAGATGTTCTGACATCATATTTTGACTGATTAAAATACTGTTTAAATTTATCAATTCAAGAATAAAAGTTTATTCTAAAATCAGACATTATTTTCTGACCAACTTCATAATACAAATAATTTGCATACAATTGTATAGTTCTAAGTATTCTGATTTAATATGAATAATATATTTACAACTATTTAGTTTCAAGAAATTATTTCTATTAAATAGCAATACATACATACACACACTTATAGTTTCAAGTATTCACAACTATTTAGTTTCCAGAAATTATTAGATAACAATGCATATACTTTTACAGTTTCAAGTATTCATATCTAACAACAATAATTTGCAAGCAGTTATATGGATTCAAGTTTCTAATAATAATCGTTGATATACAATCATACAATTAAGTGAGTGATTTTGGTTCTATGTTAACCCTTCAAGGGTTATTTTATATCTCAAGGTTAGGGAATTGCATTCATTGTATATTTATATTTACATTTTTGCATTGTTGTTTAAGAGTTTTTTTTTGTACATAATTATGACATCAAGTATTCCTATGTAATACAGATAATTTTCAGACACATCTATTTGACCTATAGATGGGACCTTACCACTCCAGGTCAGAGTGGACACAAGAGTGACAGCAATGAAGAGTACTCCATACCCTCCAGAACTAGAGCCTCACCATCAGATGCAGTTTAGTATGATACCTAGGACAATGCCGGAAATACAGTCAGCCCAGCTGAGACCTGACTGAGGATCTGTAAAGTGGTAGAAGGCTATTGCAGGTTATCGCTTAAACATCCTTTCATTCATATAGATTCTGAATAGTGCTTACACTGTCAACGAGTTTCCTTGATATAACATTAAACAATCTGATGGTGAGGTTCCAGTAATATTAGAGCTTTGGGGAATGCAGAATACCCCTTCATTGCCATTGCTCCCAGGGCTACTCTGACCTGGAGTAGTAGTACCTGATAGGGTCCTATCTATAGATCAAATAGAACTAAACTGTGTCCTTATGCTTAACTGAATTGCTTGAAATAGGACTGTTTTGACATTTAAACTACGTTTTGACATTCTAAACTGAATTGCTTGAAATAGAACTGTTTTTGACATTGAAACTGTACTTACATTAAATTGAAATGTTTGAAATAGAACTGTTTATATACATAAAAATGGATTTGACATTAAATAACCTACAATGGTTGATGTGCCTTAAAAACGAACTAAACCAAATGAATCTGAATAGTGGTTGACATGCAACAAATTCAGTTTTTCCTTTTGGAGATTTTTTTTTTTTTGTTTATCGTCATTTTGTGATGGCCACATCAAAAGTGCCAACTGTTTGTTAGCAAACCGCAGAAATGTTCTCTGAAAAGTTACTTTTAGTTTAGATACATATTCTATTAATTTTTGTCTTACTGCTCTTTGTAAATACTTTTGCTTACCTTTAGTATTGGGTTTTGACAATTTGGTTGCTAAGGCAATGCCAGCTGAGAGCCCACCTCCCCCTACAGGGACAACAATGGCTTCCAGATCAGGAACCTGCTCCAACAGCTCAACAGCAATTGTAGCCTTAAAAAGATATGCAAAAACCGTTAAAACATTCTGTTTCAATAAATAATAGTATGAACGTAACCTTTATTATTGCCCTGTCAGTGAGGCTTAGACTACACTGACTGTATCTCCTGTAGAAGAGTACAAACCCCACCACCTAAAAAAAAGGGTGTCCTGCATATGACACATCTAATGGTAAGTCTCTAGTCCTGGAGATCTGGAGAGTATAAAGTACTCTTTCATTACCATTACTCCCAAGTCTTTTCTGACGCACAGTGGTAGTGCCTGTTAGGGTCCCACCTATGGGTCAAATTCTGAAAATTTCTGAAAAAAATGCTAATAAAACGTTTATAATTGTTCCTCTAATCATAAATAAAATTTGAGATCATCATCTTGGCTGTGCATCAGTCTGACTGGATAACCTTTATATGGATTTTTCTATCACTAATTACAAGGGATACAACTCCTGTAAAGTGATCAAACTAACATCTGGCCCTTATACATTTTCATGTCTCACTTTTTAAACAGACTAGAACTTCATACTACTAGTAGAGCTCTCCAGTTCAATGAGATACACAAGCTTCATAAGCACAATACAATTGATTCAGAATACTTGGAACTATACAACTGTGTGTAAATTATTTGTATTAGATAAGAATATTTGATATCATATAACTGTGTGCAAAAAATTCTTAAACAACTACACAAAAATAATTTCAATTTTGATGTACAGTGAATGCAATTCCCTAACCTCTAGGCATAGAATAACTCAGGATGGGTTGACATGCTGTTAAAATCAATCAGATTGCTTATGGTACTTGATGTTCCTAAGTTATCATACCCATTTCAGAAGTGAACTGGTCATTTCTTAAGAGTGTTTGCCAACAACTTTGGTGATTTGATGGGTAACAGTGGTTTCAACATGATTTGACTGTAAGTCAAGGACCAGATGCACAATGTTGATGTGACTTGGTAATCAAAGAGAACATTACGGCACATGCATAAGTAGAAACTGTTGTTCAGAGTTACTCAGTCAGCAGGGAGAAAACATTGATTAGTTTTGTTTTGTTTTATGGCATATCAACCAAAAAAATTCTAATATGAGCTCAGGTGAAAAAATCATACATAATAGTAGTAATCATAGTGATGTAAGAACATTAAGTTTATAAGTCCTAAAAATTCACTCTGGTCTGTCAAGCAGGACACATAGCGTAATGGTTAACCTTCTAAGAGACAACCACCTGGAGATTGCAGGTTCAACCCTGACTGCAGGCGAGTAACAATACAGGAATACTTAACACTTGTACCCAGTTATGGTTGATGGAATCAGAGCAAGTGACTCCTGTGGATTAAATAAAGGATGTGGTTCGAAGTTCCATGTAGGCTCCTGAGTTTGACAAGAAACACCTGAAGAAGGCTGCAGTATATATCAGCTAAAATGTGAATATAAATATGAAGAAAATAGTCCGAAAACCCTTTATGATAAAAATAGGTTCTTTATGCAGAGATTTTTGGTCAAACATTGCATCACTTCTACTTCAACAGTTTCATTTCTTGTCTAGATTTGTCTCATTACTTTTCCCAAAGCTAAAATTGCTGTTAAAAAGGGATTATTTCAGACTAATGATCATATTAAAGAGAACACAAGGTCTCTAATGATGATCCTGATAAAAAAGAAAAAGACTTTGAATAACACTGTAAGGAGATAGATAATTATCTTCGTTAAAGAAGGAGTGTGTCCATTAGGTGTTTTGTTGGATGTCACAGAAACCCATTCTTAACCAATTTTTGCCTCTGTTTTTTGAGCACATGAGACATTGTCTGGGACTCTGCCAGGGAACAGTAAAACTAAATGGCTATGGCCATTTTATATTCCATTATCAAGTAAGCTTTTTTCCATTTTTGTACTCTTTCTGCACATCACTTGTTCATGGAACAATATGTGTATATTTCTATTTGTATTCTTTCTTAATATTATAGAGATTTATATTATATATAAAAAAAAGCATAGATGTTCTTGTATGCACAAATGCGTTTATTTTCTTTCTTTCAGTTGTATACAGTGTTTATATATCACAGATATACTAATACTAATATTAGTGAGTAGAGATTTAACTAAATATCTTTCATACCACCAAGCACTCTAATACCTTTCTGAAAAGTGAAAGAGACGCTTGTATAAGTATGAGATTCTAGGAATGGGTACTTTGAAGGGGACTAAGGTAACACTGATTTAAGCTATTTTTTCATTAATACTAAATAGTCGGATAATGATATGGGGAAGGGCAAATCTGAAATCATAGTATTTTTTTTTTTTGGAAGCATGGTGTGATGAAGGCACATTTTTTGGTATATATTTCTTTTCTGACTGATTTTAATGCCATGTCAACCTGTCTGGGGTTATTTTAAGCCCAGAAGTTAAGGAATCATGTTCAATGTACATTTATATTTATATTTTTGTGTCATTATTTCTTAAGATGTTTGTTTGGGTTTTATGGCATATCAAACTTTGTAAATCATTTAATGCCAAACCCATTTTTATACCAATAAACAGTTCTATTTCAAACAATTCAGTTTGGCTTAAGAACAGTTTAGTTGACAAAAACATTTCTATTTCAAACTATTCAGTTTAGTCAAACAGTTCTATTTCAAAGTATGTAGTTTTAATTTCAAAACAGTTCTATTTCAAGCAATTCAGTTTAGCATAAGTATGCAGTTTTGTTCTATTTGATCCATAGATAGGACCCTATCAGGTGCTACCCCTCCGGGCCAGAGTAGATCTGGGAGCGATGGCAATGAAGGGGTACTCTGCATTCCCAAAGCTCCAGTATTACTGAAGCCTCACCATCAGATTGTTTAGTGTCATATCTAGGACACTCGTTGGGGGTGGATTACCCCTCTGCAGAGATGCAGTCTGTGTATTCTACAGACCCAGCCGACTGGGCAAGTTTCTTAAGAGTTTTTGGCACAGTTATATGTGTCGAAAAAAAAAATAGTAGAAGGGCGATACTTAAAGTGCAGACAGCAATCGGGGTTGCAAAAAAGAATTGCTCTTTAAGCGACCCGCCCAATAAGGTCTGGGAACAGAACTATCTAAAATTCTGGAGTAGAAAAAATAACGGTCTGGTTTCCTTGATAACACAATTTAGACTGAACCCAGAAAGAGGTGACTGAACCTGAATATATAGGTTGTAATCACCTCTCACCCCTCCTACTCTCAATTCTGACCATAAATATCAGAAGCTGATAGACATTCATGTTGGCCACAATATCCCCCGAAACAGAGCCCGCAAGACGTAAGTAACACTCTCTCTAACTCATTTCTTTTTCTACATATGATATCAAGTACACCTATCAAATACTAATAATTTGCTCTCTGTTATATGGTTTCAAGTATTCTTACCCAATACAAATTAATTTTCAGACACATCTATTTGAACCACAGATGGAATCCCAATAGATACTACCACTCTAGGTCAAAGTAATGATAATGAAGGAATATGTCATACTCCCCAGTTTCAGAACTGGAGCCTCATCTGATGCTGTTTACTGTAATACCCAAGACATTCTTTTTTAGGAGGAGGATGGGGGGTTCTTAACCCTCTGCAGAGGATACATTCAGTGTATTCCAAGCCCTGATGATAGAGCAGCTCACAACAATAGAATAAATTATTGAAAGATATGTTTTAGGCTTCAAATCACACACACTGTTTTAGCTGTGTTTTAGAGATTCAAAGTAGTAATATCCATTTAGTTGGTTTTTCAATCTTCAAGATAGGACATGTTTTAAAAAAAGTGATAAAACTAGTGAATAAATATGGAAGAGGAGTAGATCAATATTTCATACTATGTTAAGCAATTGAAAGACTTGGCAAAAGTCTTACATTAGTTACCAAGTCAGGTATGTATTTACCTAACCCCTCCAGAGGCAGGTTGTGACACAAGGTAATTTTGAAGCAGATTACAGCAAGTTTAGAATTTGGAGTTTTCTTTCTTCTGGACTGGTTGCCTTACCAAAGGCTAAAAACATAGTCTGCCTTACAATTTACTTGTAGCAAGGACGAAAACAGATGAATTCATGCCTTCCCTTGAGTGCAATAATTTATGAATATTTAAGGGCAATATTACAGACTTGAATATGTGCAAGCACAACAATCATATTACAAATGGCTGCTAACACAGACAAAACCCAAAAGCAGGGTGACCTTTTTTCTGCAGGTAAATGAAAATTGTCACAAAAACAACAAAGATGAGGAAATTAGTCCAAAGTGACATATTATACAATGATTATATCTCACTAATACCGGCTCATTGGCCAAATGGGTAGAGTGTTCACCGATGGTCCAGGAGACCTGGGTTCAATCCCAGGTCGCGTCATACCAAAGACTTTAAAAATGGTACTTGATACCTCCTTGCCTAACACACAGCAATATAAGGTATGTATCAAGAGTAAAGAGGAGCAATCCAGGGAAAGGAGTAGCACCCTCCCCTACACCTCAGTGTAGTAGCTATTGAAAAGTGAGCTTTCTGGTCACCCACAACTATGGTCGCCAACTTTACTTATATCTCACTATGAAACCCTTTTCATAGTCCAAAATAACACAGCCAACTTTACACCTGTTAATATTAAACGAACCATCTGATTGAGAAGACACAGCCATTGTGATGAATGGTATCTAAATATTATCTTACATATCCAGGACTATTTTTCTTAATATAAAGGAATTTTAATTTCTTTGAGGTAAAGTTTTATTTTTTCATTTAAACTAAAAATCACCCCAAATTAAATTTTGGATTTATTCTAAACTTTAAAATATCTTACCAGTTTCAACGAAAAAAAATCACTTTACAAAATACAAAGTTTGCACTATCTAACCCTAAGTTATTTTTTTTATACAAATATATCTGTTTGACGCTAGCTTTTATTCTCTTATTTATAATACTAGCTGCAATATAACACATTCAATCTAATGATACTTTTGTGTGTAAATAAGATCAATTTTTTATTTTATCTAATTAAGAAAATTAGTTAACTCTTACAAGTTCAGATCCACAGATAATGTCTATCTTACCTGGCCAGCAATTACATCATAATTGTCAAAAGGTTCAATGATTTCATAACCTTTCTCTGTAGACAACTGTTCACAGATCAAACGTCTAAAAGAAAAAAAACCTGATAAATACTAAACAAGCAGATATTCTATACATGGTAATTATTTGTGTATGTGTTATACAATCTTACTTTTGAAAAAAATTCTTTTGTATAATATGTAATGACATTTTAGAGAGACTCTTATAAAGAGACTATTTCACTGTGAGCTTCATGCAGTGCCAAATCCAATTTTTAACTCATTAAAATTAAATAAAAATTCTGTTTTTTTAAAATAGCAATTTCCAGAAAATGTTTCAGTTAGCTCTTATCTGAAATTCTTTGATGCTTTTTTGAAAAGTTTTTATTTACTGTGTTACAACTCACAGCTAGTTTACCATAATTATTTTTCTCCAGATTTTTAAGCCTAAAACTTAGGGGTATGAATTATAAATGAGAACCTTTATTTTGGCCATATGCATCACCATATTCAGAATGGTATGATTGAAAATAAGTTATATCTATAGACCAAACTAACAAATGTTCAACGAAAATTTGTTTTATACTGCTACATAGAAATAGCCACTGGAAATGCATGTTTGTTTATAATTTGTTTCTTCTATTGTGAACTTATTTTTACCAAAAATTTGTTACATTTTTGTATGAACATATCCTTGCCTTTGCTCAAAACACTATAAATTCCATGTTTTGAAACATTATATAAACTATATAAATTCTTACTTTTAGTCAATACAAACTCCAAAACATCAATGCATATTATACATGAAATGTTTTTTCCGGAATTTGAGCCAAAAGTTTGGAGTGCATATTATACACATGAATGCATTATACATAACCAATTAATTTGGCAACTAAAGAAATGAGCATGAAATTACAAGAAATTAACATCTATCAACACTTGAACTTGTATTCCACATCTCAAGAAGATCTCTAAATTAATTTAATCAGGAAAGCTTTTATGATCATCCAGCATTCTTAAATGTAGTCATTCTGCAGCTTCTCCAATTTTTCCATTCTATAAATTCTCTTTTGAAGATCTCAAAAATCAGTTATTTACTAGGCTTTGCTTAGTTTAGCATACAGGATTCAGGTTGCTTATGACAAGAATAAGAATACACTGACTGTATCTCATGCAGCGAGATAAGACCGCCCCCCGCCAAAAAATAGAGTGTTCTTGGTATAACACTAAACTACATCTGATGGTGAGACTCCAGTTTTGTTCTGGAGAATATGGAGCTCCTATTCATTGTCATCATTACACAGAGTGGTAGTACCTTTTAGGGTCCTACTGATGTGTCAAATAGATTTGTTTAATATTCAATAGGAGAAATTGATGTCATACAACTGTAAATTAATTGTATTAAGAATAGTTTACACAAGAATGCTGCGTGCAATCCTGAACAAGTCCTGGCAGCAACACCCCACAAGACACCAACTGTACGGCCACCTGCCCCCTATCACGAAAACTATTCAAGTTAGGCGAACCAGACATGCAGGACATTGCTGGAGAAGCAGAGATGAACTCATAAGAGATGTACTCTTATGGATCCCCACACACGGCCGCGCAAAAGCAGGACGACCAGCACGAACGTACATTCAGCAGCTATGTGAGGATACAGGTTGTTGTCCTGAAGACCTGCCTAGGGCGATGAACGATAGGGAGGAGTGGCGAGAGAGGGTCAGGGATATCCGTGCTGCCAGCACGATATGATGATGATGATGAAGAATAGTTACTTCAAACTATAATTGTTTACTAAAGATTATTATTAGTTACTTGAAATCATATAACTGTGTGTAAACAAATGATTATGATTAAATAGAGATAGTTACTTGAAACCATATAATAATTAGTATTATATAGGAATACTTGAAACCATACAAATATGTGCAAATTATTTGTATTAGATAGGAATACTTGATATCATAATTGTGTCAAAAAAACTCTAAAGAAATAACTACACAAAAAATATAAATCTTAATGTACAATGAATGCAATTCCTTAACCTTTGGGCATAGAATAACTCTAAACAGGTTAACATACCATTAAAATCAATCAGGTTTCTTTTGGTACTTGATGTTCCTAAGTGGTCATACCCATCTCAAAAGTGAACTGGTTATTTCTTAAGAGTTTTTGCTTGCAATTATATGATATCAAGTATTCCTGTCTAATACAAATAATCTGCACACAATTGTATAGTTACAAGTATTGCAACCTAGTACTTATAATTATATGGTTTCAAGTATTTATTTCTGTTAAATCATAGTCATTTGTTTGCACAGAGTTATATGGTTTCAAATAACTAATACTGATAAATAATTATAGAATCAAGTAACTATACCTAATACACATGATTTACAGTTATATGGCATCAAGAATTCCTATCTAATACAAATAATTTTTTAAACAGATCTATTTGACCCATCAATGGGCCTAACATGTACTACCACTCTAGGTCCAAATGGACTAAGAAGTAAAGGCAATGAAGCAATGCTCTATACTCTTCAGCCTCACCATTTTGCCGCTATGTGAAGCCATCCACATACTGGTAGGTTTCCCATGAAACTTCCACATAGGGAAAAAATGGCATGCAAGTAGTTCTGGAATTGAAATTCCACGTCTCCATTACAAGGTTCCAACTTTTTGTCTGGGGAGTGAGAGCATCTTACTCCTCTGCAGAGGATACAGTCAACATATTTTTAGCGTTGAAGAAAACTGTACAAGATAAATATATCATGAAATAACAGAAGATAATATTCTTTAAAAATATCTTTTAAAAATTTCAGTCAATATTCAAAGAAAACTTAATGAAAAATGAAGAGCCTGCAATAAAAAGAGAATATTAAATTTGATGATTCACATAACCTACCGATCTTGTGGAGTTGGGGGACTTAACACAACATCAGCACCATAAGATTTGACAGCATTTATCTTCACAGCTGCTGTGTTTTCAGGTACAACAACTGAACAGGGAATCTGTAATTGCTGAGCTGCCCAAGCTAAAGCCTGACCATGATTACCACTACTGTGAGTCACCTGAAATCAAAGAAGTATTTTATGATATGAAAGGCTGAAGTATACAATAATCTATGGATTTTTAAAATTTATTTGTTTTACAAGTAATTACTTTACATCTAAAGAAAATACAGGGTATTTAAAAAAAAATTGATTCATTTGAGATGTACAGGATATTTCAGCTAAATTGATATTTCATAATCTAATAACTTGATCAGTTCTTGTTCAAATTATCTGAACTCAATCAGATGTAAGCACCTGGCTCCATGCCGTTGCAGTTTTGCAGGTATAGTCAATGTTGGGCAAATCCCAAGGCAGTGTTGCAAAAAGAAAAAAAACAAATACCAATTTTTAAAAGACAGCTTGTCCAACAGAAAGGGTATGTATGACACTGGCACTGCCCAAGCAATATGATCGTGTGATTTGTGAGAATTTAATAAACATGAGAAGACTTCTGTCTAAAAATGACTGCTTTCTCTCAGTTCTGCCAAAGTCAGCTCTGTTGGACGATGTTGGTTGACTTGTCTATTTATTGATGCCAGAGCCCATACACTTTCATCAAGCCAAGTGTCCACATTACACTTAAGCTGCTTTTTTTTGCACACAGAACATGGATTCTCTTTCTCTGCTGTGTTTAGATTTGCAAGTGGGTGTTAGATTTTCTTACATTGAGGTCCTACATGCAAGACAAAGTTTGACCCTCTTTCTTCGAGAAAACGGTAGGTCTCTTTCATTTCCATCACTCGACTCCTGTTCTCTGTGACCCGCACCTGGTCTTCATGATCACACAAATAATAGTGTGGACATGGTCTTTTGTTTTAAGTGCTCTTCTGAAGGAGGGTTGTCTGAGCTTCTTCCTTGGAAGACCTCTCATAATGGTCGGTAGCTGGGTTCTCAAGTGAACCGTTGGTCTCACGTGATACAGGCTTGATCAGCAGTTTCCTTTCTGATGATTCATACTCACTATCACTCGCTAATGGGATTGTTTTGAGGGCAGAGATCCTTCACATGGCGTGCGGTTCTGTCAACCATAACTGTTCACTGCTTTCTGGCGGCAATCCTTTTTATACTTCGGTGGCATCTCTCCGTCATGCCATTGCCACATGCACGCATTACAGTCTAAGCTGGACCCCCCCTCCATTCATCCAGGAAACCCTAAAATTGTCTGCTGCAGAAGGCAGTGTTGCTGTCAGTAAGGATCTACTCAGGTGGCTCTCGCAAAACACAGATTCCAATTGGTGGATGACACTTGAAGAGTCCTGTCTCAACAATGGTCTCCAGACTACGAATCTGGGGGTCCGTAATCGATAAGTGTAAGGAAATGCTAACCGCCATAATGAGTTATACCGATTGCCAGCCTGCCCCGAGTGCTTCCTATTTCCAGCTTTCCTCTTCACCATTTGACTGGTGTGGGATCCATTAACTAGTACATCTGGTACCCCTTTGACTACAGCACTTACTGCACTTGTAGACACTGGTGGATTGTTCAGCCACATGAAATAGCACATCCTTCTTACACCTGGATGCCTGCTGAGATGTGTTTTCATTATCTCGTCTCCATAGAAACAGCGCATACTGGTGATACAGTCTCGAAGCCCTTTTTATGGAGTAGTATCATTTTTGTGGCACTCGAGTCAATCTGTCAACAAAATTGCTATTCGATGTTACCAAGGTTACATCTACAGACAGTTCATATTCATCAACCAATTTCTTGATAGTGCTCAGCCTTCTTCTGATAAGCATTTCGCTAACTGCCTTGGTGTGTAACCGGGCTTTGCTTATTAAGGTATCCGACATCCAGTGGTATACATAAGGAGACAGTCCACACATGCAACTTTTTAACCCACTACTGGAGCGCCAGGTTAATGCCGTTCAGTACAGCGTCCAGCTCTGCCAGGTTAATATGTGTGGCATCATTTATTGGTTGTAACCAGCACACGTCCTCGATTGCAGCTCTGTCCTTTCCTAAGAGACTAATCGCTAAGGAGCTAGGATCAACCCAGACTCATTTCTTTTCCCCGCACACACCAACGTCCTTTGGCTAGATCGTTCTGCTTCACTCCTTCTATGGTCTCCATCACCATGCGAGGAAGTAACGGGTCAGTCGTTTCGTCTTCCCAACCCTTAGTGAGTGCACTTGCCCTGGGCTTTATGTTGCTTGCCGCTATGTGAAACCATCCGCAAACTGGTAGGTGTCTCACGAAACTTCCACATAGGGAAAAAACGGCACGCCTTGTTAAGACGTCAAGTAGTTCTGGAATCGCAGTTCCGCGTCTCCATTACAAGGTTCCTTGCTCTCTACGAACATCCAAGCCCAATACACGGGCTTCATCTTCCAGCCGTTCCGGGTCCTTGCAAATCAAACCAAACTGGACCAATTTAGCTTTTATGGACAGTGATGACCATATCCCCATTTACAGAAATGTCGAGGTACGCGGACGCTCCCTCTTTCAGATTCTCTTCCTGAGACAACGCAGAACTGATGATTGCCTTCATTGTTTGCGGTGTCGAATTTAATTCAAAGCCCATTCTGTTGAGACAATACCTTCGGCCGGCAAACATCACTGTTTGAAATGGTCACAATAACTCAATGACCCGGACTTACTGGTAGGCCTTTCTCAAATCCAGCAAGGATACATTTGATCCATCCTGGCGCCATTCCCGCAGTTTTCTGCCAAAAACGTCAGCATCGGTGGTGAATGCCAAGACATACTGGTTCAGCTCCCAGTAATCCATTACCGGCCTTACTTTTGCCTTGTTCTGCTGCACAATCACCTTCCACGGGATCAGGCCTTTAGGATGTCTAAGTTTTCTATGAGGATAGGGAATCAATCAGCCATCATTAATCCACGCGCGGAGCTCCTTTTCGTCTACTTATTTGACTGGACACATAGTATTCAGCTACGCTGTTTTGTAGCTTGACTAGTTTCCTGTCTCTCGACCATTTCCACGAGGCGATGAAAATCTTCTGTTGCTGGTCGAATTCAACACTAAAGTCTGCTTGCACACACGGAGGCCTCCTCCCGAAACTTTACTGTTCCCATCCGAGTGATGAGAACACCACCCATGGCTTTGATGGCATAACCCAGGAGCAGTTCAAAATTTTATGGCTTCTCATGCACCACGAGCGCTTCGACGTCAACGGAATTCCCAGTGTCTGGACGGACTTTCATTGTTCCTATCCTGTGACATATGTACGTTTCACCGCTTGCGGTGGTCACTGACGCTTCTCTTCTTCAAAACGCAGCAAAGTCCCGCACGGACTATAGAAAACAGAGCAGCCGGAATCGAGGAGTGCTGAGCGCGGCGTCTCGCTGACATGAATTCGGATGACGGGCAGCGTCTTATTAATAAGTTGTCTGGGGAAGAGATCGACGCCGTCTCGTCCCTGACCTCGTTTCTCGAGTAGTACCGAGCCATATGTCCGCTTACGCTACTCAGTTTTCAGCTCGTGCAATTTCTTGCCATGAGGCCCTGACCGTTGCAATTGTAGCATACAATTCCAGTGCGGGCGTCCGATCCGAGGGATGATTTAATATTGTTCTGGTTCGCTTGCGCGGCTGCAGTGATGGATTCCTCGTCCCTTGTTGTCGGTCATAACAGCCCAAGCCAGAGTTAGAAGTTGTTCGATGGTTATAGTCTCCAACATGGATAAAGTCAAGAGAGGCTGTCTAACACGTTGTGGCAGCCCGGATACAAATGCGCACGTTATCCAACGTTCGGGCAGCGGTTTCCCAACCAGCCGAGCCAGGCGATGTAACTGACAAAAACTCGTCCACGGTTTCATTCTACCGAAGTCATCGCGTCATAAACTGGTCGAATGCATTGAACGCATCTGTCGCGTCTGCGGCCATAAGAGCTCGTTTGATCACTTCCGAGTCCGCCCTCTGCTCCTTGCTCTGTTGCCGATAGACAGCGAGAGCACCACCTCGCAATCGTAGCGGCAAAACATATTCAACTTTGTCCATAGCACTAAGTTCACAGACCAACACGACGTTTTCGCTCCATTTCACAATTGGCATGTCCGTTGCAGCCCCTGAATTATAAAATTAGCCGAATGCCGAGGGCCTGCCCGTCATCCTGAAAGAATAACAAAGGCCGAAATAGCTTATGATTTGTTGGAATTAAATAAACACGTGAAATCACTGTCGTTGTTGTTGTTGTTTCCGTTTGTTCTTCTCGTCGTCGTCCAAAATGATTGCTGCTTTCTTTCAGTTCTGCCAAAGTCAGCTCTGATGGACGGGGTGTTTGACGTGTCTATTTATTGACGCCAGAACCCATACATGCGGACACCCCCATCAATCCAAGCGTTTGCTTTACGCTTAAGCTGCATTTTTTGCATTCAGAAGAACTCGGATTCTCTTCTTCTGCTGTGTGTAGATATGCAAGTGCCAGTGGGTATAATTTTCTTATATCTAGTTCCAGACAAAGTTTGACCATCTTTCTTCGAGAAAACGGTAGGTCTCTTTAATTTCCATCACTCGACTCCCGTTCTCTCACACAGGCTGCTAACACTATTCTTCAATGCTGCCCTTAACTCTGCCATCTCTAGCTCTGATCTGTTGTGGTGGACATGGGCCTTTCTTACCAGGTCTAACACTCTACTATATCTAGTATATATGGCGCATTTGGCTCTACCTATTGCAGGAACACGGACCACACTTATTTAAGTACTTAAACTGGCTAATCTTTTTTTATCTACTGATTTGCGCCAAAAATTATCTTTAACCAAGGAGATTAAAATGAATCTTCCTCATCCAGGACTTTTGAACAACATCGCTACACCTCAGTCCACATGCACACATATGTCAAAACACACACACACACCTACGTAGGCGTGTTCAATTCCACACAGATACACACACTTCCCCATCTGGCCTGCCTCTATATGGACATATATATATATATATATACACCTATACCTATGGCCAACTTATAACAGCACCCACCAAACCATATGACCATGCCTGCAACTTGATATGAACAGTGTACCTAAGAGTCTATAGTGTCACCAAAAAATTCTATATTTAACGTTTGACCCTTTGAGCTCCTGATCCTGCAATTTGAGCATAATCTCTACACCAGTAAACTAGTGCTACAGTCTGAGGAAAAATAAAAGTAGGACCAGTATACCGGTGTAACAGGTTCAAAGGGTTAAATGCCTTTTCTTTTACAGTGAATGGTATTTCTATACCTAAAAAGAAAAAAAAATTAAACATGGAATGCTACATTATTTCTACACATGTAGTTAAAATTTGTGATAATTTGAACAAGAATTGGTCAAGTTAATAAATCATGAAATGATATCGATTTTTCTGAAACACTCTGTATAAAGATATTTTGTAGGATTTGAAAAAAAATAATACAATAACATTTTTGTTCACTAAGTGTAATCCTTGGCAAAAATTCAGAGGTGAATTTTTTTTCTCTGATCATATTTTGGTATTACTTGTGTCATTGTCAATAACTGATTTGGACTGATTCGATCAAAGATATAAAACAAGTGTAATGAATAAACGACACAAAGTAGAGAAACTTTATTTAGGCTTTATTCAACATACACGAGTTATTAGTAAAACAGGAATTATTTATAATCACGAGCAGTCCATTTTATAATGAAAGGCATGAAGGAAATGGAATGTTCACCACATTCTCTCTAGCTACAAGAAATTGTTAGTGGCAGTAAGTCAATCGACATTAGAAAAAGATTAAACCCTAGTAGGATTTTTTTAAAAATTTTAACCTTATCTGATCAAAGATAAACAGCAAAATATTTATTCATACATTAAGCGGTTAGGTGGTTTACGCGAACGCTCTGATCGACATAGAGTTGTGATTTCTTTAACTGGTGTCACTGTAATAGATTCACTCTTGGTAGGTGTTGGAGCCTTCCATTTGGCGTTTAATGTCTCAAAGTTTTCAGTGGGTAAGTCAGCCTTGTATTTCAGAATAGTTTTGCACCAGACCAGCAGGAGCAAGATCTTGGAGTGATACTATTTACCAACCCCTCCGCTCGGGCAGGATATGACACAAGGTCAATTTTTAAGCGGAGTTTAACAGGTTTTGAATTCAGAGTTTTCCTTCTCCTAGACTAATTGCCTCAACAAGGCTGAAGAACCTAGTCCGTCCTACTATTTACCCATAGCTGGAGGGAGAATAGATCTTGGAGTGATACCGTAGTTTCCTTGTTTTAAAGATGAATGTGCGCATAACCAGAAGTTCAACCTCCTCCACATTAGTGTTGTACTTTGATTGTCTGACATGTCGTTTCAGAAGAACCTTTCCTGGTGTTGATACCATGTTGGAACAGAACAGCCATTCGAGGATCGATGAGGATAGTTGAATAGCTGTAAAGTAGCATTCGTGGCTGTTGAAAGTAGTGTGCGAATTGAATATAAAGCTTGTAGCAAAACATTCTTCCATTGAGTTAAAGGTAGGTATTGTATTTTCAGTGTTAAATTTATTGCTCTTCACAATATTTCATTATACCTATCGCACTGTTCATTACCTTGAGGGATATATGGAGTGGTACGACTAGTTAAAATTCCGCGTCTATGTAAGAAGGTTTTCACTTCAGTCGAAATGAATCTGGGCCCCTTGTCCGAATGCACTTACATCGGGATACGGAAGATGACAAAGAGTTGGGTGAGGCATTCAATAACTATTTGCAATGACATGTCAGGATAAGCAAAGGCAAAGCGGGAATATTCGTTTATTACTATAAATAGAAACCAGTTACGAGAAGATGGCTGTGGTCCCTTGAAATGAACGTTGAGCCTTTCAAAAGGTATGGTTGCTTTTATTAGGGACAGAGCGTCAGGTCGGTAAAATCGAGGTTTACCTTCGGCACATACAGTGCAAGAGGCAGATACTCTCTTTACATCTTCTACGGAGAAAGGAAGGTTCCTCGACCAAATAAAATTAGTCATTTGATGACAAAGTTGTGTAATTTCTTTAGGGTGCCCAGACTTACAGCAGAACAATAAGCTCTAGAAAACGTATCTGCAATAACATTATCTCTCTTCGGGCGGTATTTTATATTGAAACTATAACAGGCAAGTTTGACCCTCCACTTTTGGATTTTATCTTTTTAGCCTGTTTAGAATCAAATGAATGCCACTGATCTCTAATCAGCAAGTAGAGTGAAGTGACGTCCAGTTAAGCAGTGTCTCTATTTACGTAAGGCTTCCACGATACCTTGGGCTTCCTTTTCTATCGAAGATTGTTTTCGTTCCCTGGTACTTAAAGTCCTCGAAGAGAAGGCTTCTGGTCTGCCAAATTGGTTCAATGAGACTGCAATACTGTGGTATGAAGCCTCAGTCTCTTTGGTGAAAGGAACTGTTTCGTCAATAGAATACGCTATTGTTTTCTATTTCAGCTTGTAGATATTCAGAGGCTTTTTTCAGCAGTCTTATGTAGTGGAGAGCGATTGGCTTGTAGTTGTTTTTTTTGGGGGGGGGTCACTTTTTCAGAACACTTGGCAATCTATTGGGAATAGTAAGGGAACATTCCTAACGCACGACGAAGAGAATTAATATTACGAGGAAGGGGAAGTTCTTTAAGCAGCCGTAGTCTCTCGGGGTTTGGTTTAATTATACCCTCAGATATTGAGTATCCCAGAAAGTCTACTGTAAAGTTGAAGAAAGAGTATTCATTATAATTGTAAATTAAATTAAACTTCTAGGCCGCTTCCGTAATTTTTGTAGGCTTTCATCGTGCTTTTCCTGGCTCATACCATAGATAATTATATTGTCTAAGTAGGCAAATGTATGGGAGAGTGAACTGTCAGCTATAAACTTATTAATTATCCTTTAAAAGCAAGCAACTTCATTGGTTACTCCCAGTAGAATTGATATAGCTTGCCACCTTCTTCAAAGACAGTATAACTTGTCTTTTTCAGATATTGGGACCTGGTGTTAAGCGGATTTCAAATCTACGGTACTATAGATTTTGTTGTGTGTTATCTTGTTTACCAATTCTTCGATCTTGGGTAAAGAGTAGACATTCAATGTAGTGAATCTTAACTGTCTGAGAATAGTCGACCACCATGTTCTTACGTCGTTCGTTAGTGGTCACTACAACCTGGACTCGCCAAGGAGACGTGCTGGGCTCAATGATCTCTTTGGAAGGTAGTCTATTTACTTCAGTAACAATGAATTCTTTATCTTGCTTACTGTATTTTCTATATTTAACAGCAATCGGTTTACAATGCTCAACAAGATTAACAAAGAATCGGGATGGAAGAATAGAGAAAGTAGCCAGTTCGTACACACGGGGCCTCCTTTCAAATTTCACGCAGATGCTTTCGCGTTGCTCTATAAATCTTGCCCAAGAATGACGGAAGCACACAAATAAGGAAGCACAGACTGTTTAATATCAAAATATTTTTGCCTTTCCACTTCCATATTTACCAGGTTATAACCTGACGTTTGAGAGCACAGAGAAGTCATCGACATTAACATGGTATTATTTCCCGGCAGAGTTGGCAGACGAAGCTTTTGATTCACATATGAAGCTCTCGATACTCCCAGTGTCCACTAGAGCTCTGACCTTCTTCCAATTTAATTTTATCAGGGGAGGATGCCTATTCCATTGTCCCCCCCACAAAAAAAAACACTTTTGTGTTTTAGAAGCTGCTGTGGATATTATGTTTTCGATCTGGTCGTGGGGGTTACATTCAGAGGGGGCTGCAGTACTAAAAACCGTTTGAGAGATAAAGTAGGACTGAACTTTTCTGAGCTTGTTCAAGAGCTCTGGCTTGGTCAAATGCATTGGTGAGATCCAGGTTTACATTTTCAAGTAACCGTTATCGAATCTTAATAGACAGAAGTCAACTTAGGAAGGCATATCTTATGGCTTCGGCTGTATGCTCCTCAGCACTGAGAACCTTGTATTTGCAATCCTCACTTAAACGCCTCAGATTTAGAAGATATTAGTCTAGCGTCTCTCCTAGTTTTTGCCGGCACATCGATAGTATATACCTGGCATGAATTTCATTCTTAGGCTTGTCATATAATTGCTGGAGTTTACTGACGGCTCTCTTGTAGTCTGGACAGTCAGAGATTAACTCATACACTGAAGGGCCTATAAAGTTTAGGAGCATCGTTCGTCGGTCGGTAGGGGGTATTGTTCTATACTTTGCAGGAAATTCTCAAAAGTAGCAAGTCAGACCCTTCAATCCTTTACAGTATTAGTCTAACTGGGGAGAGTTTCAAATATTTATGGTCATAGAATTTTGTCCATATTTTAAGAGATGTATGTTGAATGAATTTTAATGAATAAACAACACGATGCAGAGAAACCTTATTTAGACTTTATTCAACATATTAGTTGTTAATAAAACAGGAATTATTTATAATCACAATCAGTCCATTTTACAATGAAAGGCAGGGGAGAAAAGGAATACTCACGATAAGGAATCAATTTAAACCATATATTTTATCATAAGAATAACCAAATAGTTTTTTAAATTTCAGAACATGGATTAGAAATATTAAGGACTGATTAAATTTTGATAGCAAGATGAGCTGCGAGCAACTTAAGAGCAAGACAAATAATTGTCTCTCTTGGATTTTGGGAGTATGTCTTACCTTGTGGTAACTTGAGAATCCAGAATCCTTTCTAAAACACTCTAAGATATTTTGTTGGATTTGATGATGGGTATTTGAAAAATAATCCAATTGCATTTTTGTTCACTAATCCTTGGCAAGAATTCTTTTGCACACTTCATGGTCACATGAGAATCTCAGAATCCTTTCTTGGGCTCTTTTGTTTACATTCTTTGAATGTTTCAGATGTGCCTTTTTATCTCTGTTTGTTGAACAGAAGAGAAACTGCAATGAACTGTCTCACCTTGTCATTGAGACATAAACCCAACATAGTTAAACCATAAAAGGCAAGTAAGATCCTTATCGTTTTTGTACTCCTTTCATATACTGCTTATTCATAGAACAATATGTGCACATTTTATCTACTGGGATACATTTTTATATTCTTGTTAATACTTCTCATATATATATATATATATATGTACAAAATGTTTTACTACTAAATATATATTTTACACACACATATGAAACTAGAGTTTAATATTGTTTTTAAAAGTGTGTGCATAATGAAATATTTTGAAAATGATTAAAATATTTTAAAACCCTAAAAAAGTGGGACCTTCTGTTTGGGTCACTTCTCTTCAGAGAATTATGTCAGTGACAACAAAGTTTACATTGGAGGAAGCAAACATTGGATATTGTCTATCAAAAAAGCCTGGAAGCGGGAAGAAAACTGATATTGCCCTAGTGGGTAGAGTGTTCGCCAATGGTCTGAGAGACTTGGGTTCAATCCCAGGTCGCATCATACCAAAGACTTTAAAAATGGTACTTGATACCTCCTGGCTTAACACTCAGCAATATAAGGTATGTATCAAGGGTAAAGTGGAGCAATCCAGGGAAAGGAGTAGCGCCCTCCCCTACACCTTGGTGTAGTAGCTATTGAAAAGGGAGCCTTCTGGTTGCCCTCGACTACTGTCTCCAACTTACTTTAATTAACCCTAGCAGGTGTATGGAGGCATTGCCAATTCACAAGACACCTCTTTGGTCCAAACTTTGGCTTGGTGGAGAATTGCGGTGTTGAGCAATCAAAACTTATCTTCCGTCATTGCTCATCACCTATTGAACAATCTGGATTGCACAGCCACATATAAGCTAATGATGTTTACCATCCTGGCAAATTCAAATAATGGATTTCAGTTGTTAATACTGGAAGCCTTGCTTATAATAAGGCATAAACCAGAATTGTGTATCCAAAAACAATTTTACACACCATTACTTTATAACAACCCCATTGGATCACATGAAGCAAACATTATTACACATGCCAACTCTTCTGGCTAATGGTAATTTTTTCTTATCAGTTTTCTTAAAATACTTTAATCACTTTCAAAATATTTTATTATGCACATGCTTTTAAAAACAATATTTAAATTTTATACCAACCACAAGATCTTCAGAAACTAGATTTGTAGGAAAACTCATTTTTATATCTAGTATTCATTGTACATAATGAGAATTTTAGTAATGTATACAAGGGATGGTAATGAAGTTCATAGGCTCACCAAGATACTCTTAAAGAATGTGAACAAAAAAGGTTTATTTTTCAACATAATTACCTTTGCAAACTATGTTGCATGTTCTTTCACCGTTGTTGCACTGATTGGATTTCATTGGACAGAAAGTCATCAGCAACAGATATGAGATCATCATATGAACTTTTCAGCCCACCCTTATACATATGACTCTTCCTTGCTAAGAAGTACTGAATATAATAAGAATATTAAGTAACAAAATAAAATTGCATGAGCAGGATATAACACAAGGTCAAGTTTTCAATTCAGTGTTTTCCTTCTTCTAGACTAGTTGCTATGCCAAGGTTAAAGAGCTCCATCTGCATTACTATTTACCCATAGCTTGAGAGAGAATAGATTCATTTCTTTCCCAAGGTTATTAGTAATATGTGAAATTTAGACATCTCTTTTCAGGATTTGAACTTGATTCACCATGTCCATTTCCTGTAACAATAACCATTACACCACATCACCCTGAATATAAGTTTGATTTAACTCAAAATTAAATATAGAGCTAACAGAGCTGAATTACAGTGAATGATCACCTATACAGATCAATATGTAGACAGGTGACAAAATAAGGAGTGTATCAACAGGTCTTAGACCTAATGCATATACTGTACCCTTCAGGATTTTGCAATTTTCTATCAGTATATACAAAACTATAAGAAATAATGCTGTGACATTATAAGTTCTACTTCTGAGTGCATATATTTAGGTTTAATAATGCATCTGTATGTAGGTACAAGCATGTCTCTATGAATATGTATGCATATTGGCATAGCATATATGTATGTATATGCATGTGAGAGTGAGCATATCACTTTGTTTTTTGTTTTTTTTGTTTAATGGCATATCAACCTTTGTGTGTTATTTAATGCAAAAGCCATCCTGAAACCATTTAACTGTGTAAAAACAAATGATTAATATTAAATAGCAATACTTGAAACCATCAAACTGTGTGCATTTAAAAATAAAGTTACTCACAAACTATTCATTATGCACATTATAAACAAGAACTAAATGCTAATTTTTTTATCCAGCTATGAGTATCATCATATTCAGTATGGTATGAATGAATGTAACTTATATCTATGTAACAAACACTTCTGTTTTATTCCCCTGCCAAATAAAAACTACTGGAATGTGCGTCTGTTTATGATTTTCTTTCTCTTTTGTTGCATTTTGGTGAATATATCAATGTGTTTGCTCTAAATACTGCATAAATGTTTTGTTTCAAAACACAAGTGTAGTGTATGAATTTTTATTTTTAGTTGATACAAACTAGATAAAAAGTTGAATAAATGTTAAACTTAGCTGCAACAAATTCAAAAAGTTAGTAAATATTATACACAAGATAGTTTTTTAGGAAGTGGAGGGGTTCAGAATTTTATAGCTCAAATTTAGGGGTGTGTGTCGTACATGAATAATTATGGTAAGCATTTGAAATCCTGCTTTTTCCCTTGGTTCAACCACCACTGGCAGAAAATACAACCAGACTGAGATATCCTGTGACAATTTTCACTTACCTGTAGCAAAAAGAACATGCTGCTTCACGTGTCCTTTGTGTAAGTGGCAATTTGTAATGCAATTCATTTGCATGTGGAGATTTAAGTCCTTAATGTTACTATCACTTCTGAATATCCATGAGTTATTGTGCATATAAGGAATCATCCAAAGTAACACAATGCAGTTCATAAACTACTGATGGAAAAGAACCATAAAACTTAGAGCATATAGAGGAGAACTTTCCAAGTGAGTGAGGACAAGGAAAATGAGTTCCAACTGACTTTGTCCAGGAATGGAAAACAAAAGCAAACTCTGCTTGACAACTCTGAATTGCAAATAGAGAAAACAAAAACAGTGAAAAACAGCCAGGCACTTCATCTTAGTGTAATGGTTAACAAGTTAATCTCACAGAGCAGTTACTACCAAGTAGTGATTTTAATTCTCACTAAGGACCCCATATTTGCAGCTTTGTACCAAAATCTATGCAATACCTAATTTTTAAAGAGCACCATCTATAGTGCAATGGCTGGCAAGGTAGGCTGGCAAACTATTTCCTGTGAGTTTGATTCTCACTGAGTGCCTGATACTTCTGTTTTTTTTTTTTGTCACAGTAAATGGCCATCTCCACTGGTCCCATAACCTGGTTTGGTCATGGGGGTGCTACTCATGTAGTATGGCTTGGGCAGGAATAGCTTGGCGGTGCTCATTCCTCTCCTAGTCTACAACTGTTTTTAATTCAGTTTTTCTTGTAGATCAGTTGCCATACCACGGTTAAAAGAGCCCAGTCTGCCCATAGTTGAAGGGAGAATAGTTAGATTTATACCTGTTCTAAAGGTATTAGCACTATGTGAAACGCAAACAGCCTCATCAAAAATTTGAACTGTGACCACTATGTCCATTTCCTATGACGATAACAGTTATGCCACTAGCAACTCCAAATATAAATACATATACACACATGCATCAATAAGTCAACAGTCAGACAACTATTAGCTGACTTTTGATCTGAAACTTTCATTGTATAATGTTCAATATGTGCAATTGATATTCAAGACTGAATTAAGAGCATTAACAAAGGAGATTATATTGACAAATATTTATTGTGTATAATGAATGTTTTTTTTTATACAGATTTAGTGATTTATCTAAAAGGAAAAGCATGTACTTACAACACCTTTAGTATTTGGTTTTCGTTCTTGTAAAGACAAAATCTGAAAAAGAAAAAAAGCTGATCAAATGTTTTCATGAAAACTGAATAAAGATGATAAAAACAGCTGTGCCATAAGTTTTGGGATTAAATAACCCACAAAAGTTTATAAGTCATTAAACAAAGAAACTAAATTAGATTAATAGACAAAAATGATTTGGTGAATGATACAAGGTGTACCAGGTATTTAAGAACAGACATTTACAGTCAATAAATGGAAAGTGAACTAACATACACCAAATTTTGATATTTTCATTTCTTTTATTGAGAGGGTGTTCTCAAGGCATAGTGGCTAACATGCTGGACTGTGACATTATAGTGAGTTCACTTTCAGTTTAATACCCTTGGAAAAGGTATGAACCCACATATCCCCCCAGCTCTGGGCTAAATAGGATCACTACTGCTCTTTTACAAGGATGGCCTTGGCAGTAAATAACCCACAAAAGTTAATACGCCACTAAACAAAGAAACCAAACCAATCTTTGAATCAATTACATTCCTTTGATGAGCAAGTTGTGGATGGCAAACCATTTTCAAACTCCAGAGGAGCAAGGTTCAATTCTCATTAGAAGTTACTCTTAGGTCTAACTCACAAAAATTTAATTTGCTCTCATTACTGAATGGGCTGTTGATTGATTTCATTAGCATGTCAACCTATCTAGGGTTATTTTATGCCTAAAGGTTAAGGAATTGCATTCATTTTACATTTATATTTACATTTTTGTGTAGTTTTTTTTGTACAATTATTTATATAAAGTATTCCAATACAAATTACATCTAATTATTTCTATTTAATTATAGTCATTTGTTTGCACACAGTCATATGGTTTCAAATATCTAATAATATTCTTTAGTAGATAGTTATGAAGTAATGTTGGCGACCTTAGTCAAGGGTGACTCGAAGGTTCCTTTTTCGATAGCTACTACACCAAGATGTAGGGGAGGGTGCTACTCCATTCCCTGGATTGCTCCACTTTACCCTTGATCCTTACCTTATAATGCTGAGTGTTAAGCAAGGTGGAATCCAGTACCATTTTTTTGAGTCTTTGGTATGACTCGATCTGGGATTGAACCCAGGTCTCCCGAGCCATTAGCGAACACTCTACCCAATTAGGCCAATGGCCTGAACTTTAAGTAACTAGTCTTAATACATATAATTTACAGTTATATGGAATCAAGTATTCCAATTGAATACAAAAATAACTCATATCAATTCCTGGAGATCAATGAGACTATCTAAGGGGTTAATAAATGCCTTAAAGTCAAAAGAGAGTTAATAATTGCCAGTCTTGACTGAAATTTGTGAGTTGAAAACTGACATTTATATAAGAAACAAGTAAAGTTGGTGACTGTAGTCGAGGGTGACCCGAAGGCTCCCTTTTTGATAGCTACTACACCAAGATGTAGGAGAGGGTGCTACTCCTTTCCCTGGATTGCTCCACTTTACCCTTGATCCGTAAACCCTATAATGCTGAGTGTTAAGCAAGGGGGCATCAGGTACCATTTTTTTTTAATCTTTGATAAGACTCTCCTGGGCCACTCTAACCATCATGCCAATGTCTGACTAAGTCTAACATAAAGTTGGGTGGGTTTCGATCCCAGCTTCAAGCGTCTTACATGTCTAGCCATGCTGGAGAGTTGTGATACGACAAAACAGTCTGAATGTGGATGACTATATATATATATATATATATATATATATATATAAAGAAATAAAAACATAAAATAAAAGTTGTTGATACTTGTTTTTGATTTATATATAATTGATTTTTATTATCCATTTATTTTATGTTCTCTTTACTGAAAATTACTAATAAACAGAAGAATAACAAGTGCAGGTTACCTGGTGATAGAGGTGAAATGATTAGTCATATAATAAGCAAATGCAGCAAAGTGGCACAAAAAGAATAGAAAATTAGGCCCAACTGATCCACTGGGAGTTGTGAAAGAAATTAAAAATTTGAACATACTGACAAATGGTATATGCACACACTAGCAAAACAATTTAAATGTTAAATAGGTTAACTTCTTCCACAAGGTAAGTAAACTTTAGAATTACATTTTTATGAATGAGAACTTTTAAAATAGAAAAAAAACATAAAACAATAAAGAAAATTTATTAATTTTAAAAAGTTGAAAGGAAAAACAGCTGTAGATAACATTAAACAAACTTTGAGAATGTTTTGAAAGATAAGTAAATTTTCATTAAAAAAAAAAAAATTGAGTAACCTGTTATCTTGAAATGAATCATACTTCTCTTACCCATAAAAAAAAAAAAAAAAGTCACGTTTTTAAGTCACTGCTTTTTTCTTTTTGATAACCCTCTTACTTACCCTATTAATCATATCGCTGGCCTTGAAAGACCAGTTAGTTCGTTAAAACTTGACCATACTGATAAATGGTATATGCACAAGCCAGAATATGGCCGAGAAAATGAAATTCTCTAGGACATTTAGATACAAACAAATCACCCAATCCTGGCCAGAAGACCATCTTGTAGATTTTGCTGTTCCAGCTGACAACACAGAGAAATAGAAGAAAACAAAAAGGTAGACATTTGGATCTTGCCTAAGAGCTGAAGAAGCTGTGGAATGTGATAGTGATACTAATTGTAGTTGGTATCCTTGGAATAGTCTCCAAAGGTCTGGAAAAGTGATTTGTTGAACTAGAGATCAGAAGAATTGAGATCATCCAAACCACAGCACTGTTAAGATCAGCTAAAATGCATTCAATAAGTTTCCAGACTTTTTTTGTACAGGTATTTAAAATTGTCATAGACTCTTGAAAATTCACTATGTTATTGCTATACATCTTATGAGATGACTGACCAATTTTTATGATTTCAGCTTCAAATGAACAGCTACAGCAGCAATTGGAATACACCCTACTAAAACCTGATTGTCACAGCTGGGGAATTTCAAAAATACAATCTGGACGTGAGGACACTTTAGAAGAACGATATGCAATAAAATTCTGTTTTAAACTTGGAAAAAATGCCACAGAAACCGATGGAATGCTTCAGACTGCTTTTTGACCATCTTGCATGAATCGAGCACCAGTTTTTGAGTGGCATAAGAGATTCAAGGAAGGCACAGAGTCTGTGAGGGATGATAAGAGGTGTGGGAGGAGTAAGGAAATCAATACACCAGAGTTGATTGGCCAAAGGGTTAGGGTTACTATGTTGAGGTTTTAAGGGAGTTCAGGAAGAGATTCCATCAGAAGAGGCCAGCACTCTTCAAATTGGGTCAGTGCACCAGTCCACAACTCCATCCTTGTCACAGACTATTTGACCAAGATGGGCATCAAGACAGTTCCTCACCGTTCCTATTGTTCAGACCTTGCTCCCTGTGACTTTTGGTTATTCCCTAAGTTCAGAGGCAGTCATTATGAGACAACTGAGGAGATGAAAGAGGCTGTGATGAAGGTTATTGACACGCTCACACAAGAGGATTTCCATGGGGCCTTCCATAAGTTGTTGGAATGGTACAACAAGTACATTGCAACCGGAGGAGATTACTTCAAAGGGGACTAGAGTTTAATGTGTGTACTATCAATAAAAGTGCCCATACGAAAAAATTCTGGAAACTTATTTAATGATCCTCGTACTTAGAGTCCTGAATATCTGAAGAGACTTGCTGTCATTCAATCTTCAGTGAAAAGCCACCAGTTAAAACTGGTATGAAAAACTCACAAGGAGTAAAATAATAATCATTATTGTTTTAAAAAAAAGTTATCAAAAGTTTTCATCCACAAATTTTCCTATATTTGTTTTTTCAGCAACAAAATGAAAATAGTTATATTCAGTTAAAGTTTTTTTTTTTTTTTTTTTAAATTTAAACCAAAATTAACTGAACCTATGTATGATAGTTATATAGATATGTGCCACACAACAACTAAAGAGGGGAAGTCCCCACAGGGTAGTGGCTAATGTGCTAGACTACAACATCATAATGAATTCAAACTCCAGTTACATTATTATGTTCCCTTTTTAACTTATACTCTTGGGAAAGGTATGAACTCTCATACAGTAATGGCTTTGGCATTATATAACTACAAAGGTTGATATACCATTAAAAAAAGAAAAAAAAAGAAATCTCACTGAAAAAATGACTAAAATAATCAATGATAAGAATATATTATCTAAAAGAAAATTTACAATATGGTAACATTGATATATAAGCAATATCAAGTTTTCTTTTGTATTCAAAGAGATATTTTGATGAAAAAAAAAAAAACAACCCAAAAACAAAACTTGGTGATTTGAAATGATTACAGAGTGAGTCGGTCATATTTCAAGTTATCATTTAATATACCAGAACCTCTATTATTATAATCTATAAGGAATATCTATTTATATGAAAAAAAGAATTTTCTAAACATGGAGTCATTCGCAAAGAACTGATAACAAATTTAGATATCAAATCAAAGAAAAGAACATTTTAAGAAATTTTTGATTTTTTGGTATTTCTGAGAATTTTTTAAAAGATAATTATGACTTTTGATTACAACTAAAGGAACTATGACAACAATAATCAACGAAAATTTTCTATGTATGTTTCATTAAAATTTGTGTCAATAAGAAAAAAGGTTCAGTTTTTTTTCCCAATACTTTGTGTATATGTATGGTTTGTTTGTTTAATGGCTTATCAATCTTCATGAGTTATTTAATGCCAAAGCTATCCTCGTAGAAAGACAGTAGAGGTACAATTAAAATCATAACTAGAGGAATAGATAGATGAGTAGGCTTACTATTCAAGGCCTTAAAACAGTTTTTTATTATAGATCCCACTATTTGTATAATAATATGGCTGCTGCTAGGTATTCTGCTTTGGAATAAAAAAAAAAAAATAGGTCCTTTTAGGTACCTTTACAATTTCTATATTGATGGTCAGTCTAGTTCACTCCTTAAAAATAACCCCTAAAGAAATGGTGAGTTTTGCCCACTCCCTAATAAAAGAGGATCCTAACACCAAAACAAAGTAGCTTCCTTTGTTTATTTTTCTTATAAAGCAAAATACTAGCTTTATAAATTGGTATGTTGACAGCAGAAGTTTTTCTTACAATTTGGATATTAGAAATTTTACCAGTGTAGGATGGAAGTGTGATTTAAATTATTTTTTGCTTTTAGGCAGTGTTCACCATTATTTCCTATGTGGTCTAATATAGCAACAACTTAGTTTTAACTTTTTGGAGTCAGACTCTGGTAACAAGACATTCCGTACTTGGAATACACATAATTAAATTAAATATACATAATTAAAGCTATAACTACATTATATAATGCAAAAAGGTTTTAAGTAAAAATAAAAAAATAACCTAATATTGGTATATAAAATCACTTGAAAAACAACAACAACAACAAAAAACAAAACAAACAGCATGTTAAATATGTTATTTTTTTTTTTTTAAGTAATCCTTTTTTTAAATAATAGGGTGAGTCAAGAGTTTTTAATATTTTGGAACATGCTAGTTTGTGGTGCATATATAATGTGACTGAAGCAGTTCAAGCTGTGGAAGGTATGTAATGTGGCTGGTAGTATAGTGGTAGTCAGTGCACTGACATGTTGTGCATTACTTCATTCCATGTGTGATTTGGAAGTCATACTGTTGAATATGCAGCATTATCTAATTAGGGAACTTATGCTTTATGAGTTCAAGTTGAGCCATAATGCTGTGGAGATAACCAAAAACATTTGTTGTGAGAAAGGTGAAGGCACTGTTGATCACAGTACAGTAATCAGATGGTACAAGGAATAATAAGTAAAGGTCAGGTAGACCCAAAATTGGTTTCAAAGGTTGTGTTTCAGACCACACAGGCAAATCCAGTGAGTAGCATTTGAAAGGTATTAAGTGAGCTTGGCATCTCACAATTCAGTGAGCTCATCACCTTCATGACCTTGGCAAAAGCATCAAGGCCTTCTAAAGTGTGCCTCATGTTACAAGAATATTGCAAAAATTCTGACTTGCCCTCATGTTTCCCTCAGATTTAGAAAAGTAATAAGATTCATGGAAATTTAATATTCCAAGTAGATTTTAAAAATCATATTAAACTTATGCATTAAGATTTTTATTCAAACAAACAAACAAAAATGAACTTGTAAGAAAATTAACTCAATGCAGATGTTAACATTTCTTCTTTTTTCCTCTTAGAGTTCATACCTTTTTCTCAAAAAGCAAATTACTCTTGGACAGTTCAGTATCAACTGGAACAAATTAGTAAACAAAATGAGACTTGCCAAATCAGAACATATGGTAAGTCTATAATGAATGGGGGCTGAAAAGTTTTCAACCCAAACCTAATACAAAACAAATAAAACGATAAAAATCCTACTGAACTTTTTAGGAGGAAGGGCTTAAGAAATCAATGAAATGATGTACAAGGTTTATTGAATTTTCTGATAAATACCATTATATGCACACATATCATGTAACTTTCTGAAACCTCAATTTTAATCTAATATTAGGGGGTTGCAGCATATGCAAGATACAAACTTTGTGTGTGTAAATAGTGAGCCAAGGTTAGGCCAATGCCAATTGGTATGTTTACAATTTACAGAACAGTACTGGATGATATTTGAGTATTTATATTATGTGAAATAGCATGTATGTTTCACAGCTCAAGATCATTCCTTTCTTGGTCCGACTATATATATATTAAAAATCTGAAAATATTTAATGATAAAAACTTTAACATTCATGTTAGTTTATATTAAGTATTTTTAAGGTTGTTTTTTTAGCAAGATAGTTGAGAACTTCTATTACTGCTATCTTCCTCTAACTACCAAATTATGCCACAGTCAAAAGTATATTAACATTTAGAACTAGAGTCACACAGTTTTTCATGCAGCCAATTTGAACTCCTCACTTTGTGTAAATTGACAAGTAAATAGCTTGGTTAACATTAATTTCTCAATTTCAAGTCAGTTTGCTAGTAAATATAACATTTAACAAATGGACCTCAAATTGTAACCTAAAAATGATATTCTTATTTCCCTTGTGTGAAGTAATGATTAACAAATTAGACTAGCAAACCATTACTAGTGAGTTCAAGTCTCATTAAGTGCCCATTTTATCTGGCCTTGTGCCACAACTAAGCAAAGCTTAGTAAATAACTAAAATAATATTCTTTCCATTACACCACACAGTTGAACATCTAAGAAAGAAACTGCTTTAGTATCTTGGAAGTTTAAACATATTTGAAGGGGAGTTAATAGATATCTTTCTTTTAAGATATAACATCATATATCAATTGTACATAAAATTAAAAAAATCAAAATGAACACACACAACTCTTTGTTGTGTAAGGGCTACTATCATGGGAAGTGGACACTGTGAACAGAGTTCAAATCCTGGATAAGGCTGTTTGCATTCTACATAGCACTAATTCCCTTGAGAAAGATATGAATTCAACTATTCTTCCACCTATGGGTAAATAGTAGGGTAGACTGGACTCTTTAACCGAGGTATGGCCACCAATCAAGGAGAAGGAAAACTCTGAATTCAAACTTGTTAAACTCCACTCAAAATTGACCATGTGTCGCATCCTGTTTATGTGGAGGAGTTGGGTAAATACATAACTTTTCTTGTGTATTTTTTGTTTTTAACAAATCTATATTTCATTGTGAACTAAATTATTATTAAATTAGTTAACTTCTTCCACAAGGTAATTAAACTTTAGAATTACACTTTTATGAATGAGAACTTTAAAAATAAAAATGAAAAACAGTGAGCAATAAAGTAAATTCATTTATCTCAAAAAATTTTTTAAACGAAAAACAGTTAGCTGTAGATAATATTAAATAAACTTTGAGAACCTTTTGAATGATAAGAAGTAAATTTTCATTTAAAAAAATCTAGTAACTAGCTATCTTCAAACTAATCATACTTCTCTTCAAGTGCAAGAAAAAAATAATGTCACGTTTTAAGTCAGTCCTTTTTTTTTTTTTTTTTGATAACCCACTTACTTACCCCATTTATTGCACCCCTGGCCTTGAAAGCCCCAGTTTTCTGAAAGTTTTCTGCCTTAAAAAACACATTTAGACCGGTTAGTTTGTTAGCCGTGAGACTGGTTAAGACTGGGGTCCGATGGATGTAGGGAGCGATGCGTTCATGTACACGTAAAATCTGACGGAGCGTTGGTTCCATCCTTCTTTCTGCCTAACGTGCTGACGACCAAATGTCAACCGATAACAACGAAACCTACGTTTGTCTCTCGTCATTTAAAAGAGTTCACGGACAATCCACACACGCACACATACCTACATATGCAAATTATAAGATTATTTGCCAGTGTGTCTACTGTCCTAGCTTTTTCTTAGGCCCAGGGACAACACTGTGGGATTGAAGCGTTAACTAAGTTATGTTTAAATTAGAGTTATCTACCGCTAATAAACATTTTTCCTTCAAATTTTTTCGAAAGTTGGAAGAAAAAATTAAATTTCACCACGAGAATTTAAGAACTAATTTTTACATTAGAATCTTGCATTTCATTAGCGTTTTTACAAATCTTAATTGGAATAAGAGAATTGATATTAATTCGAAAACTAGTTTTGTATCTATCACCTCACGTGGTATAACGGTTGTTTACGAATTAGGCTTGTAAGTTAGATTTTCACCTTAAGTAATGACTAAACTAAGTAATTAACTATAGCAAAAACAAACACAAATTTTAAGCTACAAATTTTATGGTTACTCCAGATAGTAAAACAAGATTTTCAAATAACTTTTGACATCCTATATAAGTGAATTTTTTTCTTCTTCCTTTGGTTTTATAAATAGATTATATGGCAAAAGTAGAAGAAAGAGTTGCCTCCCTTGCTCTCGTCCACACAAAAATCATTCAATTTTGACCGATTTTTTTCGTTTCCTTCTACACCTACTCATTCGGGAACCAGCTCATAAAAGGCATCGATTAAAGAGCCGCGATTCAAGAATCATTCAATTCTTGAGCGCTTTTCTCTTCTGTTCTGACCCTAAAAAAATGCATAACATCTTGTCCAAACAAAAGACGTTAAAAACAACTGAATGGTAAATGGACACCCTTTTGTACAAATAAATGATCCCCAAACTCAAATATAGTTTACAACCTACCTTCATTATATATATTCATTTATGAAAATTGTTTGACCGTCAATATTATGTTCTGTTCCCCTTTAGTTTCTTTTAAATCCATCTTTTTCAGATGTGAGCTTGTTTCTCAAGTTTATGCTTGAAAACCAAGTTTTTCCTTGGTTTTTCTAGAAAGAAAATAACCCAAATTTCAGTTTTAAATAGATAAATATTTTCTATTTACGTAGTCACCTGTTGTAGCTTGATGTTTTCTACATACTTCTATTTAGTGTGCTTGGTACCACTCTCTGGCAGGGTCCAAAATTGGTTTGTCTTATTCAAAGTACGGAGGCAAAAGAGGTTGAGAATGGGTTTCTGGGACTGTCATGTGACACCCCCACCTGGTATCAATGGATATACTTATTCTCTAAGGAGTATCATTATTTATTGCCTCCCTAAATTCCTTTGGGATCACGTTTACATTGGCAGCAATCCATTTGAAATGACACCTTCCTCTCATTCAGTGTCAAGTTAGCATATTTTCTGCATGTGACTTTTATCTTTCAGAACTCACACATAACACATATTCAGTATAACTGGAAAAATCAGACAAAATGTGGTTGACTAAGTTTGACCAGTAGGGATTCTCCACTGAGCTATTTTTTCTGACACTTCACTGCAAAATGGTTTCTGTTGTTGTAGAGTTTACATGTATAACCTGAGGAATAACACATCTCTTCTTTATTTTGTGTCTCTTGTCATAGTTGTCTTTATTGGAAGGATTGTTGATGGGAAAGATATTTTAATTAAGTCTTAATCTCCAGGGATCAATATTAATATTAGTATATCTATGATATGCTAACACTGAACACAACAGAAGGAAAGACACTATAAACTCATCAGTACATGCAAAAGCATTTAACATTTTGTTTATGCAATATACTTACAAGTGGTATTAAAACGAAAGACCATACAAATGTGCCCTAAGAGCTAGAACTGTATGCATATTGTTCTATGAACAAGCAGTATGGGTCATGAAGTCATTTCATAGTGTGGGAGTGGGCCCACATAATTTAAGACTTGATGAACAAGCAGTATATGGGATTCAAAATAGGAAAAAAAAAGGTTAACTTAATCATATTTACCAACCCCTCTACTCGGGCAGGATATGACACTAGGTCAATTTTTAAGCGGAGTTTAACAGGTTTGAATTCAGAGTTTTCCTTCTCCTAGACTAGTTGCCTCACCAAGGCTGAAGAACCCAGTCTGTCCTACTATTTACCCATAGCTGGAGGGAGAATAATTGGATTCATACCTTTCCCAAGGGTATTAGTGCGATGTGAAATGCAATCGGTCTCATCCAGGATTTGAACTCGTATCACCGTGTCCATTTCCTATGACGATAATCCTTACACCACGGGCACCTCCTTAACTTAATAAGGGTTGATTAGATATCCATTTGGCTTTATCGGTCCTTGGCAGGGGTCAGAGACAATGTCTCTACAACTGAAAAACCAGAGGCAAAAGGAAAAGGAAATACAATCTAATTTACTTATTTGGCAAATGCTCATTTATTTTGTTTTTTTTTAATTCTCTCTGTATCTGACTTAGACATTTTGTTGAGGATGCAAAAGGGCTTTATGTATGAGTCATTAATATGAAAGAACTTTAAGTGAGGCATTGACTGATGGATGAAATTCACATCTTAACTGTTTTTGCACTTTTTTCTTATTGTTATGTCAAGAGCTTGCATCACCTCTCACAATTGTTTGAGAGAATTCATCTTGCAAGCAAAGCAAGATACATATTTACCAACCCCTCCGCTCAGGCAGGATATGACACTAGGTCAATTTTTAAGCGGAGTTTAACAGGTTTGAATTCAGAGTTTTCCTTCTCCTAGACTAGTTGCCTCACCAAGGCTGAAGAACCTAGTCTGCCCTACTATTTACCCATAGCTGGAGGGAGAATAATTGGATTCATACCTTTCCCAAGGGTATTAGTGCTATGTGAAATGCAATCAGTGTCGTCCAGGATTTGAACTCGTGTCGCCGAGTCCATTTCCTACGACGATAACCATTACACCACGGGCACCTCCACAAAGCAAGATAACCCAACAGTATCTTTTTTGATAAACATTAAGGGACTTTTATTTAATATTCTAGTTGCATATATTTGAGAATTTTGTTACAGCTATAATAAAACTTTACTGAAACACAAAAGTAAAGGTTTACTCACCTGATGGAGACAAAGACTTTTTCATTTTTAACATTGTTTTGCAAGAGTTTTACAAGGAGATACAGTAGCACCATATTTGTTTATAATCTGTCAAGACTAAGTAGTTCAAATGTTGATAGATCTAATAAAAGAAAATGGTTTTACACTAAAAAAGATAAGAAGCAGACAATATCCTGCCAAAACTATAACAGATGCTGACTATGCAGATGATCTAGTGCTTCTTGCAAATAACACCAGCCCAAGCAGAATCTCTACTGTATAGCCTAGAGCAAACAGTAGGAGGCATTGGCTTCCATGTGAACACAAATAAAACAAGGTACATGTGTTTTAAATGACAAGGAGCCATCTTCACTCTAAGTGGCAGGCCCCTGAAATTAGTTGACAAGTTCACATATCTCAACAGCAATATTTCATCAAATGAAAGTGATATCAATTTATGTCTAGCTAAAGTGTGGGTTGCTATCAATATGTTATCAGTCATATAAAAATCAAATCTATCTGATAAAATAAAATGGGATTTCTTCCAAGCAGTGGCTATGTCAATACTACTGTACAGATGCACCACATGGATACTAACAAAATGCATAGAGAAAAAGCTACAATGGGGACTACACAAAAATGCTACAAACTATTTTGAACAAATCCTGGAAGCAACACCCCACAAAACAATAGCTGTATGGTTACTTAACTCCCATCTCAAAAACCATCCAAGTAAGATTATCAAGACATGTGAAACACTACTGGAGAAGCAAGGAAGAACTCATAAGTGTCATTCTCCTATGGACTCCTACATATGGACACACCAGTGTTGGCCAATCAGCAAGAACTTAGCTATATTAGCTCTGTGCAGACACAAGATTTAGTTTGGAAGACCTATCATGAATGATAGATGATAGGGACAGATGGTTAGAGAATGTCAGGGAAATCTGTGCTGTCAGTGGGACTTGATGAAGATGATGTAAGAGAATTACTCAATCATCTACTAACACTAACAATATTATCTAAAAAATCTAGAATGACATCACTTCCCAAAGACGTATTAAATATCTTCTTGTTGCATGTGTGCCTTATATTTTCATTGTTCTTTATCGGGTTTTTCAAGCTTTTGAGAAGTTGTAAAGGTTAGGTAAGATAAAACGAAGAAGACAAAAATTGAGTTGATTGATTCTAACTGCATGTTAACTCATCGACAGTTGTTTTATGCCTAGAGGTTAGGGAATCATGTTCATTGTATATTAATATGTATATTTTTGTCAAGTTGTTTCTTAAGAGTTTTTTGTAAACAATTCTGTATCAAGTATTCCTATCTAATACAAATAATTTGCATGGTTTCAAGTATTCCTATCTTATATCTATAATTATATGGTTTCAAGTCATCATCATTAGATCATGCTGCTAGCACAAATTTCCCTGACTCTCTCCATCTGTCCCTATCATCTATCGTTCACAGATCTTCCAAACTACATCCTATGTCCACACAGCGTTTTTGTAGGTAAGTTCTTGTTGTCTGGTTAACACTGGCACAATGTCATTTGGTTTCACAGTTATGTTTTCAAGTAACTTATAATAGTAATCCTTAATAAACAATTATATTTTCAAGTAACAATTCTTAATACAAATAATCAACGCACAGTTATATATCAAGATTCGTATCTAATACAAATAATTTAGTTAAATGGGATTAAATATTCCAATTGATTACAAATAATTTTTAAAAAGGTCTATTTGACTTATACATGGAACCCTAACAGGTACTACCACTCTAGGTGAGAGTGGACCTGGGAGTAATGGTAATGGGGAACTCCAGAACTCAAGCCTTACCATCAGATGCAGTTTAATATCATATCCAGGACACCCCTTTTTTTTGGGTGTACTTCTCTTCAGGGGATACATTCAGCATATTCTAAGCCCTACCAATAGGGCAAATACGAACTGAAACTCAATAGAGATTTAAATCAGAAGATATTGTTTTATTTATAATCAAACAAAAAAAGCTCTCACAAACTGAAAAAAGATTTTTTTTAAAATGTGCAACTTATTTAACTTTTTTCTTGTTAGAAAGAATGGCCCAAATATTCATTTGCCTGCCTTAAAAAAGTTCATAAGCAGAATAACAGTAAATCAAAATAGTCTTTTAAAGTATGACTGAAAATTGACTTACTTTCCTCTACAGTATCCAAAGGTGAAAGCCAAATTGATGAAAGATGAGTCAAAGAGTAGGGTGTTGTGGAGAAATTACTCTGACAGTGATTGGTAATAAGTGGAATGAACACAGTTGAAAACTTAATAGTATTTATTGAGAGAAATGTGGACAAGGAGAGATACAGAACAAATGTGTAAATGAGAAAAAGTCCTTTGGTAAAGTTTCACTGTGACACATGTGGAAAACTAGAGAAAAATGTATGTGTGTGCAATAAAAAGGAAGAAGTCTTTGGGGAAAATCCTTGTGTGTTAAGTGAAATTCTTGAGTATTTCAATGTACTGGAACCTGTATAGTGACTGTGTCAAAATGCGTTTTTTAGAGTGGATGCTGAGCTAATGAGAAAGATTTTCGTTTAGCTTGCATTTGTATACTGAGAAGCATTGCTATTGTAAATTTAGTCCCTCTAAGTGGTAAGTTTAGAAACTAAAAGAAGCTAATCCTACAAGGGTCTCTAGAAAGGTGGTAAAGATTTGAACATGTTTTTCACTCTACTTTCAATGTAGTGGCAATTTTAGAAAATTTTCAATGAAGCAAAGATTTCCCATTCTTGGAATTTGGAAGTGTCTTCCTCTTGTTCTGGGGTTATTGTTGATGATGATGATGATGACACAGTTTTCTCAACTGAGGCCTTTTCTGCAATTACTAAGGGATTAAATTCGTATATATCTCCCCATTTAAACACGCATGCCATATCCAAAGGTACATCTCTTTTACACTTACACAATTTAGAAAGGTGACTTGGTTCTAATTTCAACTCCAATGTCTTTTTTTTTAACACACACACACACACAATTTAGTATACATACACACACTCACATATTTACTCAACCACTCCGCACAAACAGGATGTGAAACAGGGTCAATTTTAAGTGGAGTTTAACAGGTTTCAGAGTTTTCCTTCTTCTGGACTAGTTACCATACCATAATAAAAGAACTTTACCCAACTATTTACCCATAGCTGGAGGGAGAATATTTGGATTCATATCTTTCCCAAGAAAGAAAAGTAACTTATTATGCTTTCTTTATATTTATTTCTTGTAAAAACTATAGTTAAGAAATAAATTATAAGAATTTTAAAATAGGGAGTCACTTTTTAATCAGCCTGTGAGCGCACACACACACTATATATATACACACACACACACACACACATAAATGCATGCATGTAAAATGAAATGCAGTCTCATTGACCTACTTAATATATTTATTGAGTGTAGATGAAATTCATTAATAGGATATTTAAACTTTAGATTTTGTTGCAAACTTATGAGTAGACACTAAATTTCAATGTGACCTTTAAACACGAGTCTCCCATCACTGTGTTCAAATCTGATAAGAGTTGTTTTTTGCAGTTGTGCAAATAAATTAGATAATTCACGCTAAAATAGCACGTTCATTTTTTTTTTTTTTTTAACCAGAAGTATTTTCCATATTCAGTTCAGTATTATTTGAAAAAATAAAAAAATTCTTACCCCCCACCCTCACCTATTAGATGTCTGAATGATTTAAAAATAAAAATACAATGTTGGTGACTTGCCAAAGGGGAAAAAGTTGTAATTGGTGCATCACTATTGGTTTGCTAGATGCTCGAAGAAGATATTTAGTTCTTGTGTATAATAAGCAACCCTATCTTTTGAGCTAAAAAATCTGAGGGGAAAAAAAATTCAATACTTTTCTAATATTTTGAGAATTAACATTTCTGCAATGTATAAGTGTTATTTAGTCACCTTTTTTTTTCTGCTTGCAAAACCTGTTGCCTTTTTGGGTGTAAATTTTTTTTTTTTTTTTACTGAAATTGCTTTAGCATTTTATCATGCATATACACCATCCCTGACCATAATTGCAGACAGGCCAATTTTGACAGCTGGCACAGACAGATCAAGAACAAAACAGAGGGGGTTGTATATGGATTTACCCAACCTCTCCAACACTGGCAGAACATGACACAAAGCCAATTTTTAAGCTGAGTACAGCTGGTTTGAGTTCAGAACATGATCAGTATGCTTCTTTCAAAAGTTCCGGTCTCATGTAAATACAAGTAACATGTCTTCAATTTTAAAATCATACATATAAATAAAAAATATTAGCTTAAATTCAAATGATTTAATGGCTAGGTGTCTTCAAAATGATTTAATGTAGCTAAGTAATTTATTTTAACTATTTACTTTTTGTTTAGTCTGGCAAACAGACCTTAGAAGGTTTACAAAACCTGGTTATATGGCCACCCATTGAAGGACTAAGCAAGCTCCTCTCATTACATCTTTTTTTGGTTTGCAAAATGCAACATTAGCACCCACCTTCCCTCCTGCTATTTAGTTGTTTTTACATTGAAATATTCCTGTTATTTCTTAGTGATTGTTTCCTTTGCATTTTTAAAAAATCTGTTGTAAGCTCTTTAGAGTCATTATTACTATAATTAGTTCCATCACAAAACTGCATCATTAAATGATGACCTCAGCTCTGAAACCATGCCTGGCCTCCAAAGCATCATTACCATTAACCAGAGTGCCTCAGAATTATCTTACAATATCATAGACTTTGGTGGTTTTACATCACATCATGTGAATACTATATCATGTGCTCACTCTTTGTCTAATACTTTGTTACAGTAAAGTTGGGAATAAAAGTGTTAATCCAATATAATTTTTGGTATATATATATATATGAAATGCTAATCTTTTTTTATGATCCCAAACACTTAGTGAATAACCAGCAACTGATAATTACCTATTTTGGCCTTTTGAGAATTCACTGGATTGGTGGATTAACTATTTAAAAGGTAAACATAATTTACTGAATTGGGTTCAATCTCTTCAAGTTAAATTTACACCTGATATAAACAGTTTCTTGTATCATATATATTAAAAAAAAAAAACAAAAACAAAAAAACAACAACAAAAAACCGCCCCATAAAACCCCCCAAAAACAAAACAAAGGACACTTTGTATAGAATTTCAGCCTGTTTTATTATGACAATTTGGGTGGACATATCCATTGATTGTGATGTTGTGAGAAGGAGTGTTTGAAACACTGCGGCATACATACATACGTACATACATACATACATACATACAATGATCACACTGACAGGATCTGGTCTTCAGCTCCACACATCCTCCCTGATCAGAATGCAAATGTAGCAAGGAAAAGGGCAGGATGTTATTCGTTTGAGAAAGGGAGAGAGAGAGAGAACAAGCTAGCAAGGGACAGTTGTGTGAGCAAGTCAGGCCCCTAAGCCAAACTGGACAGTAATTATAATAACAGCTGGCTAGCTATGGGTGATTAAGCACACGGGCTGACCAATGGATCTTGCTGTGACCATTCCCAATCAGGGAGGAAAGAGGGAGATGGAAAGGGGGGGGAGGTTGGAGAACAGGCATCTATTTTTCTGGGTTTGGGAGTTTCAGCCTTTCTAGTTCATTATACATGTCAGTTCAGCAACAACATGGTATGGAGAGAGGGAGAGAGAGAGAGAGAGAGAACCCTGAAAAAGCCTTGAGAAAAGATAGGATTATGGAGTTGAAGGCAGATTTATAGAAATGAAAAGAAAAACTGAATTTGAGGAGAGAGAGAGAGAGAGAGAAGCAGCAGTACAAAGAAAAGAGGAAGCAGCAGCAGCAGTAACAATTGAAGATCAAAGACAATTTTTTAATCTCTGATTTTTTCCCCCTCAAGTGGAATGACACTAAAATCAATAAGAAATGCTTTCACTTGAGCCATGACCATTGTAATAAAACCTAAAGGTAAAAATCAAATCAAAAATAATTATTATATTGACATTAAGAAAGGTTATAAAAATGTTGGCCTCAATACCAATGTTTTCATTCATCCTGCTCATCAATACACAAACACACACACAGGGATATGTATGCTATATGTGTGTGTGTGTGTGTGTGTGTGTGTATGTATAAATCAAAGAATCTATTTATACAATGTAAATTATTGATATTTGATTTTTAAGTATAGATTTTAATCAGATTATTACAAATGGGACTCAAAAATCAATATCACCAATTATTTTCTAATCAGCAGTAAGTTAAAAAAAAAGAAAAAAAAAAAAAGAAAAGAGAAAAAAGTGGTTAGGTATTCAAGATCAAATTTGCAGGAATCAACCAAGTATTTGTAATAAGGTGAAATGAAAACTGGACCCAGATTTTTTAAAATTTATTTTTAAAATTGTTATTTACTCCCTTAAATCAGCCATACTAATCAGATTTAGGATTAAATTGTCCACTTTTATATTTAAAAGGTCTTTCACATTTTATACTATAAAATTGTTGTTTATCTAATGTTTGTGCAGAAGATTTTATGAGGAACACAGATTCTCCAAGGGTAGGTTTTTTTCCTAAGGCAAGTAGGCTTCTTCCTATTACACTGAGACAACAATATAAAAGAAAAACCCCCAAAAAACCCAGCACATAGTTTAGGATTGAAAAGAAAAGCTGGTTATCTGCAAAAAATTGATGTCTTAGAGTATTGAATAGAAGCCTTAAAGTTTTATGGTACAGGATGAATAAAGCACATTTTCCCACAACTTGCCCAAAAGAGAAATCTTGGACTTCAAAATTACAGCCCTTTATTTTATGAAGAGCACATATCAAATAACAAACTGCCATTGTAATATTGCCAAGAATAGCACAATCTATAGAGACTCTAAAAATTGCAAATTTATTAACTATTCACAATATAAGGTTATATCTAAGATTGAGAAAATTCCAGTGGGAAAAGGGACCCGATTTAATTTTAATGTGTAGTCAGTCAAATGGGTGAAACATTGGTAGATTACACAGAGGAAAATGTAAAAGCTTTTTGATCCAAAATAATTGGACAAAATTAAACAGTAAACTGAATCTGAGGAAGCTAACTTGAATCCAAAGAGTTATTTTATTTCAAATCAAAAAAAATTAAAACTGAATATCTTTTATCATTTATGACAACAGCCAAATGTGTGTGTGTGTGTACACATAGATGATGACATGAGTTTTTATTTACTTATTTTGTTGTTGTTAATACCTAAGACCACTGAACAATGATTTGCAAAAAAAAAAAAAAAAAAAAAAAAAAAAAATAGAGAGAGATAAAGAGAGAAGTTGGTAGTTAATTAATTATTTCAGAGACCTTTCTTTAGCCATTATTGAAATTGTAAAAAGCAAATGCACATATTGAAGAGAGTTCAATTTCTTTGAAATTGTTATTTCTATGTCTGCCCAACATTAAGAAAAAGAAAGAAAGAGTGGTCATGATGGTGGTAGTAGGTACAGTAAATTGAGGAAAAGGGGCAAAGAAAAAAAATCTTTACATAATGTTTTGATTAGAATTTGGTTTAATAAGGAGATGGGGGGAGTAGATGAAGAAGAAATCAGAAAATAATTGATCAGCAAAAAAAAATTTTTTTTTAAATACAAATTAAAAAACAAAGTGCCCCCCCCAAAAAAAAAACAAAAGAAAAAAACAAAACATGAATATTAAAACTGAATGACTAAAAACACAAAATGAAATAAAATACATTAGAAAGTTTGTTATGGACAAGTTTATTGATAGATATTAAAATATAATTAAAAGGTCCAAACCATAATTGCTTGTTTCTTCCTAGCAATGATGGGGTGGGTGGGTGTGTAGATTAAGATTATCCAATGAAATATACTCCCTCAGCTACAAAAGCTAATGTCTGAAGAGAGCCAAGTAGCTGATAACATTGTAAAAACTAGATTGATAGATGTTAGGAGAGAGAGCGAGAGAGAAAGAAAAAAAAAAAAAAAAAAAAAAGAGAGGGTGCCCTGAGCTGCATTATACACAGCTTGCTGCACTACAAGACAGCAAGAAAAATAGCAGCAGACATTTTAAATTATATTTTTATCAAAAGGTCTATCAGAAATAAAAATGATTTCACTTCAGCTTTAATAAATTGTTTTGTTAGTATTCCTAATCAAAAGAGAATATTTTTCGATGATTGTTGATTTGATTTCGAAGAAAGTGAATTGAATGTTAGAATATTTATTTTACAACTGAAAAATCCATTATACAATGCTTCAAAGACAACAAACATTGGAGAATGAGTTAAAGTGAGAAGAGTTTGGTTTATTTGATATTTTGGCAGCAGATTGAGCTGAAGTAAGAATTACAAAAATAAATAAGGATGAAAAATAAATAAAAGAAAAGAAAAAAAGCAAAAAGGTCCCTGAGACTGCAAGGGTAGAAGCAACAGTCTTAATAGTTATGCCATCATGGGAGTGAGTTGAAAGCCAAAGAACAAAAGGTTAGAGTTGTCAAAAGCTGTCCACACTTTGGAGAAGAAAAAAAAAAGTCCAGCCAGTGAAGGAAGGAAGCAGCAGTTATAGGCTATCTTTTTCTCCAATCCATTTTTTAAAAAATTTTTTTAATTCAGCAACAATCACAGATTGTGGAGATGAGAACATTTGATGATTTAATGTCTTGATCTGCTTTTGAAGATGAATACAAGATTTAGAAATGAAGGGACAGTATTGTCAAGGCAGCAGATTAATACCACAGAGAAGCAATGTCACTTGTCACATAGTTGAGGGTGGGGGTAAATGTAATCTCCTTCAAAAGCCAAGGGCACTTGACTGGCAGCTTGGTCAGCATAAAAACTAAGAACCTTGCAGCTACTCACAGAGCTAAGAGAACCTTATGAGTCCAAAAGAAATTGAGAAAGAGAGAGAGAGAGAGAAGATGCAGAAATAAAAACAGATGGTTGTGATTGTCATAAAAAGGTCCATTACTATATTGAAGAATATTGTGTACCTCTCATCTTAGTTGTAGGCATAAGACAAATTTGCTTCAGCTGAAAATGGTTTCAGGAAATAGAAAAGTTTACAAGGGTTGAAAGTAAGGATGTTAAAAAAAAACTCATTCATCATGTGGAAAGAAGTGGACCATCAGTTTTTAGCAAACAAAATACAAATGTCATTATTATTACTATTATTAATAATAAAGAGTAGTTGAAAAGAAAGAACATGTTGGAGATGTAATTTTTTAAGAGTTTTTTTTTTTTTTTAAAGGAAAAGTTATATACTATAAAATATAGTAATTAATAATACATGGTCATTTTTCTTTACTTCCCAGCACTTTCTATTGATATGTTAAATAATACTGATAGTATATAAATAACCTAACATGTAAAAAGTAAGTGTTCTTTCTGGACACAGAAAAGCAAAAAAAAAAAAAAAATACAGTAAAGAGTAAAATGACAAGGAAAATAGGTTCCTTGAAAAGAAAGAAAGAAATCCGATAACAGGCAAATCTAATGTTAAATTCTTTATAAGCAAATTTTAATTTCTGGCATATATTTTACCTTAAATGTTTCCTAGCAAATCAATAAGTATTTATATAAATTATTTATCCCCTCAACAAACGCTTTTCATGTTACATTTATGAATCTTAAAGCACCTGGATAACAGCAAAAATTACACAGGAAATAAAATAAATGATTAATAAATAAAATCTAAAAAGAGAGAAAGAGTACTGATTGTCTAGGGTTTTTAGGCATAGAATCTTAACATTTAATAACCAGATTAAGTGCTAAGTTAATATTAAGATACAAAGACATTACTGTTATGAGAAAGTGACTCAACTGATCCAATGGTCCAAGCTGGAAGTGGATATGTATCGACTAATTGAAGAAAGAAAATAAACCAAAGTGACAAAAACATTAGAGATGGCTACCTAATAACATGTGTATAATAGCAGCTATGTAGCATGTTATGGATTCTGTGAGTTGATGAACAAATGTCAATCCAGACACCTTTCTAGGCTGTCCATGACAGAAGTAGGTTTGATAAGTGTGTCTGCAACATGTCCCATATATACTCAATAGGGTTTAAATCTAGTAAGCCAAGAGACCATTGGAGTATTTGGAAGTTATCCAAGTGTTTCTAGAACCAATTTTGTGCCACTTGCACAAGTGTTACCATACAGGAACAAATCATCATTACTAGGAAAGATGACAAGCATAATGAAATGCAAATGGTCTGCCACAAGATCTGTATATTTCAAACTTGTCAGTACAGACTAGTTTTACAAGTGGTTTTTGCAAGCTCTAACAAAATGCACCTATACCATTACAGAGCCACCACCAGCTTAAATAACACCCTGCCAAAAGGCTGGATACATAGATGCATGAAGTCTCCTCCAAATATGAATTCAACCATCTACCCGAAAAAGCTGGAAACATGACTCATCCAACCAGGCAATACAGCGCTAGTTTTCCATGGCCCAATGGCAGTAATTGATGCTGTGGTGTTGATAATGAAATTGTTGTTTGACAACAACTACGAAACTCCATGGAATGCAGTATATGTTAACTGATGGGTTGAGTGGCAACAGTGTTGACCTGAAATATGGCTTGATGCTAAGTTCCTCTTTGTTGGATGGTTTATCATTCTTGTGAGTCTCTGGTGATCTTGCATTTACATTACCTGAGGGAATTTGCAATTTTCACACCCGACTGATATTTATTCAAAATTCAAATATTCCTGGAATACCCTTGCTAATGTTGCTTGAGAAAAACCCAGAGCAGTTGCTACCTCAGGGATTTAGTCCCACATCTTTCTGACTTACACAATAATTCTGTTGTCAGACAGTGTTAAATTTTGTCCATTCTTTACCTAAGTCATGAATCCATTTGTTCTTCAAGCTATGGATAAATAGTAGAGCAGATTGGGTTCTTTAGCTTTGGTTAAGTAACCAGTGTAGAAGGAAAACCAAATTCAAAATAGTTCTACTCTATGTAAAAATTGACCGAGTAACTTATCTTGCCCATAGTGGAGGGGGTTGGGAAAATATATACTTCTTTACCTTTTCACACATCATCCAGCTGAGTCCAGTTTTATAACCTTCTAGCAGAATTCTGTCTCTAATTTTTTTGGTACTTCAGTTTACACAACTAAAAGTAATAACAAATCATTAATCGGCAGTCCATAAAGTATATGTTCTTTGGGGAAATAACCAATTCTTGAAAATTATATTAAAAAGAGAAAGTAAATATGCGAATATAATTAGTTAACCAATTTCTAGAGTATCCAACACATTTACCTACTTGTATGCAGGCTTATAAAGGCATTTGTGGTGTAACAGTTGTCATTATGGGAAATGAACTTGGCTACTAACATTCAAATCCTGAATGAGGCAGTTTGCATTTCACATAGTGCTAATACTCTTGAAGAAGGTATGAATCCAACTATTTTCCCTCTAGCTATGAGTAAAATAGTAGGAAAGTCTGTGCTCTTTAACCTTGGTATGGAAACCAGTCTAAGAGAAGGAAAACTGAATTCAAACCAGTTGTAAACCTGGAGAGGGATGGGATCTGCCAGGCTATTCCTACCTAAGAAATGTTATAGGAGTAACTCCCCTCTACAACAAAACTAGGTTATAGGATCAGTGATAATGATGCAGCCTTAGGAATAGGTAATCAATCTTTTAGAGATCTGTCACGATTTAGCTTTTCTAATCATTTCTTTTTAAAGCCTTGATCAATTCTATTCCATTAAATAATTTACTCATATTAAAAGAAATTTTAAAAAGCATTATATATCACATACATACACACATGCATGCTATGCACAAACATACTAAGCCCAGCATAAAGATAAATGGAGAAGCAATGGAGATAAACTTCCCAGTGAGAAAGGATAGCCTACCTGGAAAAATCAGAGCTCTTGCTTATGCTTGAATACTGAGTAGTAGTATGAAGGGTAACAGGCAACTATCTCAGCAATACCAAGCATGCCTTGTACAGAGCAAAATATTTACAAAAGCAACTTGACTGCTAATTGCATCAATAATAGTTAAGGTGCTCACAGGGATTTTTATCAACAGTACAGATAGTGCAGAGATGATTGATGATGATAATAGAAGACACAGAAATTGACTTAGAGAATAGAACAGAATATTCTTTTATATATGACAAAGTTATTTCTAGGATCATTTGATAGATTTTACTTCTCTTTTTAATAGGATATCAGTAAGAATTCTGCCAGCAATATCATTTACACAACCATGTTTATTTGAAAAGTGAGGTAGAAGAAAACAGAATGTGATAGCAGCAGTTTTAATTATAGTAACAATTGGAGAAGATTGACTAGAATTAAAATATGGAGGCAATAATGCCTGGTAAAAAAAAAAAAAGAAAAAAAAAAGTACCTTTCCATTTGGTAATTATTAGCATAGAAAATGAATAATTCATCTTTATGATATACAGGAAAATGAAGACATTTATAATTTGTTCTTTTGAATTTACTTTTTGATTGATGAAATCTAGTAACAAGGACAATTCTCACAATTTGTCAAACATCTTGGACTCAATAAAATAGAAACCAAGAGCTAGAAACATGAAGGATTAAAAAAGAAAATAACTTTGTTTTTAAAATTATCAAATTAGAAATAATAAATTTCTTCATTTTGATGGTTTTATACCATTGAGTTTTAAATATGCAATAGAATCATGGAAAACTAAGAGGGAAAAAGCTGAAGTGATTTTTAATGGAAGAAAAATTTTCAGCACTACAACATTCAGAGGAGAGATACACAAGTACCTAGCATCCCACTAACCCACAACATCTTCAGTGACGAGGAGGGGAGGGAGGGGGGAAGACATTCTACACATAAAAATGGTTGAATTCAAACTTTTCCTCAAATTTTTTTTTACTTCAATTACAATTATTAAAAAAGAATAAAAAGTGTGTATTTAAAAGAATAATAAACAAATGGTAAAATATACATTGAAAATTAATTGCAAATGAAACAGTCAATGCTTAAAAAAAAAAACAAAAAAACAAAGGAAAATGAAAAAAAAAAAAAAAAAAAAATTTAACAGGTCAGTCCATAGTGTTATCATTGTTGCTGTGTTCCCAAATTATGAATGGACCATGGAACTGAGAAGCAGCACAGAGAGATTTCCATGATGTGAAGCAGTGCTACCTGGTAGATGTTCCACAGAACAAGGGGAGATAAGCAGGCATGAAACGAAGCACAACTGAATAAATAGATAAGTCGTCGGCATCATTCTGGAAATCAGCACTGGTTTGTGGATCGGACGGCTCAAATGGAAACTTGCAGAATTACGCCTACTGAAAGCAAGAAGGGCTTGTAGCTGTGAGCAGGTGGTAGAAGAGGTTGGTGATTGGTGGGGAGTCAGGATAGGAAGATGGCAGTTATCAGGGAGGGAGAGAAAACATGCACACATGACTGAGAAAGAGAGAGAAGACATAAAAATAAGAGAAACAGAGAACTTTTTTTGTTTATTTAATTTGATTATAATAATTTTTCCTTTATAGAAGTTTTCTAAAAATCCAACTTGTTCAGTAAGTAGATAGATAGCCAGAAATGAAAATAATATTGTTAGAGTGTTCACAGACAGAATATTCCTGCAAAATTGTGAAGAGTTTGAGTGAGAAGGAGGGAAGAAATAAAGAATAAAAAGGTTGGGTTTTAAAGATTTTGACAAAAAGCACAGATGGTGGTGTCTGAGGGTCAACACTGGAGTGATGATATTGAGCAGCTGACCCAAGGTGTAGAAGGGAGGTTTGGAGACAGACACACATAAAAGATCATCTTCAGTTATTTTGTAATGATACAAACAACTGAAAGTCCAAATTAAAATGGGATGGAGGGTGAGAAAAGGTAAATAATGTCAGGATTTAGAAGCTTTGTTAGCAGAAATAAGCATTGCCAAGACTATTGAACAAAACCTGTCAAAAAAAAAAAAAAAAAAAAAAATTTTTTTTCTATCAACAGGCAAGTAAAAAAAGTTCCTTCCTCAAACCCTAATTTGTAATCAAGAGAAAAGACAGCCCTAAAACAGGCTTTGGTAAGGTTATCATTATTGCAATGTTTTTTCTTTTTTTTCTTTATAAAAATCATTTCATTATCAATGTTTTAAAAAATAGCTGTTAATGTTACCACAATAACGTTGGAATATTTTGCATGAAACAAAAGAAATGAGAGGAGACAGCAGCAAATGAAAACTTTTGACAAAAATATCCAGCAGTCAACATATCTTATTTTGATGTTTTTTGTTGCTATGGGATTTATTTAGTAAACTAACGAAAAAGGGGAGGAGGTGAAAGAGAAAAGGGAAAAAGAATGAAGAGGCAGAAGAGACAAAGAAAACCAAACAACAAAAAACCAAAACCAAAACAACAACTAAAACAGTCAAAATGTTTTCTTAATATTACCTTTTTCATCCACTGTTATAAATTTGCACATGTCTGTTTGTATGTATATCCATGAATATATATATATATATATTCAATAGAAAAACTACTGAAATGTGCTCTTCATTTCAGTTCTTTTCTTATTTTAGCTTTGAGTTAAAAGATTTGATTCTAAAATGCTTGACTTTTGTGTTTTGTTTTCTTGTTGTGAGACATTTCTGCAGCAGCAGCAGGTCTGTGACTGTCTATGTACAGTGGTTATCTATATCACATGTGTAATTCACTCATGCAGCATGGCAATATAACATAAGCAAGCAAACAGTAGTGAAACCCTGAATCTCACATACATAAATACAAGAGGAGCAGGAGCAGCAGCAAAAGAATGAGAGGGTAAGGGAGAAAAGGAAAGGAGAGAAAAAAAAAAAAAAAAAAAGGAAAAAAAAGAAAAAAGATGGTAGCCAAGTATGTGTGTCTGATTATAAGACAGAGATAGAGTTGTAGATCCAGGGTAAGCCTACTGAGCCAATAGCACAGAACAGATACCACTACAAGCCCTACTACATTGTTCTTCTACACTTTGATGGTACAGTGAATATCAGAGCCAGCCCCAAGGTGAACCTGGAAAGTAAAAGAAGATGACAATGGGTCAATGAAATGGAGGAATCAGTAAAAAGGGATGATGCTGGAGAAAAAAATGTATATATAAGAGAGAAATATTTTTTGCAATATGGCAGAAATCAAAACTAACTTAACTCTTTTGATGCCGAGAGCAAATTGAGTGGCCCAAAGAGGCTTAATGTGGTTAACATTATATAAAAATTTGGGATCTCTTGATATCGCCCCCCCTCCCTCTTAAAAAAAAAAAAAAAAAAAAAAACTTTAGAAAAACAGTCATTTTTAGAAGTATCAAAGAATAAAGAAATTTCTTTTATAAACACACTTGTAAAATATATGCCCCCATTGAACTAGGTCTAGCACTGCCAAAAATTTAGGGTATACAGGAAGGGAGAAAGCCTTTCTGCAATATGACAAAAAAAAATTAAACAAAGAATAGACCACATAAACATGAAAGTTACAATTAAAGTTTCATCAAAGAATAAGCAGTGAAATACAGGAAAGGACAGGAGAGAAAAAAATAAAAGACAAGAAAACGGTATTTAAAAAAATAAAGTGTGTGTGGCCATGTGTGTAGAGCTTTCCAATTAAATATTCATAAATTAAATGAAAAATGCTAAGAATACTTTAGTATATTGGCATCGTTCTACTGAAAAGAGCAAGCAAGAGAGTCTACATAACATCAAACTTTAAAATTCTCAAAGAAGTGATAAGAAATGAAATAACATTTTATTCATCTAAAACAGTTAAAATTTACTATTACAATTTAAGTTATACTACTGTAAAGTAGAGGAAAAATATAACGCTTAATTTGATTAAAAATAACAATGATTGATGGGTAAATAAAATATCAAAATAGATTAGTTATTAAAGTGGATAACAAGCAAAAATGAATCTTAGAAACATTCACATGGCTAATATTAAAAACAAGTTTATGCAGTACACATGTGTGTATAAGTTAGACAGAACAGATTCTGTTAAGACTAAAATGACAATATATCACATCATAGGTATTAAAAAATATCTAAATAATGGAACAAAGAAATCTTGCAGTGCCACTTGGTGGTTGCAAATAGAATTTTGAAGAGATCTTTTTAAAACATTAAAATCAATGACTTAAGAGTAAATATTTAACATTTTAAGAGTAAATATTCAACATTTTTTAAAAAATTGGTATGAACCAAAATATAAAACAAATCTGACTTGGTGGAAAGTTGGATAAATATCATGAACCAAAATATACCATTTATATATTGTACATTTTATAAATATATAACAGCTGAGAAAAGATTTTTCTTTTTATTTCTTGAAATGGGAGTTAGGGTATATAAGCTTCATCAAGTAAACACTGGGGAATAAACTATAAAATGTGTAGTTTATAGTCCATTCTTGTAAGCATTCGGTGAGACCATTAGAAAAAAAAAAAAAATGAACCTTGATTTTCTCATTCATGAGATAACTGTTTATTTAACAACATTGAGAAAACTAGGATAAAAATCTAATTGTATTTGGGTATAGAAGAGGAATATAATATAGGACTTGACAGGTTCTAAGCTGAGAGTGACATAAAAACTGAATAGCTCAAACTCATTACTCAGTTCTGTGAGTTTTTCAGTTATGGATACTATCAAGTCTCAAAGAATGGCAAACTGTTTTGAAATATGCTTACATGAGTGTACATGCTTTGTGGAGATGAAAGTCTTTTTTTTTTTTTTTTTTTTTTTAGAGAGATTATATAAATTTCTGAAGTCAGTGTAGAGTATTGATATATTCTATTTTGGTGTGCATGCTTTGCATGAGCTGTGTTCAAAAAGTATCAAGACTGAAACTGTATTTACCAAGACAGAAATGTAAGAAACATTGATTTTCTTCAAAATAGTCCTCTTAATATTGAACACATTTATTCCAGGGAGTTTTTAATTGGTTGAAGCACTCTCACCAGTGAGATGAGTTTTCAATTCAGGAAACAAGGAACTAGTTCTGGTGAGTATGGAGGATGCTGCATTGGCCCCAAAACTACTATTCAAAAAGTGCTGAAAGTGGCTTTACAATTTCTTTTTTTTTAAGTTGGTACTGACTCACCTTGATGTGGTCAATTTATTATAAGTTACTCAACCATGCAAATGTTTTCATTAGAAAAAAACTTAAAACTTCAGTCAATACTTTTTGATCACATCTCATATTTTAACAAGTCTAGAAAAGAATTCTCCTTCATAATACATACACTGACTGTATGGAATGTAATATATATGCTAGAGGGAAATATTTATAATTTATATTTTAACTTAGTTTTGGGATCAAAGGAACATTTTTACTTTAATCATTTTAATACAAACTATTTTATAACAAACTTGAATGAGATTAGTTTGCATTTGTACTTTATGTTTAGTCTACATGGGAGTTTATCCAAATAAACCACTAAATTTGTATAAATGATACTATCTTATTATTTTAAGTAGATCATTATATAATCAAAACATTATAAGGTTATTTATCATCAAACACTAGAGCATCGAAACTTTGTACCCAAACACAAAATTGTATAACTATAAGAGATGTACTTATTTTGGGATTGCAACATATACATATTTTTGGTCAGTTTCAATGCTATAGAGTTTGGTAATAAACAATACACAATATATTTTGTTTGTATAATCTTTCACTTTAAATGATAAAATCCTGATATCTTTAGAAAAAAAATGCATCAATAGATTTCTCTATATTTTTTAGATCATGGAAATTCCAAAACAAGTGTCAGTTTGAGATTGTACATATTTGTATGTAGGATGGGTTGCTTTAAGTGATCAATACCCTTTTTTGGCTATAGGCCCAGATCACTCAGCCCACTCTTTGTCTGGAAACCCATGAATGAGGCAATGAAAATAATAATCCTTGTTCAGCATTTGAACTCAAGTAATTGAGTCCACTTCTTCCTACAGCAATAATTGTTATGGTACAAATGCTTCCATATAAACACAAATTTCAAAACTCACTAACTTAAGTAATTTAAGGGAACAAATCAGGGCTTAAAAAAGGGATCATCAGAAAAGGCTAAATTATAGCAGCTTGTTCTCAAACTGGTGAGGGAAGAATACTACTCATGTTGCATGTCTTGGGCAGGAATAGACTAGTGGAGCCCATCTCTCTTTAGGTCAACAATTGGTTTGAATAGTTTTCTTTCTCCCAGACTGGTTGTCAAACTAAAGTCAAAGAATTTGGTCATAACCATAAAAATGGTTGTTCTAAATGATTTTCTCATAGATTAATGATTACCAGCGTGAATAACCAGTAATTTCTAGTTACCTAGTAAGAAAAACTACAAGTAAAATCTTAACTTAAAATGATTTTAGTTCCTACTTGCAATACAACCTCTTGTTCAATTATACATGAAGAGCAAGCACACCAAAATACAGTATGTAGGTAGAAGGAAATGGAAAAGAGTGCTAGACAAGAGATCTTTGAAAAAAAAAAAAAAAAACACTTTAAAACAGTGTTTCTAGAACAGTATTTCTCAACTATTGTTTTCTAGAACTTTTTTGTTTAATTTTATAATTGTAATTTTGCTATACATATATGGAATATTGTTGGAAAATCCTTGGTTATGATGAAGGCTTTAACCTTTTATATTATTAAGAATTATGAAAATTATGAAGAATGTATTTAGCAATATCTATATAGTATTAGTGTGAAACTGCCTTTAATGGTTAGCAGACAGGGACTTTATGTAGCAGATAATTTTTATGCAGGGGTTCCTTGAAATATGAAAACTATTTTAAGGGTTTCACAAGGGTAAAAAGGTTGATAAATGCTGCTTTAGAGCAAAGCAAATTCAATGGTAAATTTCAAATAAGTGGTACTTTGATATGAATTGATGGAAAGAAAAGGAAATGTCTGAACAAACAACAATAACACAATTCATAAAACAAACAAAATATCAATGTAGAACAGTAGCAATGAACACATACTTGTCAAAAAATTAACACGCAATGATAAAAACTAATTCATAAAGAATGATTCAATCATTTGTCATTTGATTTTAAAAAATTGGAGAAAAAATACTCAAGTTTCATTGAATTTAATTGATTTCTTTAAAAAATGCATGAGTATTTAACACAAAAATGTTGATTTTTTTTTTTTGGACATATGTAAACTATTGGTTGGACTATCTAGATGGGCACCACAGCAACAATATCAAAGGTAAAGTCCAAAGGGTCCAGGCTACTGATACTCAACTAACCAAGAAGAAATACACAGAACTTTAATAGAGCTCCAAGGTATAACTCACTTCCAAACAAGTGATGATGCCAAGCTATCTTAAAGCTGATTAATTGTTACTTGTATATGCCATATAGTACGCAAATCTAAAAAAAAAAAAAAAATAAATAAAATAAAAACTTTATTTCACTGGTCCTGTAACCTGGTTTGGTTTTAGTGGGTGCTACTGTAATATGTCTTGAGCTGGAATAGTCTGGTGGAGCCTATCCCTCTTCAGATTTATAACTGATTCAAACAGCTTTCCTTATCCTAGACTGGTTGCCATACCAAGGTTAAAGAACTCAGTCTGTCCTACAATTTACACATAGCTGGAGGGAGAATAGTTGGATTCATACTTTTCTCAAAGGTATTAGTGCTATGTGAAATACAAACAGCATTGTTCAGGATTTGAACTTAGGCAACAAAGTTCACTTTCTATGATGGTAATCATTACACTATGAGCACCTCCATATAAATACAAATTTCAAAACCCAATAAGCTCATTTTTATAAAAAATGAATTTTTATATCAATTCTTTTCTTTAATTCTTCATTTGAAAGGTATAAGTTTTATTCAAAGCATGTGATTGAATCATTTTTTGTCAATGGTTGACAATTTTTTGACAAGTACTTGATCACACCTAATAAACTGATTAAAACAAAGCCATAATTTTCAAAGTTGAATAATGTTGACTATTTATCAACTGCCAATATTCTATATATATATATCCATAAAAAAAAATAACTAACAGCAATTTTTGAACGAATAATTAGTTTCTGCTTTCTTTTGGATAAAATATTTTGTGCTAATGCCCAGTCATGGAAATATATCAAAACAAAAATCTGTTTAACAGTAGCAATTGAAAATGATTATTTTGAAACAACTTAATCTTTTTTTTGTCAATATAAATAATATTTCATCTAAGCTATATAAAAAAAATTTAAAAACAAAACACTTATATCTAGGAACTAACTGGATGTTTAGTAAAAATGGTCTTGTAAGTATTAATCTAAAAAGGATATTTAATAGTTATAACAGAAGGACATTGCAGATAAAATAGTATATGTGTTAGAATGATCAGATCAATTTTACCAATGATATAGTTATATATACAGGTTGGTTAGCATTATTAACACTTTCAATTTTTGTTATCTTCAGAAACAAACAGAAAATAACCAAATTTTTATAAACTTGTTTTATAATGTGGTGTCAATAGATCAAAGTTGTTTAACTAGATTAGGTCCCCATTCCACTTTCCAGATATTCTACATTATGTATAAAATTTCAGGTGCCAATAATTATGACCAGGACTGTATTAATATATTTGCTAAATTAATCTTAAGATCCATTTCAATTTGATAATATTAATACTTTATGGTCTAAATGATCTCTAATTCAATATCTTGAAATTCTGGTAATCAGGTTTGGTCATAAAAATTTTCTATTTCTTCACTGATAAAATGAAAATTAGTAATATCACTTTCTTTTGATTGTAGTAGTGATTTGAATTAAAAGGTAGTCTGTTTTAACATACATTGTAATGAATACCAATGTTTAGGAAGTAAGAAAAAGTTAATGTGAATGGCAGAAGATTTATCAAAATTACCCCCCCCCCAAAAAAAACAGATACATGTAAATAATGAACATCAGTAAACAAAGTAAAAGAAGATAATGTACATATATAAGAATTGATAATTAGACACCTGATTGTGTAATTCTATTTCCATCACTTATTTTCATACTTACATATAAAAATGAAGGTTGCTTAAAAATAAGAAATAGTGATTGACCAATGGGAGATACCAGTCCAAATGTTAAGGCATTAAAAACAAACATTTCAAATTGGTAATCTGAAAAGTTTGTATGTGAAGAACTAACAAGTGTGTGAGAGTAAGTGTGGTAAATAGCCCATAAAGTGTCAGTAGAATTTAAAAAAAAAAAAAAAAAAATGTATATATTTGGTCAATAAGTATAAAATGATATGCTAGAGTGAGAAGAAAAAAACCAAAAACATGCAACATTTTTTTAGTTCAAACCAACACCAATGAATTAGTGAACAATAATAACATAAAACAGATCTAAGCAAGCTATTAACAACATTTAGAGTTTATTGTACAATGTTACATGCAGTGGGCAGCAAACAGTTTGTGGTATTGCTGTGTCTGTTACTCTTAAGATGATTGTATGTCCAGTGAGTTCACTGATGATAGCATCAACACTAACCATGAGAGTTAATTCAGCAGAAGAGAAGAAGACAACAGTTACCAGGTTACAACTTGCCACTGACATATAACATCATGAACAATAGTTATTACTTACACACACACACTCTTAAGTAAATAACCTCTACGGCATGAAATAAGACTAATAAATATATCAAGAAATCCATGCAACATAAATCTGTATTACTTTTTTGCATAACAAAGAAAATTTATTTTGTGGGCATTAAGAATGTTGGTACTGAAAACAAAAGATTTTTCCCACCAAGTGTCAGGAAATTCTTATTTTACTTTCAGAATTTAAAAAATATTGTTGAACCACATGTACAATTAATAATTGATACTGTTCATTATTTACAAACTACTATAAATATCATGTATACCTTTTTGTAGGTTGAATTTTGAAGACCTAACTTTTAGGCAAAAAATTACAACATTTACCTATATATGAGCAATAAATTTTTGGAAGATTGAAATTTAAACATAATGGGAAAGACTAAGGACATCCCTTGATTTCAAAAAATAAATCCATAATGATTTTGAAGTCATAAATCAAGGGTTTACTTATGTACATAAATGCACAATAATTAAATCAATATACTTTAAAATATGATAGTGGAACAACTTTGTACAATAATAAGCTGAAACAGTTAAGAAAATTTTCCCCTAGAGGCATATATATTTTTCCTGTGCATTCACATTTGATAATATTTTGAAAGATATTGCATAGCAATAATATTCATATTTCAAATGTTCAATATATGAATCATGCATTCCTTAAAAATACTGAGGTAGACCTCAGTACATATTTAATAGAGGGAAAAAAAAAAAAAAAAAAAAAACACAACAAATTGTATGTTGATATTGAGAAAAAACAAAACAAAAAAAAAAAAAATACCCACAAAAACAAAGACTGTACTAAAGCAAACATGAAAACATTTTTCACCCAATCAGATATTTCTTCTCTATATATTTAATTACAAAACAATCACATTAAGTTTGTGCATTAATGAAGGGGTAATGTACGTAAACCTGAAATCTAAAAATGACAATAGTGTTTTGTATTTATATCATTATAATAAAAAAAAAAAAATCAACATGAAGTTTGTTAACAGGCAACAAAGAAAGTTTACCAAAAATACCTGTAGAACAGACAGAATTATATGCTAAATATCCTTTATTGAGTAATGACTTAAATAATTGATAGTCTCAAAAATAGTTTTAAAAAGTAATATATATATGTTGTATATTTAGGCAGCAAATCATTATCTAAACAGGTTTGGTAGAATACTGAGGATTGTTTCTTTTTTTTAAAAATAATCTTCAAGTGAAGATGTTCAACTCTTCTCACTAGTCTTCTTACTTCTGGGTCAAGTTGGTAAAGAAAGAACCCTATAGCAGCTCAAGCACTTTCAACCATTTTGCTGGTCATCTTCAGGGGTTGTGTTAGATCATTTGTTGCAGTGAGTTTTATATTTATTTAGAGTGATTTTTAAAATTTTTTAATTATATATATATAATTATAGATGGGGTTGGTTCAATCTTACACCAATGTGCCTGTCCAAGAAACAGTAAAAATTATCATAGAAAATGCATATAATCACCCAGCCATTCCACCTCCTACCTTAAAACCAAACATCCTCAAAAAACTTCTCCATGCTTGCACAACCCAAGTTCCTTTCTACGACCCTTCAGGAAAAATATACATGCAGACAGTATTAGTATGGGTTCTCCACTCGGACTTTCTATATCCGAATTTTACATATCCCATATTGAAAACAAAATATTTAACATAATGAAAAAGCCCAAAATCTACATTTTCTATGTAGACGATATCTTCATTGCCACATAATGCCATAACAAAATTAACAAACTAAAACAAACCCTTGAAAAAACTGTACTAAAGTTCACTACTGAACTCAACATTATTAAAAAAAATTCCCTTCCTAGACATTCTTACTGATTCCAGCAACAATGATTAATTCATTACATCCCTATACAAAAAAAAAAAAAAAATCAACCACTTAACTATCATAGCAAATGCCCCCCACCAAAAAAAACAAACTTATTCCATCGAGCTTATCACATATCCTCCTCCAAGACAATATTTTACAAAAAATTAAAGAACAAAACAAACTTTAGTCAATAACTAAACTATATCTCCATAACATCCACGAAAAAATTATAATACTAACAGAATCAAATGCATAAAAACTATAAAGTAGACAAGCAAGTAATAACCAACATTATATACAGACATATTAAACCCACTGAACCTTGAAAACAAATAAAAACATCCAACCTCATCATTAAGAACCCCCCCCCCTTCAAACTAATGCAGTATACAAATTTACATGTCCATTTCGAGAATGTTTCTTGGAAAATAACATAACACCTAATACCTACACTGTCCATACAACAATCACGCCCTCTCATAGCCTTACCTACCACCTTTCCGACACAAGTGCCATAAAACAGCATATAATTACAAAGCATAACGAAGACACTGACAAACTCAAATCCCCAGACATAAGATCCTAATTAACAAAACAAAAATTATATATATATAAAAATAATAAAAACAGTTTACAAATCCTCAAAGCACTAACTATAAAAAATTAAAAAACCACTATGAATAAAATAGCATTAACCCCTGAAGATGACTAGCAAAATGGTTGAAAGTGCTTGGGCTAATATAGGGTTCTTTATTTACCAACTTGACCAAGAAGTGAGAAGACTTGAATGTCTTCACTTGAAGATTTTAAAAAAGAAACAATCTGCGGTATTCGACCAAACCTGTTTTTATAAATATAAATCATTAGCTAAATTCCACCCCCATTTTAAGATTTGCATGCAAGTTTGATTTTTGAGAAAGTCTAACTTTTTAAAATCATATATATATATATATATATATATATATATATTCAGAAGCTTCATTTATATGGTCTACAAAAAAATCTATTGTATTGTATATAATGTGGTATTAGATAGACTAATTTTAATGGATATCAACTCATCTAGGGTTATTTCATGCCTAGTGTTTTGGGAATTGCATTCATTGTACATTTATATTTTTTTGTGTGTTTAAGATTTATTTTTGCAGTTATGTATTAAGTACCCCTTAATACAAATAATTTTTAAATAGATCTATTTGACCCATAGTTGGGTCCCTAACAGTATTAGAATAATATTGTTAAGCAATAGAAGTTATAGACAAACATGAGTATTTCCTTTTTCATCAGAAATTTATATTAATAAATAGCTCATAATGAGCAATTCTAATCATTCACACATGTAAACCAATATTAATAAGTTCAGTTTTACAAGGCTTATGGCCCAGTAGTAAGAAGTTTGTCCTTACTACAAGTACAGAAGATTAAACTAAAGTGGAAGGAACATATCTCGATCTGAGTTCTACTTAATGTGACTAAATATATTAATACAGATTGTTGGGTTGTCAGATGATAAAAATAAGTAAATAAAAACATCAAGATTTTTGTTAATTTTAATTATGCAAAAATGTAATCAAACTGATTCATTTATAAATGTATTTATCTGTCTTCCAATATTAGGAGCATAGCATCAAATTTTTAAAAGGGACAGAATTATGCATCATATTTCATTAGCATAAACTTGATCACAATATCAATTAAACTGCGTGTAATATTCACTATGTATGAACTGATAGAAACACTTTTGGTTATATATTGTCTTTTCTCTTCTAAAATCTTCACCATGAGCAGGATGTGACAAAGTCAAGTTTTAAACAGAGCTAAGTTGATTTGAATTTAGCTTTTCCTTCTAGACTGGTTGGCTAGCAAAGGTTAATAAGTGTAGTCTGCTCTACTATCTACTCACAGCTGGAGGAGAAGGGATGGATTTGTGCCTTTCCCCAGAACATTATTGTAAAATGAAGGCTCATCCATGATTTCAACTCTAGTCACAAATCCTTTTCCTATGATGATAACAGTTATACTAAGTGTACCTTCTAAAAGGTTTGTAATAGAGATATGAATCTTAAAAATGAGAAGGGGAAAGCATACCTTTTTAAAATTGCAGATAATCAACAGAATAAAATTCTCAGAGATGAGAAATGGAACCAATATTGTAAGTTGGCAGAAAAATAATATCCAACTATCTTAAATAAATCAAAAGTGAAGATATTTCACAAAGGCATTTTCATTAATAAACATGTTATTTAAAATTGTCATTTTCTGGACACATCAATATTAACAACTGAATTCAATGAGAAAATATACTAGCTGAAAATGAATTAAAATATAAAATGCATGTATTGAAACTAAAATAAATAAAATTAAAAAAAAAAATTCCAGTAAGAAATAGTCCATTGGTTTTGCTCATTCAATTCACTTAAGCTGTAACTTTATGTTTTAAACAATATATCATACCTTGTTTTGAAGAGCTTTTCACAAAGAATGCTAAAATCAAATTCAAAATGGTGTTTAATGATCATTATCAAAAATTATATATAAAGTAGTAGTATTTTTTCAAATTGTTCTTAGTTTCATGTTTCAGCTGGTTAAATCTCCAGCCTTCTTCAGGTGAAATTTTATCTGGTAATTCTATTACTATTGCAGTCTTCATGGATACTGAGTTTTAAAATCATTCTTTAAAAAAAAAATCACCTTACCATTCCAAACTGTAAATATATTATTTTATCTATATTATTCATATTCTAGTATAACATCAACCCTTTGTTCATGGAGCCCGGGTAGGGAATGAGTTTTTCTTTTTGGGAATTAAAAAAGAAATTAAGCAACATATTAAAGAAATGAAAACAATAGCTCAAGTCATCAGTCAAGAAAAAGACTTCTTTAGATTACCATAATCTCTGCAACCAGTCATTCTTATAATACAACTTTTATAATTGATACTATAATAGAACTAAGTAGAATCTATATATGTCCAGATGACTGCATCTTGGTCCAGGAAAGAATTTATAATAGTAGAGACCATGTCATTAATCTATGAAGTAGTAACTGAAGAGGGGGGGGGATATTTTTATATGTTGTCATATGTTTCATAGTAATGATAATCATCTTAAGAAATTACAATACATTTTTAACAATGACTGAACAAAAATTATTATTTTATTCATTTTAAGCAAGATGCACCCTAAATGAAGCCTTTTAGAATAACCTTTTTGTCGCCCATTTCACAAACGAGTCAGTGATATGATTACATTGTTGCAATCACTGCTAGATAAGTGATATAATTCAAGTATATAAATGTCAAACACTCCCATGTAAAGTTTATATTATTATTTGTTGATAGAATTTATCAATATAATCTGACCTATTTCTTTGCGTAACTGATAAACAATAGAGCTTAAAATCATTAAATATTTAAAAAAAAAATCATTTTTCAATATGATCTCAAAGTCAGTTAATACTAGTAGGTTTTTTTTTTGAATAAGCATAACTTTGGTATTATAAAAAAAAATGTCTTTCGCAAATCTATTGAATAAAGTAATTTATTTTGAAACAAAGAATAGTTACTTGTTTAAATGAAAAGAAAAAAGAAAAAGGTGAACAGGTAAATTACATATTACTGAAAACAGGAAAAATGTATGAAGTAAATCAAGGAAAACAAAAAGATAAAATCCATAAGTCCTCTTGAAACAGACTGAAACAAAGAAACGGATGACACTGATATTAAGCACTACAGTACTCAGGCAAATAATATAATATAATATAAAAAAAAAAAAAAAAAAAAACAGAATTAGACATTGTTCAAATCAACTTATTTGTTCTTTCCAGTGGGTCACAGCACATACCAAAGATGTACAAGTTGGAAGAGTGTGAGAGAGAGAAAGAAAAAATGTGTTGGGGTGAGAAGTCTTGTCCTGTGAGAATGGGACATTGCTTTACATGATACTGGATACAAAAGCTAAAAATAAGAAACTGGAGTGGCAGACAGACACTTGGATTATGAACATGATTTATAGAAGTACCAATTAGGATTATATAAAAAAAATTTAAAAAAAATAATTTTTTTTTTAAGTTTAAAAAAAAATCACATGAACAAAGCTAAAAATTGAGAATCCTTGGAAAAGTTTTAAAATCACTGCTTAGAGAGAGAGAGAGAAAGAGAAAAGAAAAAATAAAAGGCCATAACATGAAGAAACAAAGTCACTAGTTACAGTAAAGACAAGTAACAATACGACAAACTGACCAATATGACTGCACGGAACTGAATTGCACTAAACACACCAAACTGGTAGCACCAGAAAGAAAATAAACAGCAAGAATAAAAGAATGAATGAATGAAAATAAATAATGAAGGGACATTGGGAAATGAAAAAGATTTTCAGAACAGATCAAAAGCAAAACTCAGCTCAGATTTGAATTCCTAAATCAAAATGAATTGTACTTAATTTTTTTTAATGAATCATTTGGTTTTTAGTACACTCGAGAGTAGGTGTCAAGTAACCTTTAATAATTACCCTAAATATTACTGGCATATTAGGAAAAGCATTAAAAGAAATTTTTAAAGTGTATTTAAGATAATTTCAAAGTTAATGGTTCTGGATTAACTCACAAATCAACGTTACAAAAAAAAAAAAAATAAATAAATAAAAAATATAAAGTTTTATGAGTGCATAGTATTCCAGTGACATATAAGAAATAAAATGTTATGTCAAACATTCATCTAGTTACTTTAAAATAAGTGATAATACATAAAAATGTTATAGTTAAGAGTTTTATAATTTTAACATTTGACTTTGTTGTTATATTCATAATTATCAATGATTATGTTATTCAAAATTATTTACATAATCTTTTATTAATGAGTATTTACAAGAAATGTAAAGAATAAAAAGTTCAAATATCAAAAATTTTACTTGATGTATATCTTTAAATTATTACTCAAATGTAAAAAATCTTTAAAAATTAAATTACAGTATATACTCAGTAATGAACAACTTCATGTTATAAATAACCTCTAATTTCAAGCCATAGAAAATTGTTTTTATCATATATAGAGTATAATGAATGGTTGTTTAAAAACATCTTTGGTAATGAACAACCCTATGTTTTTGAGAAAAATTAGTCTTAGTCTTAAAACAGTTCATTACATGAGTATATAATAAATCAGAGTTATCATGAGTTGCATATCAAGTATACTTGAATATAAATATACAAATAGCATCTTAAAAGTATATTGTGGTATTTTAAAGAATTTTGAAAATAAATCCAAGATTAAAGGAAAATGAAAAAGGAAATGACAATTTTTAGACTGCATTTTGTTTTGATCTTTTGACTTTCCTTTGATATCAAAATAGCTGAAGAATACAAAGGATGTCACTTTTCACAGAGGCAAAAGTGTTTTAAAGACTGAAATAGCCTAAAAAGAGAGCCATAGAAAGAAAAAAAAAAAAAAGAAAAAGAAAAGAAAATAAAGGGAAACATTCAAGAACCAACAGGCGCCAAAAGACATCACTAAAGGACAGTGCAAAATGAAAATGGATATAATAAGAATAAAGTAGTCTATTGAGAAGCAATGGTTAAGATTTGCAAAGCGGAACTTGTAAATTCTTGGTTTGACTGCTGTAAAAAAGAATTACTTATAGTTAGGGGGAGAGAGATAGAGAAGTGAGGTGATAGGGCTGAAGAAATACTATTGGGTAAAGGGAAAAGTAAATATGATACGTAAGTGTCTTGTAACTGAAAAGGTGGTTCATACCAAAATGAGTGTTTTTATTATGATTAATTTACAGATAAGTGATCCATCCTTGCACTGGATCTCTAGTTATTAAATTTGTTATGTATAAAATGGTATTTGAAAAGTTATAAACCTATTTAAAATTAGTCTTAGATAATTGTAATTGATGACTTGTTTGGAGAAATTTAGTACTGTGTCAACCTTCAGAATGAGATTAGAGGAAGAGGCCACCTTTTAGGACTAAGGTGAAAACCAAAATAATGAATTAGGGTAAAAAAGAATATTTTTCATTAACAAAATCAGACTTACAGAACTTAATAATGAAAAAAAAAAAAAAAAAAAAAAAAAAAAAAATTCATCAGAAAATATGTACAAGTGGTTGATAGAGAGAAAAAAAAAAAAGGATATGCAGCAGTCAGACCAAGAGTTGGGTTGGGGAATGTAGAGGCAAAATTGAATTGCATTGTGCCTGATGAAGTGTTAAAAGAAAAAAATAAGAGGAAAAGAACTTGACGAAAGAGAAAGCAGCGATAAGTTTGTGTTAGAAAAGAAGGGTGTCTTGCCTGTCAGTTAGTAACAACAGTGAACTTGCATTTTCATACACATCATCTTGACTCTCCAGTGTCGAAGGAGACTTGGTCTCCACTTCTTCAACTAACATTCTCCCAGGGGGCCTCGCCTACAACATAGGACAGCAGTTGATATTTATCATACAGCTGACTTGAAAAAAGCAGAGTAACAGACATCAGGGGCCTGCTGCTGCTACTGCTGCACTCTTGCTGTAGTGGTAGTAGGGGCAAGAAATAGCCAAGAATGAAGCACCCAAAATTACTAGCCATTGTGGCTAGCAAAAAGAAAGAATAAAAATTAAACACATTAGTGTTTGTGTGCAGAAGGGGAAATACCTCTCTTGAAGAGATTTGATTCTGGTAGCCAAGAGCCATACATGTAAGGATTCCCATTGTAGCTGTAAAAGAAACTGAGGAAATCTCCCACCACTCTCCCCTCAAAAAAAATTTAATAAATAAATAAAATAGAATAAAAATAAATAAATAAAATAAAAAATTCTTGATTAACAATTTTTTTTCTCCACTTATGAAAACTTATTCTGGAAAGAAATTATATACGATATATACTCACATATCGTGACTTTTTAAGATTTAAATTTCAGCCTAATATTAGAGATACAATCTTGATGTGTGTAAATACTAGTTTTGTCTAAACTCTTGTATTGGGCAACCCTCGAATATTAGGTTACAGAAAGCCACATGATACATGGGTATATACAGTACTTTGAATGTATGATGATCTTAAAATGAAGTTATGAGCACAAAGCATTTTCTTCAGATAAATTGGTGGCACTCACTGGCATGCACAAACTTTTGTCCAGGTTGGTAATATTTATACCATTTTGATTTGTAGAAGGCAAGCTGAGTGGGGTAATGAATGAAAAAGCTTTTTGCTCAGATTGATACAAACATCTTTCTCAACAAATCAACATTTCAGATAAAACCTTAAAATTTGTTTTATGCTCCAGCACTTGGCTAACATTGCAAATGCTTCCAATAAACAAACAGCAAGTAACATATTAATTAGATGGGTGAACACAATGACTGGCATATTTAATCAAAGTGGCCAAATGCCAATAAACACCATTTATTATCAAAAGAAAATGGAGAAATTTAATGTTTTTTTTTTTAATGAAAGGCCCAAAACAATTTTCTGAAAACTCAGTCTTAAGAGATTCATCATCTTATTTCCAAGATTTTAGGATCTTCAAAGTTAATTGTATTTCATAAAAATACATTTTACCAGTGAATAAAAAGTAACATATATATATATATATATATATATATATATATATATTTTTTTTTTTTAATTTAAAAAGATACAAGACAAACGGCAAAAGTATCAATACCAAGAAGAGGATGACAAAAAAAAAAAAAACCAAAAAAAAAAAACCAAAAAAAAAAAAACCCTAAATTTAACTGTTAAGATGACTGATTTTTCATTCTTTTATATGAACATGTAAATAAATTTTGAACAAGAGTAGTTACAGCAAATTCAACACAGACTTTTTGGTTATGAAGAGTCAACAGCAATTATTAAGACAATTTGATTTTTATTCAAAGACTATATATCAATTAAAAAAAAAAAAAAAAAAAATTAATGAAGTAAATCACTGAAGTTGATTGTTATTTAACAGGTTTGCTCAGATGTATTTGTAAATGCAATGGTTGTTCAATTGAACAAGTTTTTAAGAATACACATACACCCATCAGGTTTTTCAGATATCATTAGGAAACTATAAAAAGAAATAAAAATCTGAACTCAATATAGCACTCGCAATTTTTAATTAAAAGAAAAACTGATATGTTAAACATTTCTATTAAGTTACAGTACTGGACAAACCCTGCTCCCAAAAAGAGACAGTGAAAAAATTTAACTATTTTTATTATTGCCATAAATTTTAATGAAACTTCAATGACTTCAAGACATATTAGGGAGTTGTTATTTTCCTGGTTTATTGTTGTCAAAGTTTCCCTAGTTGTAGCAAAAGATCATTAACAAATGACTAATTACAAATTAGGATACCAAATCAAGGAAAAGAAAATTATAAGAAATATCCTATGTTTTGGTATTTCTAAGAATTTTCTTCTAAGTAAATTATGACTTTTTGCTACAACTAAATTTTATCAAAATTTGTGGCAATAAGAAAATGGTTCATTTTTTTTTTTTTTTAATCCAATAAAGGTGATAAAAGGTGAAACTGTTTTAGTCATGATTACTGTATCAATTTTTTTCTTCTTTTCACAAAATTTGACATTTTCAAATTTTCTCAGTAACAAATACAGATTGGCAGCCAAAAAGATGCCATTATCACAAGAACAATAAAAATACAATCAAATCAAACTATATTTAAATGCAGTCATTTCTTAAATTGTAAGAATATATAAAGCAATAATCTTTACCATCCAAAATGTAGGGTATAACAAATAAAAATTGATCTTTGAAACATGTTTGTGGGCAATGTGAATTAGATTTAACAATCATGAAACCTGAAATATATTTCAATGTATCATTTACATCTTGAAGATGAAACTGGTAATTCAATGAATCCTGTATATAAAGCTAATATAAAAGTAAAGAAATACTACATTTAATCCAAAAATTTTTTGCCTGTCAAATTTTCAAAAGTCAACTGATTTTCTGCCATATTATCTATTAGGGGATAAAGGTGGAAATAAAAACAATGCCATTTAGAAATACATACTATATATATTTGTCTTGATCTTGCCCTTCTCAATACTGGCCTAAATTGCTTGACAATCAAGAACAGAAGTGCATGGTGGCCAGCAATGTGAAAAACATCAAATAATCAGGCCAATAAAAGAATATATATATGTGTGTGTGTGTGTGTGAGAGAGAGAGAGAAGTGAATTGAATCCAACAATGTAGGTAGAAAAAAAAAAGGAAAAACCCTTATAACTACGAGGTGCATATGATAAGTTTACCGACTTTTTTCGTATGGGCACTTTTATCGATAGTACACACATCAAACTCTAGTCCCCTTCGAAGTAATCTCCTCCAGCTGCAATGCACTTGTACCGTTCCAACAACTTATGGAAGGCCTCTTGTGTGAGTGTGTCAATGACCTTCGTCACAGCCTCTTTCATCTCCTCAATTGTCTCATAATGACAGCCTCTGAGCTTAGGGAATAATCAAAAGTCACAGGGAGCAAGGTCTGGACTATAGGGAGGGTGAGGAACTGTCTTGATGCCCATCTTGGTCAAATAGTCTGTGACAAGGATGGAGTTGTCGACTGGTGCACTGACCCGATTTGAAGAGTGCTGGCCTCTTCCAATGGAATCTCTTCCTGAACTCCCTTAAAACCTCAACATAGTAACCCTAACCCTTTGGCCAAGCAACTCTGGTGTATTGACTTCCTTACTCCTTCCACACCTCTCATCATCCCTCACAGACTCCCTGTCTTCCTTGAATCTCTTATGCCACTCAAAAACTGATGCTCAATTCATGCAAGGTGGTCGAAAAGCAGTCTGAAGCATTCCATATGTTTCTGTGGGATTTTTTCCAAGTTTAAAACAGAATTTTATTGCATATTGTTCTTCTAAAGTGTCAGATTGCATTTTTGAAATTCATCAGCTGTGACAATCAGGCTTTAGTAGGGTGTATTCGAATTCCTGCTGTAGCTGTTCATTTGAAGTTGAAATCATAAAAATTGGTCAGTCATCTCATAAGATGTATAGCCATAACATACTGAATTTTCAAGAGTCTATGACAATTTTAAATGCCCATACAAAAAAAAGTCTGGAAACTTATCGTATGCACCTCGTATTTCTCATTAAAAAAATTTGACAAAATATTTTGTATTCAGACAAAACCTTGAAGTTGAAACGCATTGGTACAATAAACGAACCACAAAACATCTGTTTTTACTATATATATATATATATATATATATATATATATATATATATATCACATACACTTGTTTATTTTATTTTTAACTTGCACATGATTAACTAGGCAATATCATATGAAATTAATTTGCCAGACCTTCAAAATGTAAGACATGAGAAGTAATAGACCTTACTCTGCAACACTAACTCATGATCTGTTGGTAAGTTGTTTAAATTCAGATTTGTCCAAAGCAAGAAAGTTTAATCAATATTACTATTTTATTTGAGTGGAGAAGAGACAAGATGGATTCAAATTCTTTCTCAAGAGCAATAGTGCAAAATGAAAACAGCTTTGGTGAGAATCTGAACTGATCATTGCAAGTTTATTTTCCACATCCTCACAGAGGTGAGAGAGAGAGAGAAAAAGAAAGAATACCAAAAATAGAATTGCATATTTGAGAAAGATTCATTGTCAATACACAGATCTGTTTTACAAATTATCCCTACTAAAAGAAGCCATTTTATACAAACTCTTCCAATTTTGGTTTAAATGGTTAATCTTTGACTGACCTATGATTATGCAACCTCATAAACAAGAATTGATACGGTGTGTTGTGATAAATTCCTTAACCCTGATTGTGACACAAATTCCAGAGACTTTTAATCATTTTTCTATATGGCTTAATACTTAGTTTGAGCACATCACCAACCAATACTTTGACCTCATCTACTTCCCTACTACTATGTTATTCAGCTCATAATCTCTACCCTTGACTGTTATGGAACAGTGTCATTCTGGCTTATGTGCATTCAAACTAACCAGGTTGATGTTGAATACTTTGAGCAACACTTAATAATTAATGAACTTCATTTTTATTTTATGTAATGCTACATATGGTATAAACATATCCTGTAACTTAGTTTGGTCATGGGGGGGGGCATGACTTATGTAGCATGTTTTGGGCATAAATAGTCTGGCAGAACCCATCCCTCTACAGGTCTACAACTGGTTTGAATTCAGAGTTTTCCTTATAGACCAGTTTTCATACCAAGATTAAAGAGCCTAGTCTGCTCTACTATTTATTCATAGCTGAGGGAGTTGGAAAATAAGTCATGCAACATTTTTATTTATGCATGATTAACTAGGCAATATCATACTCTGCCACATTAACTCATGATGAGTTGAACTCTGATCACTAATTCCATTTCCAATGACAATAACTATTATATTAAGCAATATTATTGATATAGTAATAACTATATAACATAAATCATTCTAAGTTTTAAAATTTCTCTAGTAAGATAAATGCACTGGATTAAAAAAATTTTTTTTTTTTTTATAACCTTTTTCAATATAAAATGCAGTTTTCTTCAGGATTTGAACTCTGGTAGCAGATTCTACTTCCAACGAAGATAACCGTTATATCACAAAAGATGATAAACATAATACATCAAATATATATTTCCTGTTAATCTAATTTTGATTTACAAACATATTTACAAATTTTGCTTTTTTTTCTCTGTAGAAAAAAAATTCATTAAAATGTTGATAGGTTAACATAACTGTAGATATGAATATTTTATATCTACAGCTCAAATGGTTACCAAGAAATATTTGACGCTTCATTATATACAAGGAAAAGAAAAGTTAAAAAAGCATCAATCTGTACACTACTATTAAAATGTTCTCACATATTTCAGGTTTTTTTTTTTTTTTTTTTTTGAGTACTGAAGCAATGACTGAGTCAATTCTGGTTCTGTGGATTTTAGCAATTTTAGTAAATTTTTCTTTACTATTTTCTTTGCCAGAGATGAACAGTTTTTCAAGCAGGTTGTTCTCAGAGTCAATGTAAATAAAATAGCTATAAAGCAGGGATTCAATACTCTCATAACTATACAAAATGAATCATTCTAAATTTTGAAGTTTTCCCAGTAAGATAAATGCACAGAATCAAAAATAAAAATAAAAGAAGCTCTTTGACAAGAATTTTAATTTTATATGTTGTCCATCTCTCATGACAAAGTTCTAGAAAAGAATTACTAGCATTGTTTGACTTAGTGGATTAAATTCACACAAAACAAATCAATTGATAGTCATCTATTAAAAAAGAATTTTAACAGCATACTTATGAGAAAGCAGAGAGGAAAAAAAAAAAAAAAAAAAGAGAAGATTAATTTAGTATAAAATTTCTAATATATCTAAAGTGTCAATAGTTATCAAAATATTCAAATGGAAGAACAATGAGATAGAGGAATACCCCGGATTTACAAATTGGTTTATTCCTAATGATGTTTGTAAAGTGAAGTATTATTAATCATGAAAAACAATACTTTAAAATATTTAAAATGTTAAAAATAAAAGCGTAATAAAATGATTCAAATGCTAAATAAATTGAATTCAAATGTTGAAAAAGACACTTATAATAATTCTGATACTTGTCTCTTGATTGGCACTTCTTGCATTGAAAATGTTGCCTGTTCTTCTTAGAAATGTATCAATCATTACCTGTTTTAATGCTTTTGAGGTTTTTTTTTTTTGTTTTTTAAAATTTCTTGATAGTAAATGCGAGTTTTTGTTAAGTTTGCAGCAATTGCTAAGCTTTAAAAATCAGAATCATGATGCTAAAAATGTCTAGCTTTTTCAATGAATTCCAAAAGCTTTTCCCAATTCCTCATAAGTGAAACATCTGATATGAATTTCAGCTTCATCAATTTTGTTTTATCTCTCCCTCTAATTTCTTCATTTCAATCAACTTGTGGTTTTTTTCTCCTTATCAGATTGAAGCAGTTTGTGTATGTATGCCATTAAAGGATTAAAGGACATTGCAAAATTCTTTTGAGAAGCAATGCTAATAATAAACTTTTATTTTGAAAAATTCTTTTAGAGTCACTGAACCCTTTGAAGAAGAAGAAGGAAAAAAAAAAAAAAAATCAAGTATTTTTTCTTTTTAAATAGTGATTTTTTCCCCAAAGCTGTTTTTGTTATTTTAATGGCTTCTAAAAACCTAATGAATTTTAAATATGAAGAGAAAATTGTAAGCTTTGAATGCTGAAAGTACACCTTTGATCATTGGTTGCAAGAATGATGTAATATTTGAAGGGTGGTGGAAGACTTTGATATTTTATAAACATACTAGGAAATTTAGCCATTGTTAAAAGCAGCTTTGAGATTTATACACTGCTGTACATGATTAATAGATTATTAAAGCATGCTCTCATACATTTAAGGATCAATCCTCTTATTAATCTAATAAGAATTGTACCCCTTGGCTCTGAAAAATGCAGAAAAACATACAAGGTGATGTCAAGTTGGGGTTTTTTTTTTGAGCAAATAAAAATTTCATTAGTAATATTGGTGATGCGTTGGTGAATACAAGGAGAAATTTAAATTACTGCAGAAAACAGATCAGGTCAGTATGATGTTTAAGAAATACAAAATAAAAGGGAGTATTATTCATTAGGAAAAGAATATTGAAAGGAATGTGCTTATTTTTCAATTTTTCTTTATTCTGGGACAAAATGGCTTGAAAATCCACTTTTAAATAACATGGCCATCACATAAACCTTTTTATTGTGTTTCCAAACTGGATTCTTACCTTAAGGTAAATAAGCAAGGATTTTAATATGTAGTCACTTCTTGTATTTCCTTTGAGCAATACTGTTAACCTATTTTTTGATGTCTTAACTTCTTTGTCAGTGAAGCTCCTTGGCATTCATTTTCTAAATGGACCAATTTTATCAACATTCAAAATTTGAGACTGAAGTATTTTTGTTCAATAACTAATTCTTAAGAATTTTGAAGCTACATTTTTATTAGTGCTAGCCGATTCCCTTTAAACCTTTATGCAGTGTAAATTTCTACACTTTTTGTTGTGACTGAATCAATTGTTGCCTGCAGAAAAGATATCTTTATAATTTTCTTCTTTTCTTTAAGCCTTTTTATAGAGAACTTAAGCAAATATATAAGCATTGCAACCTAGTCATGAACCCAAGTCAGCAATGTTTTCTTATACAAAGAATTAATCTATCAGAGTCTATTCTTCACAATTGAACTCAGAGGCTGGCTGTCTTGATATTTTTCTTTATCCTTTAGAATCATACATTTGAAGCTATCAAACCCAATTTAGTCGCAACATTTCAACTTTTTAATCTCATTTTTGTAACACGGTGGATTTATCCTTTGTATCATTTCAGTTGGATTTCTGAATTCTTTCATTTTTGGAGACTTAGGATAACATACATACAGAAAACAAAATTCAAAAACAGGGAAAAATGACTACCAAATATACTAGTGTCAAAGAAAACCAAACGAGCAGTGTAAAGCTGCTCCAAATGCTGTTGCTAGTAACTTGTAGTGCTAAGCACAATTGTCATAACAACCTGTTCTCAAAGTGCTTGTATTTTTCAAGTGGATTTTCAGCAGGTCATAGTATGTTTTTGGTGACAGGAGAAAGTTTATGGAAAATATAATAAATAAATAAAAAAAGGTAAATTTCTACATTAGTACTACACAAATAGGAAAATAATATCATTTAATTCCTGATATCTTCCAAATTATTTAATTACAAGCTTTTAAATAATTTTGTCATATATAGGCAAAAGTTAGGTAAGATCAGATTTGATTTGGCTATATATATATAAGCTTATAAAATAATTAGATTAATTTTTTTACAGAACTCAACCTGACCCAATGCAGATGATGCCTAACTGTGCAGGCTATATGTGTATATTATTTGGGATGTAATACTAATGTAATTTACCATTTTTCAATTTCCAAATCTGTAATTCCAGGGTCTTATAAAACTGGAATTCATAAAAAGAGGTACACGTGTGTGTGTGTACACTCACACACACACACATATAATTATAGGTAAATTTATCACATGGCAAATTCATTTTATCAGATTAATTGTGCTTGTAATATAGGATTTCCCTAACCCTAACCTTTTTATTAAATTCTGAACTTAATCAAATAATTTACCATATGATGAATTTACTGGAGATATATATATATATATATATATATATATATATATATATATATACACACACACACACACACACACCATTTAATTTAATGTATACATACATATTTACATATTCAATAGACAGCAAATACTTAAAAGCATATAAAGCTGTTTATCAAGTAAGGAATGAGCATGTGCTTATATACAATGGATTTCCAGTTTAATGAAACATTGGTTACAAAGAATAGTTATTTAGCAATACTAATTGTGGAAGGACAAAATCAAAACAATATTTTATGTAAAACTTTAAAAGGAATGAACTACTTACACGGAACAAAATGTATAGTCCTGATAGGCACTGCTAAAGTGGAATCCACTGTATATACAATTGCACATACACACGCACATATATATATATATGTATAGTATGTACAATTATGCAGATTTCAACATGCAGAGAGATACACTGGATTTATCTTATTAGTTGCTTTTTTTTTTCTATATTTCTTAATGTCATTGCACTGCCAGAGTGATAATGACAATAGCAAGTTAGCCATGACATACTCATTATCACAGCAATAGTGGAGTTAGGAATAGTAGTTAAAACATAGATATAGGATGCATGTTAATTTACAATATAAGATTTGGTGTATTAGCAAATGTAGTAACCTAACATCAAGCCACAGGACAGGAATATGCAAAACACATGAGCATATATAAATGTGTGTGTGTGTGTTTGTGCGCGCATATGTTTGTATGAATGCATATATTATATGCAGAGGACAACAAGGCAATGCTGATAAAAATAACAACAATGATGATAACAGGTGATTGGCCATCCTGTTTCAACATGCAGTGAAAGAGTGGCAGGCAGATAGCTGATACCAATGTATATTACCACCCCCCTTCATTTGTTTTTCTTTTTTGATTTTACATGACATCCACAAAAAACTCACATGGATTCCCCATGGCCATTCTGAAAGACTGTCGGCTTCCAGAGAGGTCTGGGGGCATCTGTCCAAGTTCGCGTGGCATTGGCGGTAAGCTGCGCTCACTGGGGGCCCCTCGTCGGGCACTGGCTAGGCTGCCCGTATCTGTGTCACTGCTTCCACTACCTGCAGGGCTGGCAGATTTTCGTTCAGATTTCTCCTTCTCTTTTTTCTTTTCACTACTACCAGATGCACTGCTCCCTGCAAGAGACATGTAATAAGAAAAGAGTAGACAAAATAACTAATATTGAAAAATTATATCACTAGCAAAGGAAACAGTTATTAAAAAAAGGAATAATTTCTTTTTTCTTCTCCAAATATTTTGCTAATTATGAACAAGAACGTTGTTTCTATGTCATATTACTCTTAAAAACAAGCACGGTCTTTTTTTTGTTTTTGTTTAATATAATATCATCTAACTAAATTAGCTACAAAATTTAAACAAAATATTGGAATAATTAAATGGGAAACCGAAATACAGGATTTGGTGTATTAACACATGTAGTAACCTAACATGCAGCCACATGACAGGGAGGGTATGCAAAACATAGGAATATATATCAGTTAGAGGATAACAAGGCAATAACAGATGATTGGCCATCGGGGATTCCAATTTCCTGAATTGTCATTTCATGGATTCCAAGATATCATAAATAATGTAATAAAAATAACGAAAAAAATTTATTTCAAAGGAAGTAATAATCTATCTCTAAAAAACAAAACAAAAAAAAAACCATTGCTACTAAAAATTAAATTTGACGAAGTAAACACATTTTGCTTAGAATTTCTTCAAAATCAAGAAAAACAGAAGTTAGAGAAAATTGGACGGCACTTTAAAAGAATAAGAAATACTAAGAAAAATAATATATTTTATAATCTACTTTTGTGGCTTTAATGAGAAAATAAATAATTCAAATTTAGTGAAAAAACACATTCAAAACAAGGTAAAAAGCAGCATAGAGTTAATATTTAGGAAAGCAATAAGCAAATAAGGTGACATCTTATAAGTTTTTAACCCCACACAGGAGAAGGGAGAGAGCAGCTACAAAGAATTATCAAGTATAATGAAATTATCACCATTTCAAAAGAAAAAATTAAATTAACTTTTATATTAATATTCTAGAGCAGTCTTCAATAAAAGCTTGAATAATTCCAAATCCATGAGACCTGGGTTCAATCCCAGGTCGAGTCATACCAAAGACTTTAAAAATGGAACTTGATACCACCTTGCTTAACACTCAGCATTATAAGGTACGGTTCAAGGGTAAAGTGGAGCAATCCAGGGAATGGAGTAGCGCCCTCCCCTACACCTTGGTGTAGTAGCTATCGAAAAGGGAGCCTTCGGGTCACCCTCGACTATGGTCGCTAACTTTACTTTTACTATTTGCTTAGTTAATATTGCTCATAAGCTTTCAATAGTATTGGTTTTTCGCGATTCTACGTAAATTCATTGTATCAGATTAATTGTTCTTATAAGATTTTCCTAACCCTATAGTTCTTTTTATTAAATTCTTAAAAGCAATGATTAAATCCTGAATTTAGACAAAAATAATTTACCTGCGATAAATTTACCATACAAAGAATTTACTGCCAATGAATTTATCTGATTTGCAGTTTTTCATCATAGTGAAGCAATAATCATTTCAAACACTTTTCTCAGTTAGAAATGGCTCTGATATTGTCCAGTTAAGCTTCAATAGTTACTTTGAAGTCATTCATTTTTTTCACTTAATCTTGACATTTACAAACAATGCTCAACATGGACTTAATAAAAACTAATCTAATTATTGAAAAGAGCTAACTAATCATATATCAAAAAAAGAAAGAAAAAAAAAAAAACAACAAAAAACAAACTTGATTAGTGGTCTTACAATTCACCAAAAATAAATCTAATCCACCCCAAATTTATAAAATGTGGTCTTATGCCAAACTTAAGTTACTCCAATATGAAAGATTAAGAGAGCTGTAATTTCTTTACAATATAAAATTTAATATTTCAATTGTTATAATAGTTAAAACTCACAAAATACTACCACGTATGCATATCATTTTTGCAGAAGATTTAAAGAACTATATTAGACAGTATTTACTCAAAGAAACAATACCAAACTTGTAACATGAACCCACATAATTTACAGCAAGATAACTTCCAACTTTTGTTACTGAACCTCCTTTATTATTTAGAATTATGATATCAAAAAAAGTGAACCTTTATGTAAGTTAACGTACGAGAAAAAGATTGACAAATTATATATACAAAGCAAAATTTTATTTATTAATTTCCTAATATTACACCAAACACATTTATGATTTTAAAGACAAATGTATGATTAAAAACATCAAAAGGATTATTCAGGAAAATTAATAAATATAACTATCTGCAAATAATAATATAAATTAGACTATCTTATAGAAAGTGCTTGTTCTATAAAAAAGATATCACTTTCTGCTATTAAGGCTTATAGGTATTAAAAAAAAAAAAAAAAAAAAAAAGTATGAAAGTCAGAAATCTGACATTTTTTTTTCTTTTTTACAAATTGGGTTGCAAAATATTCCATAATCAGCAAATAAAAGAGTAGTTTGTAACAGATCAACATTAAATGCATCATTATTTTTAAAAATCCAAATTAGATTATCCATCATCTAAACAATTACTGCTTGTAACTTAAATCTTCAACACTTGAGTACATGCAGCAAATAGTCCATTCCTCCCACCAAGAAAAAAGAACACAATTTATTCTGCTGTATGTATTCACTCAACTCCATTATCGCCAGGATGTGACAAGGTCAATTTTTAAGCAGAGTTTAACAGGTTTGAATTCAGAGTTTTCCTTCTCCAAGACCAGTTACCAGACTAAACTTAAAGAGCTAATTTTTTCTAGTGTTTACCCATAGCTGGAGAGAGAATAGATGGATGCATACCCTCCCTAAGAATATTAGCACTATGTGAAATGCAGACTCATCCAGGATTTGAACTCAGGTTGTTATGTCCATTTCTTAGGAGATAACTGTTATACCATCAGTACCTTTACTTTGCTATAAACCCTTTTCACTTGATTGGCTGTATTAAATCTACAGTATATTTAAATTTCTGCTGAACATTGTTGGCCAATTTTGAATTGTAATACAGAATAGTTACATCTGGCTGAAATTGTAATATTAGATTATGTGTCCTTCCTTTTATCATCTTTTGGTCTTCTCCTTGTCAAATCAGAGTGTTATAACTGATATCAACAAGGTCTACATTTCATTGAAATGTAAACCACCACTACGTTTAACATTTAAAATATTTTATGAACATATACACAGCAGAGAATAAGAACCTAAACAAATTAACATCCTTTTAAATAAATAGAAAACAACTTTAGTGGAAGTAAAAATAAAATCTAATATCTAATTTCGACAGATTTTCATTTCAAGTTTATATTCAATTTTAGAAAAAATAAAATAATTAAAAGATACAGCCAACTAGCAACCAAACACAAAATATATATAAAACATGTATAAGGAAAAGACACATTGAGAAGGTTGGGGTTGTTGAGAGGTCACAAAATCAAGGGGGAAAGAAAGAAAGAAAGGAAGGAAAAAAAAAAAGAAAAAAAAAAAGAAAAAGAAAATCAGGGTCCCAAAAGTATACCAATAATGCAAGAATTCATTTTCTTTTTAAATGGTTCAAGGAAATTGTTAACTTTATCCCCACTCCCTAAACATAATGTGTTTTGTTCCAAGCAGCAGCCGGTTTGTGTCCTCTCATGCCAAGACATTAGCAAGCTTGTTGAAATTTGAATTAGTTTTATTTCCCCAGCAAAAATTTGTTAACTAAAAAGTGACTAATCTCTCCAAAAAAAAAATAAAATAAAGAAAACTTAAATGTTAAATCATTAATTCTAACAATAGTAAAAAGTTGCTCAAAAGATCTTTATTCAACTGCTTTCATAATGACAAAGGGAAAGTCTAGGTAGAAGACTCAGTAAACAAAATTAATCTATACCAATTGATTTTTTAAAAATGTTATTAAAATACTTACAGGAAAACATGAGGAATTGATTCTGGTATATATTAGGCCTTAGTTCAAATAGCAAATGTCAAAGATTATCAACATTTTATTGTTTTGATCTATATTTATACAAATACATTTAAGTGTATGAAAAGTAGCTAATGTAACTTTATTTGCTTGGGAGGAGGGTATTTGGAAACAAAATTTTATTGAAATTTATGAGGGATATCAAACATGCACACAAATATGCAGAGAGAGAGAGAGATAAAATCTTTAATAAGCACAGTTGTTGATTGGCAAGCTTTTTGTCTAGAAACCACAGTAATTTGAATACTAAAGCACAATTGCAAAAATATACTTAAGAGTGGATCCTAAGATAACCCCACAAAATCTCTTATGTAGACATCTCAAGAATAAAATTTAGTGTGCGAGTGTGAGAAAGAAGCTTAATTCTATAATCTAAAGATTGCTTTATCATAAAAACAAATCCATTCTATGATGCAACTTTTTAATTATTTTTCATGAAAAGAAACTTTTCCCACTTCATTTGCATAAATGTTATAGAGCAATAATGATTAGCAAGTTTGTCATTATTTGTTATTGTCAAGTTTTGATTAGCCACTATAATGGCTCTGTATGAAATAAAGCTATTAATTATCTCTATTTGAGGATATATTTAGTGCCAATGGAACATTTTCATTCTTAAAACATTTTAAAGTAATGGTAATTGTCAATTAAATACAAGAAAGAAATTTTATACAGCTTTAAAAAAAAAAATTTCATATAGTATATTCTTATTTTGATGGCTTAACACATGGGATTCCAGATTTGACAATGATAATAAAGTGTTATAGCTATGAAAAAACTATTTATAAGAAATGTGGTAATTACATTGCACTTTGAGTAAAATAATGTGGATTTGAGTAGAGAAATTTTTTTTAGTGGTTTAAATGTGAAAAACTGATGATGATACATTAGTGATTTGAAGAACATCAATTCCTTCTAATGAGATTCACTGAAAGACAGGCATATGCAAGTAAATTTAATTTTTTTGGATGTATAACTGTCTTATGGTCAAACATTACATAAGGAAATAGCGAGTATAATTTTAATCCTTTTGGTGTGGAGAACAACTAGAGTTGCCCAAATATACTTCATCCAACTTGACATTATTTAAAAATCTTTTTGATCCTGTTTGATAAATTCTCCACAGAAATACCTCTAGCCAAATAAACAAACAACAACAAAAACTATTACTTCTAAAATCTTAGAAGTATTAGAGAATTTTAATTCTTTTCCTAGAAACACACTTATGTGATTACTCACTGATGATAAATAGTGTATTGTAATTGTGAAACTACAATAATCTTTATATTTTATGGTCAAAAGTACATTCCAGTCATTAAATTTGTTGCCAAACATGCTGCACCAAAAAGGTTAATATATTTTATTTTATGATTTTATCCTCAAAAATAGCAAACTATCTCAAACAGTCAGGTAAAAGTGCAGTAAAGGTAACCCAAAGCCAAACTTTTTTTTTTCTTTTACTAAGATCTTATTTTTCTGATGCAGGTATAATTGAGGAAAGCTTTGGTAAACACACTAGTCTCTTTTCCCAATGATACCTGCATCCAAAAAATAAGGCCTAAGGAAAAAAGGTTTGGTTTTGGATTACCTTTACTGCACTTTTAAACCTGGACTAAACACTATATCAGCAGCAATTATTTTGGGTTATTACTGTATCAAGAGTTATTAATATTAGTGAAATGTAGAAGGCAAAGAAAAGTATTGCATACACATGACATAAATACAAAAGCATTTTAAAAGCAGATAAGAAATAATAAATATGCAAATAAAAATCAAACAAGCACAAATGTGTCATGCAAAACTGAAGCAAGGGAACCTAAAAATAATTATTGGTGAGAATATATTTAAAAAATCCATAATTTACTTTTCTGTAGTAAGCAAAGTCAAATATTGTTTCACATTCTACAGTTAGGTATAAGCATTAAGTCAAATAGAAATAAAATAGAGATTGAAAGTTCTCCAATTAAAAAAAGAAAGAAAGAAAAAGGGGTGAATAAAATTGTCAAAAATTTCCAGGTATAAAAAGAAATAGTTCTTTCTTCATCCTTTTTAAATTTAAAGTGATCATCAAGTGAAATTCTAAGTATAAAACATTTTCAATTTAACCAATTGACAAAAGCAAATTTCTTAATCAGGATATTAAGACCAACAAACTATGAATATCACAACTAAATACTTGTCTTGATGTTGTCAATCTTTCTTTGTTAGAGAAGCAACTGGATAAATTATACAAGAATAGAAAGAAAAGAAAAAAAAAAAAAAAAAAAAAAGATATACCAAACTGATAGAGACAAAATAGTTAAACTGATCATTTATAATGCAGGGTGATTAAAAAAAATAAGAAAATGTTAACACCTTTATCAGAGTACCTGGATGATATAATTTCATTCAGTTTTCACATGTTCACTATTCTTGTCAACACTTTCTTAGAATTTTCCACAGGTGATTAAAAAGAAAAAGTTAATATTTCCATGGGCGTATATCTATGAGAAAAGCAGAACTGATACTATGGAGACCATCTGAGGAAGACAATAAAGATAGTGAACAGGTAAAGACTTTCAAATCAATATCATGAAGGGGGTCCAATAGAAATGTTAACATTTTTGAACTACCTGTACTATGATAAAATTTGTATGTGTTTGTCCAATGATCAAGGTCAAATAGAGAGTTCCAGGAATCTCATTTTTCTTGCATAGATATCAATTTGTTCTTGGACCCCAATACAGATAGAGTGAGTTTTATCTGAGGTCATTGGAAGCCTTTTAATGGCAAAATAGACTATAGCTGCCTAAATGAAGTGGGGCAGAGACTTTGATATGAAGTACAAAAATGTTTTTGATCCTATAAATGGTGGGACAGATGAGTTCAAATACATATTTTTCATGTATCCAGCTATGAAAAAAAAAAAAAAAGATTCATCATATTTGCAAAAGATGGGGGGGGGGGAGAGAAATCAAAAATATGTACATAAAGGCTTTAAAAAATTAATCAGAATTTTTCATTATGCTTAAAACTCTTTTTGTATCTATAAAATCTCCGTAATATATATTCCAAAATTATTTTATTAAAATATTTTGTTTATGTTCTTTCCCTGAGCATCACTCATATAGTTCTGTTAGATTTGAATAATAAAGAAAATGATCACTGGGTAAAATATATTCCATTAAACAGTTTGAGATAACATCAGAAAGGATACAGAATAATAACTTATCCTGAATATATAAAATGTTAACCTATTATTTTTAAGATTGCACCAGAAGTTCAAATTTAACAACCAAATCTGTTTGCTAGCAACAGTACAATACAAAAAGCAGTGTAGCATCTAAGAAAGCAACAAACATCAGAAAATTTATAAGATTTATCACAATGATAAATAATTTCCTTTTGAAAACTTGTAGCTGAGCTAATAGGTTTTTATATTCTAAAAACAACTATTCTTAGAATTGTTACTAATGGCCTAAAAAGGCCACACATTAGCTCAGTAGACATGTTTATTAATGAGAAAGAATGCAAGATCTTTTTTCTTAAGTGCATACAACAAAAAGACCTTTACCATTCTGAAGCTTTTCATATAAGATATAAACAATGTGCTTTTCATAAAGTATTTTATAAGCAGTTTCTTTCATAGAAAGACAGAAAAATCTAGCAAAATCATGATTTATAAGCATTTCAAGTAAGAGTCTATTTATTGCCAATGTCAAAACATGTGATATAATAGATATTTTGACTATAATTTTGACATCAAACTAGCCTAGTAAGTTTATTTTTATACAAGTTAGTAGTTTATGAAATTTAAAATTTCTATTCTTTATATTGTAGTTAGTATCATAAGTTCCCAATTATTTTTGTTGACAAGGAAAAAGATTATAAAAGATAAAGATTTTCTTTAATATGCACTAGAGAAAGTTAAAGAAAAAAATCAGATTGGAAAATCATAAAAATGCCTAGAAGACCAAGCCAAATAGAATTAAAAAAAACAAAAAAAAAAAAAAAACAATGTAGTGTTAGATCTGAATGTGAGTGTCCAACTGCTGAGTGGGAGTGAGTCAGGAAACAAAGTTTGAGTTACAAACCCGAACAACTACATGCAGAGTTTGCCCTGCAGACATGCTCCCTGTGAACATGCTGGGTGGTGCCTGTCTGAAACGTCCCTGGGCAATTGGGATGATGCGAAGTTTTCTTATCCTTATTCTCCCAAAGCTTGCGCAAATGATTGTAAGTGCTAGTTAGACATGTGCAGTCTTTTGCTGCAAAACAACAACAGAAATATAACAGAAGATGGAGATATACAACAGCACAAGGGCAGCTGTAACCATGACAACAGCACCTAGTTGGGTATAGTTGGTGCTAGGTGAAGAATGGTGGGAGTATGAATAGATGAACAAGTGGTGGTGGTCAAATGAAAACACCTTTGAAATCAATACTGCAGAGTGGCTTGTGTGTCAGACTGGAGAAATGAAAGTGAATTGTAACACCAAACCTGCAGATACCTCATCCACTTAAAAGAATTTTAGTGGAATTTCTATAAGCTTTATACTATGTTTTACCAGAAATAGTTACAGGAAAGAATGTCTAAATATGCTCAAAACTTGTACTTAAAAAAAAATAAAATAAAAATAAATAGATCCAATATTATCTAAAATTTCTAAAATGCTGTGTACCTTTCACACAATTTAAAAAATTTTTTTAAACAAGGAAAATTATAATGTAGACATGTAAGTTACTTGATTAGTGTGGTGATCACCTGATTGAAGCATTTCAAGCCATGGAAAGTATCCACTGTTGTTGGGAGTATCATGGTAGTTGGTGAGCTGACACATTGTTCATTGCTTTAGTGTGTGATTTAAAAACCACATATATGAACATATAACATAATCTAAGTCAAAAACATATGCTTTACAAGTTTAAACTGGACCATAACGCATAGAAATAACCAAAAATATTTGTGTGAAAGGTGAAACAGTTGATTGAATTTCAGTAACCAGTTGGTTCAAGAGATTTTGTTTGGGTTGCAAGAACCTTGGCAATCAAAGTCAGGTAGACCCAAACTCAGAGAGTATCAGGTGAGCTTGGCATTTCCCAAGCCCAGTGTGGTTCCTCACCTATATAACCTTGACAAAAGGTCTGGTCTTAAATAACCAAAATATTATGAAACTTTAGAATCACACTAGTATTTCCTAGTAAGAAACTATTACCAAGCAAAAAAAAAAAAGAGGACATTCTTTAAAAAAAACAAATTATCCTTCGTGCATGTGTGTGTGTATATATATATATATATATATACACACACAAAGTCCTTGTTCTAAATTTCAAAATAAATTGAATTTATAAAAATTTCTTTAAATTTTCCTAAATGAGGAGAACACAAGCTTTTAGAAATTCCTGCTAAGATTTAGTTAAATATTTCAACTCAGAGAATATTAAAATGTGAGAAAAATTTTACAGGCACCAATTCCCCACCACCAAGAAATGCATTTTGGTGGTAATAATAATTTTAGGGTAATTTGTCCTTTCTAAAAAAAAAAAAAAATAAACACAACCAGAAATAAGCTGAATTTAGTCTTGAGAGAAAAACTAATGATTTTTTTCTTTTGTGTCCTAAGTTGACATGATTGCATAGCAACTTGGAAATAAAGGATTGGATTATTTATAAATATAAAGAAATCCATTATTTACTTAATGTAATAATGGATATGAAGATATTGTTCATGTTTCCAATAAAATATAAAAAATCTTGTGCTGTTGTTGTTCCCAGAAATGAACATTAATAAGAACATAAAAAGACCAGCTTTGGAGATGCAAACAGGTTGCAATAACATTTGGAAGGCACCAGTTAGAAGAACAAAAAAAATGGCATCACATTGTTGACAGAAGAATAAATAAATTGTGAGGGAGGTGGAAGAGGCAGGAAAGTGAACAGGCAAAATAAAAACAACAAACCGAAAAGCAAACATGCAAGCAAGCAAAAAGGATTTGACAAGAAAAAAAAAAAAAGCCCTTACAGTAAGCCTTCTATGATGCCAAACAATACAATTCTCATCACAACACACATACATACATTCATTCTATTTTTTTTAATCCAGAAAATTGATACCTGAATAAATGTTTTATTAATTATGAAATTTTTTTCCTTTCATCATTTAAATAAAGGAGACAAAGTCTAAGTCTAAAAAAGTTTCAGAAAGACATGTTAGTCTGAAAACCATGTAAAACCTTTTATTGAATAATAATCTATAATTATAGTTTATTATTACTAGCAAAAATGTGTGCCCTCTATGTGCAAGTATTTAAGTTTTAAGGCAATAAAATATATCAAATTTGAAAGACTAAAAAAAGATTACTTATTTTTATTTTAATTGATTTTTACATAAAATTATACATAGGTATTGCTTTTAATTTGTTTGAGAATAAAATCAATAACACCAAATAATTATTTATTAAATCAATATGTAAATTATCCCCACCATATACTATGTAAACCACTATTTATTAGTGATATATAACAGATCACAGGATTCTTAATGTATTAGTAACATGGGCTGTTTTGAGGTAAATCTAACTCAGCTGGACTTGAAGAGAGACATTGTTAATAAATAAGATGCTAATTAAGATTGAATAATGATAATTTAATAATCATTGAGAATATAACAAAGGAAATTGTGGTGTTGGTGATGATGTAGTTTTAGTTACAAATCGATACATTATCATAAGATTTAAAAGAAAGTGGACCAGAAGTTTTATATTAAATATTATTTTTAGACCTTTTTTATTTGATTTTGTTTTAATAAACCTGAATTATGAGGAATCAACTGTTCAATTTACTATCCTCTAAAGCATAACCCTAACTTGATTTTTTAAAATCAGAATTGCAGAATACTGGATGTTATAGCAATAATTGAAATTATAGCGATATACATAATTCTTTCTTTTATATATAGAAAAAAGAAAAAAAAAAAAATTTAGCACAATGATATAGAACAGTTAAAACAATGATTACTGCACTGTGAACAAAACTTTCATACCCTATATCTATAGTGGGTAGTCTATTCTTTTAACTCCTCCAATCTGAAATATTCATGTGTATATTTCATGGTTTTGTTCTTGCTAGAGTTTGTAAACATGAAAATTGTTAAAGGGTTTTTATATATATATATATATATATATATATATATATATATATATATATATATATATCTCATCATCATCATATCGCGCTGGTAGCACGGATATCCCTGACCCTCTCTCGCCACTCCTCCCTATCGTTCATCGCCCTAGGTAGGTCTTCAGGACAACATCCCATATCCTCACATAGCTGCTGAATGTACGTTCGTGCTGGTCGTCCTGCTTTTGCGCGGCCATGTGTGGGGATCCATAAGAGTACATCTCTTATGAGTTCATCTCTGCATGCTTGATTAAATAATAAAGACATTTTGTCTATATAATTTTATTAAGATCCTTTCGAGTTTCCTGATATGTGTTGGTTGAAATTAGTGGATGAATTTACCAAAATTGTCCCAAGCGCATTATGTAAACACAGAGTTGGATAAAGCTGAGATACTCATGAATTTAAAAAACAGAATGCCAACAACAGAAATAGAATATTTTCAAGAAATATGGAATATAAAAAAACAAACAAACAAAAAGCTAAAGATATTTCAAAATATTGTCACTGAGAGAGAATTTTCTAATTTGTTACGAACATTATGTGCTTCAGTATTTAGGGTGTTTATCTTATCTTTATTGTAGTTAATTTGTCTTTTTACAAGACTAGAGTGATACTTTTGGATGTCAGCATCTCAGTTTTATCCAACTGTATTTATGTAATGGGACAATTTTGGTAAATTCATCCACCAATTCCAACCTGAATCCAAATGAAAGACTGCTGCCCGACTACAGATATTTTAAAATACATGATCCTGCAGCTCACTATGATACTGACACCCAAAAGTATCACTGTAGTCTTGTAAAAAGACAAATTAACAACAATAAAAAAATAACAAACAAACAAAAAACACCCTAAATACTGAAGCACATAATGTTTGTAACAAATTAAAAAATTCTCTCTCAGCAACAATGTTTTGAAATGCCTTAAGTTTAAAATAAAATTAAAAAATTCCATATTTCTTGACAATATTTTATTTCCGTTGATAGCGTTCTGTTTTTAAATTCATCAGCATCTCAGTTTTGTCTAACTATATTCACGTAATGTGCTTGGGACAATTTTGGTAAATTCATCCACCAATTCCAACCTGAAACCAAGACACTTATCAGGAAACTTGAAAGGATCTTAATAAAATTATACACAAAATTTGTCTTTATTTACTCAAACATGCTTAAATGAAAAACTGCTGCCCAACTATATTATATATATATATATATATATATATATATATATGGATGCTGTAAGTATAATGACAGTTGGTGAAAGAATACTGTAATAATCTAGAATCCAAGTGAAGTGTTTTGGCTGATTTAGGTAATTCTAGATAAAAAGAAAATTTTCTGTCAAAGAGTTTCTATAAGTATATTAATACATGATCAAACTGAACTATAAAGTTTTTGTTTCTTTATAAGGGAGGACAGAGCCAACAAAGCTATGGGTTACTGGCAGGAAATGAGTAAATGTCGGGCACACAATGGGCAAGGCAAACTGAGTGGTTGGTAATTAATATATTCAGTAAATAGACAATTTGAAAAAAAAAAAAAAAAAAAAAAAAAAAAAGGACCTGAAAGGGAGAGAATCGCACCATCACCAAGGGAAGACAATATGAAAAATACAGTAATATTTATTGCCATGAACCAACATAGGAATAACGGAAGGGAAAGCGGAGACATTTTGTGGGAATTGCTGTTCCAAATATTAGTGTTGATAAGCAGAAATGGTGAAAAATTACTCAACATCAACAGGTTTAAAAATTTTTTAAAAATGCTGAAAATACCAAAAAATTGTTAAATGCATGCAAATTAGTTCATTAGAATAATTAAATGAATTAACAAGTTATTTCAAAATGTACATAATTAACCATGATTAACAAAAAGATCAGATTTTAATAACATTTTCATCCCCCCTCAATGCCAGGTTTTCTAAATCAATATTTTCAAGCAGTTTTTTTTTTTTACACACACGCACCTACAGGTGTGTGCGTGTGTGTTTATAAAAGACATTGTGTAAGAAGTAATAGCAAAAAGATCACTTAAACTAAATACATCAAATTATTCATACATAGATCACAGTAGATATTAGCTGAATAGAGAATATACTAAATTAAACATTGTTACTCAAAATACATTACAAGAATTCACTCATCAAATTTTCACAAACCTCTTGTAATGATTAAAAATAGATAACTTTTAACAAATTAGATTTAATAACAATCAAATGCAAGTGTAGAGAAAAATCCAAATTACCTTGATGTATTTTTTCTTTATAGATTTATAAGCTTTCCAAATCTTTTTTTTTTAAATCTTAAAACATCAAAAGAATTGCATACCTGAGCCACTATGTACACTGCCTGCACTTCCATTACCACCTCCACCTCCGCCACCACTGGCACCAGCACCGGCACCACTAGCAGCGCTGGGTGGTCCGCAACCATCGACGAAGCTGCCCACGTAGCTGGTAGTATCAGTGCTGGTGTAGCAGTATGGCGGGACGTAGCTGAGGTTTTGAGGCAAGTAACTGGAACTGCTATAAGGGTATTGGTTGTTCCAGGTTGGCGGAGGCAAAGGTGCTAATGTGTCCCGATCAGCTTCAGAGACAGAGTCCACATCTTCCATACTGAGAGAAGAGAAATCTGCACAAGAGATAAGATACAAAAATATATCAGAAAATAAAAAAAGTTCTATCAGCCTAAAATTATAAAAAAATTAAACAAAAAAAATAAATACGATCCAAAGAAAGTAATGATAGAAAATACAGTTCTTTTAGGTAATTAAGTAAAGTTGGTGACCTTAGTCAAGAGTGACCCGAAGGCTCCCTTTTCAATAGCTACTACACTGAGGTGTAGGGGAGGGTGTTACTCCATTCCCAGGAAATGGTAATTATGAATTCTCAAACTGAAACTTTTTTTTATAAACATAAAATTTATAACGTAGACACTTTTAAAAATAAATTTTTTTAAAATTCTTTATTCTTTTGAATAAAGTGATCACATACTTCAATAGATCATTTATTCAAAAAAGATAAAAAATAAAAATGAAATATCAAAAAGGAAAAGTATAAAATCAGAGAAAGACCCAAATGTTTTTAAAAACTGCAAACCCCTAGTAATCAACCAATTTCTAAGTTGAAGCATAGTTTCAAATTTACAAATGTTTTTAAAGTGGCAAAGATCAAAATTACTTCCAATTTGCTTATTGTGACCCCCACCTCCAATAAAAAGCAACAAAATAAAATGAAAGAAATACTCATTGAGAGAGAGAGAGATGTAGAATAATCGCATTATGCAGATGGGTAAAGTTGATAAGAGATTATTATTCTTCCAGTAAAAATTTGCTCACATTTAAGATGCAAAATGGTTTCTCTTGAATCATACTTTAATAAGAAATCATTTGCTATGTTTTAAGCTAAGTCTACATTGCTTATCAAAGAGCAAGTAATGGCTTATTACTTATATAGAGCAGGTAATATCACATTAGTTAGAATAAAGAATTCTACCAGAATATTTGTCACTATAGCACCTTGTACCTCTCTGCTTTGAGCTTTTTTTAATTTCATATAACTGATCCTCCCTAGCTGCTTAGTAATAAGAAAAACGAGAAGTACAGTTTGGTATACTTAAAAAGGCTTCCTATTTCCGATAACTGAATTTGTTGTTACAATTAAAGCCTCTAATTCAAAATCTTCTGAACACAGCCATAACAGCATAGTATAGATAATAGAAAACATGCATAGAATATTTTATACAGCTTTACACTATTTATAGAATAGAGTCAAATTGGTTTTGTTTTCAGTATTATTATCTTGTCATTTATATAATAAATAATTGTATAATATAGAAGTTAGAATTATTTTTTCTGGACATGTAAGAGTTTAATGACAAATAATCAAGAATCATATAAAGATAAACATTTAAAAAATCAAAGCTATTGTGCTAAATCAATACAAACACTTGGTTTTATTGATATCTAAAGGTTTGTAAAATAATAAACAGCCTCTTCCGCAACCTTCAATAATATAAATACTTAGCATCATAAATCAATAGACTAAAGTCATTTTTAGTAAACAAAACATTGAAAATGCTCTCTATATGATTTATATTATATCATGAAGCCTTGAGCAAGATTACTATTGATATGAAAACAGCACAGTTCATACCATTTGTTTCTTGTGAAAAGCCTCTTTTTCTCTGGATTTTATTCAAGAATTTTTTTAATATTTCTATTAATAACGAAGTTGTGACAGACAAATATAACTGATCCATGAAAATATCTTTGAATTTTCAAAATTTAAAGATTTTTGATATTTCCAAGTTATCCCATTAGCTTTGATTACAAAAGCAAATATAGCCAAGGTACAAGCTTGTTACAGTAAAATACATAAGTAAAAAACTTTTGTCAAAATCAAATATTTGTATTTTAGGAAAAAATAAAAAAAAATAAAAAGAGTAAGGCAGGGGTCTGAAACCCAAGTACAAGAAAGTCATTACATCCTATAGGCCAAAACTAAGGTATGGCAGAGGGGTTGCACAATTTACATCAGTTGTAGTGCTAAACTGCAATACACGAAATAGATAAAGAGTTTCCTTAACAACCTATCATACTAAATGTGCATGTGATGACAGTAAATGTCTCTGGGTATGTAAACTAGTAGAAAAAGTCCAGTGTAAATAAAACAGAAAAATTAATATTTGAATGCTCAAGATTTAGGAAAATATGGTTTACAAAATTGGTTTCATTGTTGTATATAGACCACATGTTAGAGATTTCTAGAATAGGGGTTCTCTAAAAACTTGTTTGTGATACATTACAATATTGGTATGAATAAAGAACAAAGAATATGAATAGGAATGATGTCTGGCAATGACTGCTTGAGTCACAAGAAAAAGAATATTTGCAATGTGAAAATGAAGGCACAAAATATTTGCAATGTGAAAATGAAGGCATAAAAATAGAAATTCAAAGGATGAATTAATGAAGCAGGCTGGTACACTGCATTATGATACATTTCAGGCCAAGCAAATAGAGAGCTGATATCACGCTATTAATTACAACATACATCATATGGTTAAAACAGAAGCATCACACACGCACACACAAAGTGTCATTATTACAGAGCAGAACAAACATTTTATATTAACAAGTTCTGATAACAATGACACTAATAGCATACAAAGCCCTCATTTTACTCACAGAAAAATAACTAATGACAATATAAGTATGCATTCACAAACATTTAGAGATCTGAGGAGATAGAGAAGTTGTTTATAATGATAATCAGATAAACAAACAAACCTTAACATTAAAGTTAATACTGAGAATAAAAGCCAGTTTGACATCTGGCAATAAATTCTAAAGGAAGAAAACATTACTAGTCATTTTTAAAAATTAATATTGGATCAAAAAATAAAAATATCTTAACTTTTAAATATAATCACAGAGACCAAAATTAAAGTTAAAAGTGAAGATGAATTTTAAAAATTTATGTAGTAATACAGAGGCTATATTGTATATGGCTTACAAAAAAATCTAATCTCAATAAAAATGTTTTTACAATAGAAAACAAAAAGCAAGATAAGATACAAGCAAGAAATTCATTAATATTGACCACTATTCTTATCTTATTCAAGATGATGGGACTAGTATTAGTACTACTTATAACAAGACAGTTTCAAAGGATAAATATCCTGACACAATGGTCAGATACTTAAATTCTCAATGAAAAAATATTAATAGTTTCATGCAATTAATCAAAGACTTACATATATAATGTGTAATGACTATTGACTGAATGAAATCCTTATAAAAAACATGCAGTGAGTGAACAGGTGTTTGTAAAATATATAGTGAAAGCATTTGAATAGTTTTATAGAAAAAGTAACCATGTTGTTTTTTTTTTAAACACTAAATTCAAACAGTCACACTTGGCATGCATATTGTTAATGATAAATTGCAATGTGATATAGGTAGTTGAAAGCAGAGCATTGCATTGCATATACCTCCAACCACTTTCTGAAGAGTGAGAAAGGAGTGAGATAATGTTAGAGAGCAAGCTGATGATGATGTATAAAAACTGACCTGGAAGGGCTTGGACACCTACAATGATGAGGGTTTGTAGAGATGTGATATCAAATGATAGTGATGAACAAGATAAAACAGCTGCCATAAGATGACAGGCTACATTGTTTATTTGAAACAAAATTAACACACAAGCAGTGTCATACAGAGTCATAAGAGTCGTCACCTTCTCCTCTTAAAAGGAAAGTACAGGATAACCATTTTCTTTAAAATTCAGATACAGCTAAGCATAGGTAACTTCCTTTAAGAAAGTATTTATTCTCAACTTTTAAGTAAATGTAAAAGTAAAACTATAATTTAAAAAGGAAAATATTTAAAAAAATAAATGTAAATCTAATCCAGGTTAAAAGTGCAGTTTGAGTAACCCAAAGCCAAACTTTTTTTAGACATTTTTTAATGCAGGTTTCATTGAAAAGTGGGAACAATTTTGGTAAACAGGCCCATTTATCAAAACCTTTCTCATACTCTAATGATACTTGCATTGAAAAAATAAGGTCGAAAATGTTTGGCTTTGAGTTACCCTTATTGTGCTTTTAACCTGGACTAAATTATAATGTAATACATTTTCCTTATATACAATATAAATTCATTTTCCTTATATACAATATAAATTCAATAAATTCATTTTCCTTATATACAATACAAATTCAATGAATATATAACTATTAAACATGTTCTTATCTTAGATTTTTACAACTGATCATAGAATTACTGTGTAGTAAAACATTTAAATAGATTAAAGAAAGGGTGTCTTCATTTAAAAATTAACCTTTTTCCTAATTTGCAAATATTTTTTCAGTATATGAATTAAAAAAAAACAAAAACAAAACTAAAAACAAAACAGTAAATTTTTACTAAAAGCAAGCAAATTACTGAAAATGACAAATTTACTATAATCTAAAGATACAAATAACATTTATATGAAGTTTAAATAGCTTGTAAAGACACCAATCTAAAATTTAAAACAGAAAAGGAAGATTTGATTTATTTTATCAAAACTTGAAAATATTTAAAGCCTTAATCACTTAGCTGTTAGATAACATTTGTCAAAGGAATATAATTCAGGAAATGTAGCAGTATCAAGCAGCAACCCCCCACAAAAGACTTACCAAAGATAAAACTGGAATAAAATTACAATATGAGAGGAAGAGTGGGTCAAAGTCAATTAGTGACCAGGAATATAAAGTAATGCACTGATACAATACAAAAATTAGTGAGGCTACAAATGACATGACTGACTAATCACTGGAATAAGAAATACACAAACTTATAGAGACAGTAAAACTGTATGTAAATTTTAAAATTGCCTGTTAAAGTACATACAACACTTGTAAACAGACTTGATCAACAGCTTCGATTCAGCACAAAGCATAAAATCAAATTTAAATAAAAGAACTTTCAAAAACTCAAATCAAAAATAATCATTTAAATAACATACAAATCTAATTAATAATCTTAAAAAAAAAAAAATCAGCATGTAAATTTAAGGTGTTGTAATATTATTCATATCATAATCTATCAGAAGCTCTTAGGACACCAACATCATGTTCTCTGCCCCTATACAAAAAAAGTCTGGACTAATGAAAATATTAAATCTGATTTGAATGATTATTTCCTGGCAGTTGAAGGGTGCTTATAATATTGGAAATGATTTTTTTTGGCGCTAAAATGGCTTTAAAAAGGAGATTATGAAATCTCTACAATATGCGAAGCAGCAGAATTCTACAGGGATGGGAATAGATGAAATTACAGGTTACAAAGTCACAGCAGATAAGGCCAGCCCAGAAAAAATAGAGCATAGGGAAAAGTAGCAGCAAGCTTTACTCCTTTTGTATTTCAATCCTTAATAATTAGTCTTTTTATGGGAGATCAATTGTTTTTACAAAGGCATTAAAAAATAAACAAAAATAAAATATAACTCAATTTCAGTAGTTAATATGAGTTGTAGGATAATTTGATATGTTTTCTTCGACATAATTGCATAAAAACTGATATTAAGATGATTTGGTCCTTATTCTTTTTTGTTGTTGCTGTAGAAAGACAAAAGAAAATTAGATGCATTAAGCAAAGGGGATAGTTCAGTTTAGCAGTTTTTGGTAAAGGGAGCATGCTTATCTTGAAATTCTCAAAGGGTAAAGCAAGATAAAAATCAATCACAGTCTCACATGATCACTTCATGAAAAGAGGCTCAAAATACAGCTAGGAATCTTGATTATTTCCTGTTAATGCATAATGAATAGGAGAAAAATAATTTCAACACAAAACTAATGTTTAGCCTAAATCTAATAAAGATAGATGGCAGTTTTGCTTAATATATATATATATATATATATATATATATATATATATATATGAGAGAGAGGCAGGGAGTATGTGAAGTGCATTATTTTTTCTTTTTGGTAGATATAATTATCATTAGCAAAACTAACAAATTTAGATTATGTAAGTGATTGATAAAGTATATTGGTAGATTTATTAATAAGGAAATATTAATTATAACTTATTACTACTCTTTATTTTAAAATTGCCAGATAAAGCTAAGATCTTAGAGAAATTTAATCACATTGTGACTAATATGTTCATGTCTATAGAAAATCTTACTTGTTCACATGATAGCAACTACCTTCTCTCCTTAAAAACATGAGAAGCTTTTGAGGATGACTGATACTTTTCATGATTTTTGTAAAATGCAGCATAATTATAACAATTTCTATTTGCAATTATCTTCGTTATTTAAAATGAACACACACATTACATATATATATATATATATATATATATATATATATGAATGATAATTCTAATGGATATAATATTTGATATAAAGGTAAGAAACAGAAAACACGAAATTGGTGTTAAAACTGTTTTATTTTCTGTGTTATAACATTACACAAAAAATAAGAATTTTAACACTAAATTTAGGTTGTGAAGTTCTATTTCAGACCAAGCACTTCTGGACAAAAGCTTTTTATTCAATTTTTGAAAATCCCTTTTTATTCTAATAATTAGTGTTTAGAAATTTGATAATGTAATGTTTTCCTCCCCAATAAACTGAGCTATAAGCTTAAACTGTTTAATTGTTCACACAGTAAGTCACATCAATATTGTTTCATTTATCAGTGTTCCTAAATTTTCTGACAATCAGTTTGGTTTGCACCAATATCTTCTATGGTGTTAAAATTTAGCAAATGACCAGATCAAAACATCAAGAGCCATTCAAATGATTGTTGTTGTTTTGTTCTGGAAAACATTATCTTGTTAAAAAAAGGCCTCTTCCACAGAGTTCCACAACTTATCCAGGCTTGACTGCCTTACTCCTTTGACTCACAATGTCAATACACAGATAGATACTGTCTTAATTTCTAACTTATCTGAAAATATGTATATACACAAAATTAAAGTCTTGTATATAATTCAAGGATGAAATTAAGTTTTAGTTATTGGCAAATCAAAGTCTAACATTAAGACTGATGAAGAACAGTTATGTGAAGTTGAACACAGTTGTCTCCTCTATATCAGCCACAAGTAAATATTAAGATTCTCTAGCTTGACTGGACCACAGTTGATTTATATTTGAATAAAACTGAGAAAAATGATTACCATGTCAGTCTTTTATTACAAATTAAAATGATAAAAAAGTATACACAAACTTAGCACTTTTCCTTTTAATATTATGCACTCTTGTTACAAAATATGAAGAAAATTATTTGGCTCATTTTTTCACTTTCAGACGTGTGTGTGTATTTGTGTGTATGCACACATAAAATAAATAAAATATATTTTGCACACAGTTTTGTCCTGTAATAAGTTTTTTTTTCTTTCTTTCTGAAAAACAGAAATTCTTGTGTGCCAATTCCTAATTTATATTTTGAAGGTGGAAAATTTTTTATTGCCTTGAAGTGTGAGAAAAAGGTAAAAACCAACTGAAGAAAATACTCACTTCCACACAAGTTTCCAAATACATAATAGCATTGTTCAGAAAATGTGATTTTGTTGACTGTATGTCGAATGTAACCCACTTTGAGTAAATTACATGCATATTTCCTGGCATCTCTGCGATCAGCAAAGCCTTCAACATGAGCAAATAGCCAATCAACTAAATCAGCACCTAGGGAGACAAAAAATAGAGTTAAAGCATTGTAAAAGGATCACATACACCAAAAAAGCTACAAATTGACATTTTCAGAAAACATTCTAAAGTAGATATTACTTTTTAGAAATTATCTTGATTTTGTACAAGATATTTCCTCTTATTTTCATAAAATTCAGCAATACAAGAAAATGCACTTATTTTAAAATATCCAAGTCCTTTTATCAGAGCATAGATCAGCTAAAATTTGCATAATACCAGAAATGTAGTAATTTTAATAATCCTCGCATTATTATTGTTAACAAAAAACACTATAACAACTTTAATTTATAAACAATATTTATCTCTTCAGACTTTAATAAATGACAAAAACTGTAAAATTCCAGGAGTTATTCAACATTACCAGATTCATGCTTTGTTAACTTTACAATTACCACAATTAGTACATTGCTTCATTCAGTTTTCTTTTCTTTCAACTATCTCGCAGTGCTATCTATAGTTTTGATCTCATCCCAGAATAATTTTTTCTCCTTCCAGATATACCAAAATTTTTTACCCTATCCCATATGGCTTATGACTGATTTTCAAGGAACCTTTGGTTTTTCCCTATTATTCCTTCCCATATCTGCACAGGGTGTAATATATGCAATCTTTTGTTTGAAACTTCACACCAATGACTAACTTTAGTAAGGTGCTTGCAAAAAACTGTTAAGAGATTGAAAATTAACCAAATAATTTCAACCTTGTTTCTGTGATTCGCTTTCTATATAAGTTATTTTTTTACCCCAGCAAAGGAGAGAGGATTGGAGAGCATTTCTCGATATGGAAATTGTTATTGTTAACACACAATTAAATGGTTTAAAGTACTGCTATCTAACACAAATAGAGGTATTTAATATTATTGGTTGGATGGGTTTTATGGCATATCAACCTTTGTAGGTTATTTAATGCTATATTCATTTTTATACAAATAATCAGTTCTAATTCAAACAATTCAGTTTAGTATATGTATAGATTTTGTTTACACACAGTTAAATGTCAAAACAGTTCTATTTAAAAAAAACAAAAAAAACCAGTTTAATATGAGTACAGTTTCAATGTCAAAAATAGTTTAATTTCAAACAATTTAGTTTAGCATAAGTATACAGTTTAATTGTCAAAAACATTTCTATTTCAAGCTATTCAACTTAGTCAAAAAATTCTAATCCAACAATTCAGTTTAGTGTAAGTACGTAGTTTAAATATCAAAACAAATCTATTTCAAGTAATTTAGTTTAGCATAAGTAGTTCTATTTGACCCATAGATAAGTTTGGTTTGGTGGGTTTTATGGCATATCAACCTTTGTAGGTTATTTAATGCCAAATCCATTTTTATGTAAATAATCTGTTCTATTGAAAACAGTTCAGTTTAGCATAAGTACACAGTTTAATTGTCAAAAACATTCCCATTTCAAACTATTCAAGCAGTTATATGTAATAATTCAGTTAAGTGTAAATACAGTTTTAATGTCGAAAAAAAACCCCACTTCTATTTAAAATAATTCAGTTAAGCATAAGCATGCAGTTTAAGTGTAAGTACGGTTTAATTGTCAAAAACGTTTCTATTTCAAGCTATTCAGTTTACTCCATTTTAGCATAAGTATGCTGTTAGTTCTATTTAGCCCATAGATAGGGCCCTATCAGGTGCTACCACTCCGGGCACGAGTGGACCTGGGAGCGATGGCAATGAAGGGATACTCCGCATTCCCCAAAGCTCCAGCACTGCTGGAACCTCACCATCAGATTGTTTAGTGTCATATCCAGGACACTCATTGGAGGGGAGGGGTCTTACCCCTCTGCAGAGGTGCAGTCAGTGTATTCTACAGCCCCAGCTGACTGAGCAATACACAGATTTAAATGTTAGACAGTTTTATTTCAGATAATTCAGTTCAGCATAAGTACACAGTTTAGACGTCAAAAACAGTTCTATTTCGAGCAATTCAGTTCAGCACTAGTATGCAGTTCCAATGTCAAAACAGTTCTATTTTAAACAATTCAGTTTAGCATAAATACGCAGTTTAAATGCAAAAATCAGTATAGTGAAAGAAGCACAGTTTTGTTCTATTTAACCCATAGATAGGACCAATTATCAGGTGCTACCACTCCGGGCCAGAGTGGACCTGGGAGCGATGGCAATAAAGGGGTACTCCGCATTCCCCAAAGCTCCAGCATTGCTGGAACCTCACCACCAGATTGTTTAGTGTCATATCCAGGACACACGTTTGGGGGGGGGTCTTACCCCTCTGCAGAGAAGCAGTCAGTGTATTCTACAGCCCCAGCCGACTGGGCAACCCATAGATAGGGTCCTATCAGGTGCTACCACTCCGGGCCAAAGTGGGTCTGGGAACGATGGCAGTGAAGGGGTGGTCTACATTCCCCAAAGCTGCAGCATCACTGGAACCTCATCATCAGATTGCTTAATGTCATATCTAGAACATTTGTTGGAAGGGTATTACCCCTCTGCAGAGAAGCAGTCAGTGTATTCTACAACCCCAGCTGACTGGGCAAAGCTATTTAATATGATTTGTTTACACACAATGAAGTGGTTACAGGTAGTGTTATTTAAAACTAAGTTTCAATTATTGCTATCTAACCCTAATAATTTTAAATAACATCAGTCATTTGTTTGCATACAAATGATCAAACAGTTCTTTTTGACCCAAAGATGGAACCCTAACAAGTACTACCAGTTTGGGTCAGAGTGGACCTGGGTCATAGTAATGAAGAGGTACTCATTCCTCAAAGCTCCAGGACTGAAGCTACACCATCAGTGTCATATCCAGAATACTCATTGAGTGGGGGCAGGGGTTACCCCTTTGCAGAGATGCAGTTGGCATATTCTATGACCCTAGGCAACTGGGTTTATGATATTTTCGTTTTCATTACTGAGAAAAAGAGACTCTTTTCATCATATGAGGGTGGACTGAAAAGTTCATAGGATGACATACCTGCTGTTGATGAGTTTTATACTAAATACACTTCAATCAAGAATTTTCATAGTAAGATATGTTGAATTAAAATTTCTTGACATTAAAAAGTTTTTAAAACTCAAAATGAAAGGAATTAACTTATGTTATCCTTATAAACACCAGAGACTTACTGATAGTTTACTTACCTATAAATGCATTTGGTATTGTTATTTTTAACCACATTCTATCCCTGATTTCAAGGCCGGAATCAGCTTGAGCCATTGCCTTCACAACGGATTCCATATCTGTATTTACAGTCAAATTTAAATCATCAAACCCTGAAAGAAGGTACAAACACATAACATTAGTACACTGAAAATACCATAATGACGAATACGCAAGGTCTAAAAAGAAAATATTATAACGTATATCATTAACTTTTTATGTTTGATTAATAAATTAGTTTCATATTTGTGATAAAATCATACAAAATCTTAAAATATTATGATTACAATAAAATAAAGAAAAAAAAAAATCACATTTAAATATATAATTTAAAATGAATAAAGAAATATAGGGCAATTTTTCTTTCAAATTTCAAATATGATTTTATTTTATGTTACACTGGAAAAATATCAACGGTTTACAACAGTGGGAGAAAAGAAAAGAAAGGGAGCATATTTAATTGATTTGATATTCTAAAATTGAAGAAATATTTGTATTACCAGTACCTTTTTATAACATTAAAGAGTTTTGATTCATGCTTTTCTGCAAAGGGTTAAAATGAAATATTTTAGCAGTGTCAAAATAGTCATGCTGATATTTCTTTTTCTTTCATGATTTATGGCATATTAAACATAGGCTATCTAATGCTAAAGCCATCTTGTAGGAGGAGGACAGCAGTGATATTATTTACCTACAGCTTGGTAGGTAAGAGAGTTTATACCTTTCTTAAAGGCATTAGTTCGAAAGTGAATGTAAAAAAGTGACAGGAATTTGAACTTGGTGTAGTTAAGCACTATAGCAATTATACCATGGGGACATCCCATAGATATTTTATACTTTGGTTTTAATAAGGAAGCATAAATAGAAAATATGTTAAATATTGACTTCTATGAAATGGCATAATAAATTACGAAATGTGAATATAGTTGTAGTAATTAGGAATTTAATAAGTCGAGTTAAATGTTTGTATGTAGGGCCCAAAGCAAAGAAAATGACATTTCAAATCAAATTAAAAAACATGACTGCTCTAAAGATGAAAATTTCATTATATTATATCTTTCATATGTACAAGGAAAAGTTAAGTTTGGTTTGGTTTCTTTGTTTTTAATGGCATATCAACTCTTCTTAGGTTATTTAATGCCAAAGCCATTCTCCGAGAACAGTAGTGGTACTATTTAACCCATAGCTGGGAGGATAAGGGGGCTCATATCTTTCCCAAAGGTATTTGCCCGAAAGTGAACATAATAGCTCGACTGAAGTACGAACTCGTGTACTACGATTCCGCAGTCCAATGCTTTAAACATTACATTACGAGGATACCACCGAAGGAAAAAGTTTTAGTAGATTAGACAAAATGATGAAAAATAAGTGAATAAGAAAATATGCTAAAATTTGGAAAAGTGATTCAGTCAAGAATATTTTGTTCTTTTTCATCGACAGAATATTTTTAACTGAGAATATAGGTCTTTCTAAAGATTAGCAAAAGAGGAAATAGATAAAAGATTAAAAAATTGAATATCATCATTGTCATCTTGTTGTGCCATCGGCACGGATATCCCTGACCCTTTCTCGCCAACTTTCCCTATAATTCATCACTTCCGGACAGTCCTAAGGGCCACACCACCATATCCTCACATAGCTGCTGTATGTAGGTTTGAGCTGGTCTAATTGCTTTTGCTCAGCCATGTGAAAGGGTCCACAGTAGACACATAAACACACACACGTGTATATATATATATATATATATATATATATATATACACACACACATACAAACGCACACACACACATATATATGTATATATACACACACACACACACATATATATATACATACACACACACACATATATATATATATACACATACACACAACACATATATACATACACAC